>VZTE01005386.1:0-71279 GCA_013397775.1 Eulacestoma nigropectus | reverse complement strand
CCTCTCACCAGAGGCTTTTCCAGCACACACCCAAAGCCTCTCTCCCCCACCCTTTGCTGCGAGGGTCTGTGCGAGCCTGGTACCTGATAGCCCTGGGGCTGTGGTCCCCACCCTGGAGGTGTTAAGCTTATGCTTTGTGAATGTCCCCAGCCCTTTATCTATCTTATCTTCATCAGGGAGCTGGTCCAGGGCATCTCAGAGCCCCCATTCAGGGTGCTGCAGCTTTTGTACTACAGTTTTAAAAGTCCTTCATAAAAATGTTTTAAGTCATAAACTACAATATTTCAGTCTCTGACAACCGTTGCATCATTTCACCTTCTAGAATTGTCTACATGTTTTTCATTTGGCACTCATCAGATTTTTTTTTTCCCCTAAGATTATTTGCAATGATTCCTACACTCCGCTAAACAAAAGCAGCCAAATTAATTTTTTGCAGTTTTTACATTATCCCAAACTACAGTGTTTGATTAAGGCATTAGTGCAGGCTGCAAACATAAACCCTATGCTTTACTGCTATTTGTGTGAGATGACCTAGAGGTGCAGTTTCAAAGTACTATACCAGGTAAATTGATTGATACGTGCCAGGGAGAACATCAGCTTCTATCTTTCAGAATATTTAACATGGTAATTTCAAAAGCATAAAAAGGCAACTTTATCTACTTTAAAACAGCTTCTCCATCTGGCTACAATTTGGTTGCATGTTTCAAAATGGCAGTAAATTTTAATACGTTAGTATGAAGTGTGATGCCACAGCTGGTAATGACAAATTCATGTAGTTTGGCCATTTAACTTAAATCATGCTAAATAGCTTAGTGCTTTAAGACAGCCTACTCCAGAAACAAAGAAGACTAGTATTTCAGCTCTATCGTGAAACTTCTGTGTTGTAAATTCAACATTGAAAGCTACATTCAGTGCAAGTGTAGTGGCAATTGCTACTAACTTTAAGTCATGCTTGAACATTTCCCTAACCTTTTGAAATGTATTCCACCTGAAAATTTCCCAAGTAAGCAAAGAACCTGATATTTGAAGGAACTGAGACAAGCTCTTTTCAAATTATAGGCAGTTAGTGAATTTCTAATTGATATTGATTTTTGGTTTCTAGTTGCTATTCTCTGCATTATCAACAATCCCTTCTCCTGTCCTCCCTTTCCACACTTCAAATTATGGATATAGCTTCAATTTTCACCTGAACCCATTTTGACAGAATTTGAAATGTAATATGTTCTAAGCTGCAACTCTACTTCATCCTCAAATGGAGAGCAAGACATGCTTTCCAGGTACTGTCATATTCTGTGAAATGTTACCCTCCAGCAGAATTATTCTCTGTTTCCTTTTTTGATACATCATATCAGCTGTATAGCATTGTGCTCTTTAATTTTTCCCAGCTGTATTATTGAAACTATAAGCCACTATACTGTCTACAGCAGTATATTATTTAATGCTTCTCTTTTATATTTTCCAGTGATTTTGAAAATCTCTTTTCCTTTTTTTTCATATCTAAACCTCAGAGTTCATTTTCAAATAGCAGTGGATACAAAATAGCAGTGAGTACTCCTGAAAAGGTAGAAGCACCATTGTAGACCATTGCTGCACGTTGGTATTTTATCATTTTCACAAAAAAGCTTTAATGGGACTGAATAATACCAGTGTTCCTGGCACTAATAACCATTGAATTCTGGGATGTTCCTGATTTGATTTGTTTTGTTGAAATATCCTATATCTTCACGTATTATTGGAAGCAGTCCTAGGCAGAGGGCTCACTTTGTCATCCTTCTGAGCTAGTGAAGATTTGAAGTCTTAGTTAAAGGTCTATTTGTTTCTGAGTGCGACTCTGCTTCAGCATTTTATCCCATGACAGTTGAAACACTAGTTATTTTAATCTTTTAATGACCGAAAGAACGTGATTTTTTTTTTTTTAAATTTGAGACATCACTATGTATAACCTTGCTCTGTGAACAGTTTAGTGCTTTAGTGCAGGAAAGCTTGGTGACATGGTTGCTGTCAAGCAAAGCTGAGGAAAAAAAAGCTGTTCCTTGAGTTACTTATTTTGCTTTCTAATAATAGGAGGGGACTTTTTCATTGTCAGAAGAACCAAGACTTCTGCAGAGTTAGGAAAAAAATCAAGAATATTTCCCACGGTATTTTTTTAAAGATCCTTTAGCTAAGACTGTTTTGTCATAGATTGTCATCACAGTGCATTTTCATTTATATGCAAAGAGAAGACAGCAATTTTCAAGTTAATTCTATATAGTATGGATGAAAAAGAAATTCTCATGGACTAGAGGCATTTCTTTATCTACTGAAAAGATAAAATGAGGATAGACAATTACCTCAGAGTGTGAAACAGTTATTCTTCAGAAACAGTTGATATTCTTCAGAAAGGTTGATAATCCTGAATTAAGGCAGTGGTTTAGTTGTGGTACTCTCTGTAGAATTATAAAGAATTTTCTAGCTATTAGATAAGACATTATTGTACAACACTTTTAGAAACAATTTCATACACTTTATAATGCATTCTTTTTTTTTCCGAATATTAATTCTTATGAAAGAACTTCTGAAGTACTGTTGAAATTAGAATGGAGGTAAGAGATCCTAAAAAGAAAAGGTACCAAAAATTGCCATATGTCAATATCAAAGTAAGAGCATCCAGCTGTTAATACTGTATTCATAGAAAACTGCAAGATTCTTCTCTAGGTCTGTGAAACACTATGAATATACATACCACATTTATGATGTTTATACTCTTCACTGAGGCACCTCTAAGTGGCTTTCTGCCTAAATTTTTTATTTGCCAAGCACTGTCATTCTTGAATGAATGTCAACTTCATCCAAGTGATATCATGGACACCTTGTTATTCTGATTTTATCTGAGATGTGAGCGTCCATTTTTTGCCTTTGGATGATTTTTCTTTTTCTTTCTGAAAACTGAACTTCAGTAAGGCAGAAATACTATAGAGTAAACAACACTGGTTTGATGATAAGTATACTGTAGAAATCAAAACATATAGTTTTAAATTAATAAGAACTTTGGATTTCATATCTTACTAACCATTTTAAATGGGGAAAAGGAACTCAAAATACAATGAGAAAGAGATTTCTTAATTTTTTCCATTTTCTTGGTATAAGCTCTTTCTGATAGGACTGGAAAAAAATAAGGCAAAGATTTGCACTGCAAGTCTCAATAGAGAGGTAAATGTGATGGTTGGTGGTGTCTCAGATACCTGGGAAAACCATAAAAATATGCCTAGATTTAAGTGGAAATTTCATGTATCCTTGAACACTATTTGGTTTTTCTTCATTCAAAACTTTCATTAAAATAAATGGAAATAATGTATTTCTAGAGGTGAACAGGATATAGTTTACAGCACAGCAACTGAAGGCAGGATTGTTAATGAAATTGCAGCAACTGAGAACACTTTAAAACTTAATTTTATGAGTTATGAAAAGAAATAATTCTAATTCAAAATCAGTACAATACATTTCTGGGATTAAAAGAAAGTGTATAGGTCTGCAAGTAAGTGTCATCATTAGGTGCTATAAAAAAAAATCATTTAGTCCTTGATAATGTAGAGATGTAGAAATACAACATGCAAGCAGCAGGTGAAGAAGTAGTTTCAGTAGCTACTGTGAATTACTTTAGTTTCAAGGTAGGTTGACTTCTCTAATTTTGTCTGCTTTTTATAAAACCAAAGTTAGAACTTTCTGGATAACAGAAATTTCCTCCCACCTAAAAACTGTGTGAAATATAAAATCTTCCAAGGGAAAACCATACGTAAAACCCCTCAATATCGGAAATAGAATTCCTGAAGCTGTTAGTTGCTTATCAGGAAAATTTCTTTCAGTTTGGCTTTATCATGCAAAACCAAGTAGGTACCAGGGAGGTGAATGCTGAAGTGTTCAGCCATTCACTACTTCTTCCACTTCCCCTCATGCTGAACAGTAAATGAAAGAGATGGGAGCCTCAGGTCTCTATTTTTTAGGATTTGGCATCAGGGTGGAGCTAGGTACTGAAGGATCCCTGGGGATCTTGACCTCCAGCCCTTGTTGTTATATGTTTAATACAGAATTGATCTCCAGAAAGCAAACATGAAACAATTGCTTTAATTGTTTTAAACTGGAAAATATTAGCTATACAAAAGAGTCTGCCAAGAATAATTTCACCTGAAATTTCTTATACAGATAGAGCCACCACTTCTTTCAGACTTAGTTTATCTGTCCACACAGGAAGTAAAATATATTTATTTGTAATATTAAATTATCAACAAATAAGACAGCTCTATGTTTCTCTGACAGTCCAGCTTCTTCATGTTGTCATGAAGTATTTTGTTTGTGGAAGGGAAAGTTCAGAAAGTTCTCTTAATGCAATACAGAAAAGACACCATGTAAAGTGAAAATAACATTTAAAAGTCTGTAAGGTCAGAACTCCATTAGGTTAAAAAATACTGAAATGAGATCATTCAGGGAGACTGAATCAGACGCAACTGCTTTGCCAAGCTGCAGCCGATTTCTATTTATTTTTATCCAGTAGATTCCATACGCATAAATCAGCTATGGCTGAACTCAGAAATGAAGTTGCCTCTTTTTTGTCTCTTTACAAATAGAATATCAGGTATTTGGAGGGGAAAAAAGAAAACTAGGAAGGATAATACAGAGTTTATTTCTAGAGGCAGAAACTCATATCATACTGTTGATTAAAACACAGGACTGCTTACAAATAAGACTCTTTCAAAGTGAAGGTCAGAGATAGCCTAAGCAAAAAATTAATATTCCAGATTAAAATGTTAATGTTCTATCTGAAATGCACAGAAATAAATGCAATCTCATTTAGTGACATTTCCAGAATTTCAGCAAAGATTGCTACATTAATCTGTTATGCATTTTCATTAATCTGAAACGGAGACAAATCTTTGGGGAACAGGGTTTGAACATTCTGAACCCTTGAACTTCTGCAAACTAGAGCAAGTTAGACTCAGTTTTTTAAAGAATATTTGTGACTATTTTCTTTCAGGTAAATAGACCAAGACAGGAAAAAAATGGTCAAATATTAGTTATAGTTTCCTAAGACTAATTATTGAGACTGAAATTGTGGAAATCACTCCTGTGAATTCAAAAGCCATAGTATGACAGAATAAAACAATACCTCATATGCCATATATTCATAATAACTCTAAAGTCATCTCAGATTTTGTGCTTGTGATAAAGTTCAGACAACTTCTGTTTTCTGAACCCAAGGTGACAGTAGTTATGTAGTAGCATGTAGTTTTGCCTGTAAATGCTAACACCTCAATCAGTGATTGTGCCTGGACATTTTCTTTACATTGTCAATCCATTTGCAATAGTGTGGGCATGGAAATAGGTATGAAAATGTTTTCATGCTTCTAACATCCTTGTGTGTATATCTGGTAGACTGGGTGTTTTATATGTGTACAGTAAGTATAAGCAGTATTTATAATTTGGCAAAGTTTGGTGTACATCTGCTTTCCAGCTGCTCAGCTCTTTTCCACCCATCTTTGAAACATCCTCCTTTCTTCGGGACTGCAGCTCAGTTCATATGAATTACTATGTTAGTTGGGGTCTTTGCAATTCACTGGATGCCATCTACAGAAATTTGACGGTAAAAAGGACCTTTTGTGGTTGGTCTGGTTTGAGGAAGGGGTTCCTAAGAAACCAGGAGATAAGACTTAAAAATACTTACGGCCTCAGAAAGTCTATCCAATGTCAGTTTCTACAAATGTGTACCAGAAGACTTGTAAGTTTTATCAAGGATTTTTTAATTTTTATTTTAACCTTGTTCTCCTTCTAGTTCAGATCTGAAAACAAAATCTGAGGAGCAAGACTGTAAAATGAAACATCCTAGGATGTATGAGGGTGACTGCTGTAGGCAAAACAAAAGTGACATCAAATGCCTTCAACCAAAAAGTCTGATGAAGGTTCAGCTCAAATGCCTGTCAAATTGCATCATTGCATCTATCTCATTCTCTAGTACTGCCTTTTTTGGTGGTATTCCAGTATCCGTAACCAGTTGTTTGTTTCTCATTATTTTACCATCTCACATAAAATATACGTGTTCCCCCCGTCTTGGCCCTGAGGCACTGCCAGCCTTGCTTTTCCCTGCCCACATTCCAACTCTTCTCCCACCCTGACCACAACCCTGCACCCCATTTCAGCTCCCTGGGGTGGCAGCTCCTGCCACAGAAACATCCCAGCAGGGCTGGTCTCCAGCTCCCCACAGTCCCGCCCTCCCTGGCCATGGGCCCACCCACACACCTATTTCCCAGCCTGGCCTTGGCCCATTCCAGTGCCCAGGGAGGTGCCCGGTGCCTGGGGCTGAGTCTGTCCCTGGTCATAAACTATGAAAATCTCTTTTCCGCAGCAGGGGACAGGCCCTGGCTGCCAGACCCTGAGAGAGTCATGGGGAGCTCATGCTGCTACTGGCGCCCTGGCCCCCAGGGAGCCACCTGCTCTTGCTGCTGCCTGACACCCATCTCTTTTTTCCCTAGTGTAAGTTTGTGAAGCCATCCTTTGCAAGAAGATACAACCACTAATAAAGCTCCCCTGCAGTGGACTATTATTGTTGTGCTGAGATACATGTGGGGAGACTTTCAGAGTTAAAAATGGAAGCATGCATCTCACACAGGCCTAAGCTGCACCACTTCATGCCTGTCCTGCACCAAAAGAGGCTCCTAATATTCCAGTCATTTTCACGTCAAAGGGCATTTCCATGGTTTTACCTTTTTAGTCACCTCTCAGAAAGTCCTAGATATCTTTGCCAGGCAACCTCTCCCAGCTGGGGAGGGATCTGTCCACTGCTATGCCATCTTGAAGGAGAGGTGCTGCAATGTGTTTCCATATTCATCAGCATCAATCAATATGTCATCTACTACTTATTTTATTTACTGTATTCAAGAGGCCCAAAATATAATTCTTTTCAAAGAAAACAAACAACTATGACTTAAGTCAACCAGTGAAGGCCATGGCATTCTATTATCCAAAGCAAATACACTTTGAAAAAAAGACATGGTACAACAAAAATACAGGAAATAAAAGATGCGGATTTCTAAACAAAGTAGCCTGACTGAACAAACCAACCTGACTAAACAGATGCATAATGCATAAGCTAAAACTAAGTTAATAAGTAAGAGAAGGGCAGAAAAAGTCAATCTTAGCTTGCCTGTTCTCATTATCCACTTTTGTGCTAGTTTGAAGATTTCTGAATGAAAAAGGAAAATGAGAAAACTCTCTTGTTCCAGACACAATAATGGTACTGATTTTTCATTAAGACGCATCCTTTCTTGATAAGGTCACACTCCCCTCTTCCTCCTTTGTTTCAATATTTCTTCTTTCCTCTCCCTGCTGAATTTATGATAACAATTAAGAGAAATTCTGAAATCTTGGCGCCTTTTTTTTTTTTTCCTCACATTTCTTAGAATCTATTTTCTGCTCCAGTCATTGAAACTAGTGTCATTATTGCTGGTTGCATTTAAGACAGCTAAGTCACAAAGTATTTATGACTTAAGAAACATAAAACAGAGCTTTTTCATTCCACCATGAATGGTATAGCACAGGTAGAGCCTTTTTCCAAAGTAAATTACTTCCTAGATAAATTACCTCCTCTCTAATTAAGTCTTTCCTAATATAACAAAAGAAAAGCCTAAAAGATGGCCTACACTGCTTTACATCCTGTGTTCTAGGCCTCCGTCTGGAAGCCCTTTGAAAATTTAAGAATGGTTTCTAGCCCTTACACAAATCCTACTACATATTGTATGCAATTTTTGGGTCCCAAACAGTCTATTGAAAACAATAAGAAGATGTGCTGTTACTACATTTCCATTTGATTTTTTCTGAGTTGACTTCTTTGGATTCTTTAGGAACCTGTCTTGCTTGAAAATTTATGGGTGGCAGTAACACTAACCTGTGAGCAGAGACAAGAGGAAATTCTGATTTCTTCATGTTTTCATTTCTCTCAGTCTTATCATCTATTCAGCACAAAGGAAGCAGAGCTTGCTTTGCAGGTCCATTATCATTCAGGTTGCATAAAGTTAGAAAGCAAAATCATCTTTTCTTATTCCTTCCCCAGCGTGCTGCTACAAGGGCATGGTTTTGTCCGAAACACTGTTGATACTGAGCTTTGTACTGAATGAGACTCGTAGGAGTAATTAGTATTCCAACAGGTCCACTATTTTATTGTTGTTGCATTTAACATATGGTTACTGCTACTGTATGTGGAGCTCTATAGCTTCAGGAACCATTTCAGTGAGACCTCAACTTGAACTGAGACTTTACTAATTGCAAATTAATTAAGTTATTTAAGGCCCTGCTGTGTAATGCTGATGTGAGACTGTGCTGGCTGTTCTGGCACTTTTGTGAAAAAAATTAGGGGCTTGTAAAAATGCAGAACTTTATAACAAATTGAATGAGAGATTCTAAAAAGAGAATGGTAAAGTTTTAAGCCGATATTGTTTTGATTATAATTGAGTTGCAATGCAGTTTTATATTAGCTCCAGTTTAAAGCCTAATTCTATAGTGATGTTGTGTGCTGTTATAAAGCAATACTGCTAGTCTATATCTCAAACAAATTCTTGGTATATTTGGTATATTCAGAATTATTCATGACTTTGGTTCACATGCAATCATTCTTCAGCCTTGTACAGGGTCATCTAGGTCCTCCTCTGTGTGAAGGGAATCCAATAAAACTTTAAATTTACACAAATTTTTTGGCATTTTTAAAGAACTTTGGTAAAATAAATTGCTTAGATGTTTTTTAGTGTTCAGAGTATTGCTTTAAGTAAACAGAGTTTTTGTTTGAGAAATCCAACCAAAATACAGGGTAGGTGCTATCAGTCAGGGAATTATTGCCCCAGAGAAATGAGTGAAAGAATTGTCAGTAATTTTATTTGGCCCAAGAATTCACTTTTATAACTTTTTCTGGCATTGAATCTGTAACTAAAAAAACCAATACTTTAATTTTTTTGTCAGTAAAAGATAAATTCTAGTAGATTTCTGGGAGAATATATTTTAATTTTGCAAAATTATAATTAATAATTAACAATTAACAATGACTTATAACAACATATATCCAGCTGCATATTTTTCTAAACATATTATAAGGCATTTAAGATGTTAAACACATGTGAGCAATTGTCTCATGGGTTGAATGCAAAGGGTGGTACTAAATGGGTGGTTACATCAGTCTGGTGACCAATCACCAGTGTGGTTCTTCCGGGGTCCATCTTAGAGCCAGTGCTCTTCAACATCTTCATAAGTGATTTGGATACAGGACTTGATGATGCTAATTTGGGAGGAGCAGAGATGCCCTGAGGAGAGACCTTGACAAGTTAAGAGGACTGGGTAATATGAAGCATATGAAGCATGAAACTTCATATGAAGCATATGAGTTTAACAAGGGCAAGTGTGGATTTTGCAGCTGGGACAGGGCCATACCTGGACCTACATACCCTCGATATACATATAGACTGGGGAATGAGAGGCTGGAAAGCAGCACCACAGAAAGGTACCTGGGAGTCCTGGTCGATGGCAAGTTGAATCTGCATCAGAAGTGCCCTGGCAGCCAGGAGGGACAAGCGTGTCCTGGGGTGCATCAGGCACAGCATGGCCAGCCGGGCAAAGGACCTTTGTGGAAGTGGAGGGACAGGCACTGATCTCTTCTCTGTGGTGACCAGTGACAGGACCCCAGGGAATGGCCAGAAGTTGTGTCAGGGAAGGTTTAGGTTGGATATTAGAAAAAGGTGCTTCACCCAGAGGGTGGTTGGGCACTGGCACAGGCTCCCCAGGTAAGTGATCACAGCACCAAGCCTGACAGAGTTCAAGAAGCATTTGGACAATGCTGTCAGCCATGTGGTGTGATTCTTAGGGTGTCCTGGGTAGGATCAGGAGCTGGACTTTGATAATCCTTGTGGGCCTCTTCCAACACAGGATGTTCTGTAACTATATTTCACCCTTTCTGATTTCAGTGGTATAACTGTGAGTCTCAGATACTCATTATTGTGCATTTCAGCAATTAAATTAATCAGATAATAAAAAAAAATTACCACCATACTAAAAAAAAAGTTAAATTTGTGTTTTCATTTTCTTGTCAACTGTTAATGTCATGACTCAGTTTTTCAGTTTCCCATTGATACAAACCATGCAATTTTTAAACAAAACAAAAGGAGGAGATAAAGAAAGAAGGAAATTAAAACAATAAAAGGATTAAAGTGGAAACAGCCAAAGAAATAAGACTTTCAAGGTTCTTTGTTTTTCATGCCACTGAGATGCAATTCCACCCTTCTTGTGTTTCTATTTGAGTTACATTTAAGATCACTTCTTCTTGAAGTATAACTCTGAAAAACATCTTTTATAGAAAAATATCTACCTGTAGTCACACTTCATATTGACTGTATTTCATTTCCACTATTCTGTATTACAAAAAACATTAGTATGAAAACCTTTCTTTGTTTCTGAAAAATTAATATGCTTTAGCTTCTTTTTCTCACCTGAAATAATAATCCTTCCTTTGTGACCTCACTTTTCATTGTTGTGCTATGATTGATACCACAATCTGAGATTCTGACTTCAGGTGGGAATAAACAGTAGAAAGAGAAGAAATAATACAGAACAAAAAGACTTAGTGTTTTCATCATCTTAGAATATTGTCAAGAAAAATATATAGAAATGAGATTTCAAGCTGAACCAGGATAACTTTCAGAAATTACAGGAAAACTTTACTTGCATCTTTAATTTACATCTATAATGTAAATCTGTAAAGCAATTCAGGCACTCTTCAAGATGCCATTTGGTGTTATCAATTTCAAGAAATAATGTCCCAATTCTAATATTCTTTATGGTAATTCACCTATTTAATATCTGTTACTTTAGGCAGCTTGTAGAAAATTCAGTGCAAAGGAACAATTCTGTAGTGAATTGTAATCTCCAGTATAATATATTTTAGTAAACAGATAATGCTCACTGTCTTTTCACAATTAATTGTTAAAAGCATCATTTTTTACTATTGTCAGGTCTGAGACCTTACCTCTACACTGCTGTTAGATCAATAAAAAACAATGACTCATTCAGGCACATACAGTAGGGTAGTATGAGGGAAAGGCTGAGGAGAATACATTCAGTTGTGGAAAATTATACAGTAAAATACAATGGACTGAAATTACACTTTCACTAACTTTGAATGATATTTTATATAGTTTGCTTTATGTGCTTCAACTTCATTTGATTATTTAAAAGAGATACCAATTTTGAAACCTCTGTGCTTCAAATATTAACAAGTATATAGCTGTGTATTTATTTATAATAATAAAATAAATAATATAGTTATTAAAATCTAATTATCACTTCTTGATAATTACTGTATATTTATATTTTTTAAATCCATAACATATAAAATATATGTAGTGTACATTAATTGCATACATCTAATTGTCTAAATGTATATATATAAACATTTTCATATGCTGAGTTCTCCTTGGTTGTTCATATAATCCACAAATATTTCACACACAGAATCACCAGGTTGGAAGAGACCTTCAAGATCACCGAGTTCAACCCATGCCCTAACACCACTTCAACTAAACCATGGGACTGAATATGAACTTTCTTCATGGTATACTAGTATAGCTCAACTATGTTTAGTCCCTTAAGAATGGGAATCTTTCTACTGAATATGTTTTAATTCTTCAAGAATCAGTATTATTGGGAAAATATATCTAACTTTGTAAGTGCTCTAGAATTGTCATATAAGGGAAAACTGAATAGGGAAAATAATGTGAATTGTGAGAACAAAATGTGGAAACTTAGAGAAAAGCTGATGTGAGTTCATAATTCCCTTAGGAAATGATTGCTTAAACTCTACAGAATAATTGATTCATTTTGTAAAAAAAAAAAAAAAAGAAGGAACAAAAAAAACCACAACCACAAAAAAAAACAAACAAAAAAAAACCCCAAAAAAAACCCCACCAAAAAACCCCCAAATAACCCTCCCTCCCAGAAAATAAAAAATACGTGAGTATAACACATCTATGAAAGGTAGAAATTTATTTTTTTACCATGAGCAGGAGTATGTCAGAAAATGTCTCAAAACCATTAATAGTCAGCAAACAAAATGGATATTAACAGAGGAGAGCAATCTTATTTAGGCTGCACACACACATTTCTTTAGAAGGAATGTATTTATCACGAATCAGAAGCTGGAGCAGCAATGATCAGAGACAATAAACGGTCAAAGATAATAAAGTAAAGCAGATCTTCATGAAGCCACTTGGTCATTGAGACAATGTGTTTTCACATTCAAGAGAAGTCTACACAATTACAGTGAATAAACATGGACTCCTTATAAACAAAAAAAACCCTGTCTCATTTGTTTCCTCTCTTTTCTGTTGACCGCCCTACAAGAGGCAAAAAAAAAAAATCTCAATTGTTAGGAAATAAACACTAAATCAACAGGAGCATTGAAGATATTTACATCTAGTTGAGACTGATTTACTTTGCCAACACTGAATTCAGTGTGTCTCCTCCAACTATGGTAAGATGAAAAGAGATTGCATTACAGGGAAAAAAAATTCAAGGAATTCTTTAACATAGTCAGATAATAAAAACCAAAATGCAGTAGGTTTTATCAAGCTATTTTATTTCCCTAGGTAAAAAAAAAAAGGGAAAAAAAGAGGCTTACTTTTGAATTCCACAGTTCTTACTGCTCCATATGGTTTGTTTTTAAACAAGGAACAAGTCAGTACTAGAACTAAACTGTATCCAAAATTCAGTTCATATGTATCTGCAAAAGTAGATATCTTAATTTTCCAACTTTGTTTCAGAATACAGGACATAGTCATACAACAAATTCAGGTGTTAACTTCTCTGATTTGTTGGTAGTGTATGAATGTCTTTTTGAGAAGACATCACCAGTGATAGTGAAAATTTACTCTATGACCTTCTATAAAAAACTGTGCTAATAACAATATCTGTCAAATACCTTTCCATAAGGCTAGACAAAAGAAAAAATTGAATTTATCAGAAGTTATTATTCCCTTTTCTGCAAGCCATATCTGAATAAAATAAGCACCTTATCATCTGATGGCATTTTAATGAGGCTATTAGTTACATTATACATACACGTCTTGATATTTTACTTCTGATACAGAAACAATAATAAATAAAATACTTCATCAGCTCTAAACTAAGGTTAGAAGTAAATAATATTTCATCATGGAACACTACAATTATTTGGGTTTTTTTGCATCCCAAGGCTGCTTTGGCTGTTCACTGCATTTCGGAACAACTAGGAAAGCTCAGCATGTCTATATTACTACAGAGCAGTAATAAAGGGGGAAAGTGGTGGCACTAGTACTGATTGAAAATGAAGTAAATAGTGCCAGCTCAACAGCTCGAGGGGGATTTCTGGAAATAGAACCTTGGAAGCGAAGAAAAGGCCAAACTAATTTTGGCCAAAGGAGTAGGCTTGTTTTAAACAGGCCACTACTATACTGTGAGCTAGTTAACTGTGACATGAGATATAACTGAGTTTATGCTTACAGTGGGAACTCTCTCTTTAAAGTGTCAGTGTGTGAGTTCTCTATGTACTGACTTACAGCCAAAATTTCTGATAGTGACTACTGTGTCACTTTCTCCATTGCCCGGAAAGTAAACCCACTCTATACCCAGAATTCATAGCCTCTAATGAAAAAGCAAACAGATATGAGTCCCTGTTTTGTAAGAATCTGTAGTTTTGAATTTGTAGAATTGAATTCATTAGGAAGGCATAATATTTTTATATCATAATTCAAATTTCTGTCCTGAAGTGGAGCAGATAAGTCAATTTGCTAGAGGATAGCACAGATTGCAGTTGTTATTCCCACCCTATACTCAAAGAGGTACTTTGCAATGAGAAAGACATCACTAAAACAGTGGATCAGCACAGCTTTTTTCTCCTGTTCTTTTGGGGACCATACATCTGAAATTCCAGTTCTTTGAACCTATGTCTGCTTTGTAGCAAAGGAAATTTAACCCTCAGTTCTTATGCCAGAAAAACATGGATGTGGAGAGCCTAGAAAATTATTCTTTAACTCAAAGTAGGTATTGAGAGGAGAGGAAATTTTTACTCTCTTTCTGCAAGGAATTTGACCTGTCTTTACACGCAATCTCCACCTAAATAAACTGTTATCTATTCATCGTTTATTTTTATTTCCTATGCTGTTCATGAAACTATAACATGCTATTTAAACAACCATTCGTTCCAACTATAATCTCACTGAAAAAATAATCTTAAATGGAAACACACTGATTTCAAATTTAATTTGAAGCACTGGGTCTATCCTAAGAGGGGATTTATTCCTCTTTAAAATTTTTCCTTTGAAGTTGACCTGATATAACATGAGAGATTCAACCTTCCAGAGAGATTCAATTTCAGTTTCCAAGATTTCCCCTTAATTGCCTCCTATGCCACACTATCTTCTGATAACGATGTTAAAATTAATGGAATATGTAAGAGCATCATGAACCACAAAGTACTACCCTCTGTGTAAACACTGTTGTGTACAAAGAGCTCTAGGTCAGCAACCTGGTACTACTGTTTCCTATAGGATTACTGAGAAAAATGTATTTTTCTGTGGTCTAACTAACTGGTGCCCAGGTTGCAGGAGGGTGTGCCCAGCAATAGTGTATGAGGCAAGCATGACCAATGGGTCAGAGAAGAATCTGTCAAGTTAACTCCTGGAACAAGTCTAATTCCTTGGCACCTTGGACAGTCTCATGTATAATGAAGTCAAATGAAGTCTGAGTAACAGAGTGGTTAAAATATATGTCAAGCACTAGAGAGAACTGGAGTTATATACCTTACTGATTTCCTGGATAAACTTATGTTATATTTTAAAATTTGTATAAATAGCAAACCCAGAAGACCATTGTGGACTTCAAGCTTTTTTATAACAAGGTAATAAGCTTCTTTTTTAAAAAAAAAACCACACTATTGTGAGTAGTATATTAAAATTTCTCTGAATAAGTCACACAGATACATCCTTCAAATGATCAAGTTGTTGATAATACTTTATCTAAAATTCAAATGATTCACGCATTATAACAAGGCTACAAGAATTTTTTACTCAATAAATTCTCCTTCATACTGTCTCATTTCCTATAGAGTAGTTTTCTTCCATTTGCCATTCAATCCATTTTGTTCAATTCAGTTGTATGATGAGTTTACTCTGAATTTTAGGAGGTGGGGGCAGAGGAAGTTCCATCCATGCTTGCCAGAAAGAAACATTTTTGGAATTCAAAAACTGTATTTCTTAATCGCCCTTCAAAAAATAATTGTTGCTTATGCCAAATTTTGGCATGTATCTGCCCATTCAAGAAAAAAACTCATTCAATACCATGTTGTGGTGGTTCAGTCCTGTGTGGGACTGTCTGAGCCACAAGGGACCCACACCCCATAAAGGGTCCACTAGCTGGACCTCACCGCAAGCCCGAGACCTGATGATTAGAGTGAGATTCCACAAGGCCCTGCAAGAGCAGGCAAACTGTTTCTCCTCGACTGGTCCCTCTTCTCTCCTCCCTACTCTCTCTATATAAGGTTATGTTCCTGAATGTTCTACTCCTTTCAACACCCCATTGGCTCTCTGTTCTTCCTCCCCACCTCCCTTATACCTCGTTGGTCTGTTGAGAGTTCCTCCGCCCCTGTACCACCCACTTGCCTTGCTGTGATTCGCTCTTAGCGTTTACCCCTCCCCTTTTGTAGCCATATAAACCCTCATGTCAGGGCTTGTTCGGGGCTCTTCGTGCCCCTCGTTACTTGTGCCAGTGTATCTCATCACCGAATAAACCCTTCCTGTTTTACCTGGTGCCTTATTCATCGGTGGGTGACACGGACCCTTTCGTGTGCCTCCGTGCACCCTCCCGCCATTGCAGACTGCACCAGCCATCCTCGAGCCCGCAGCTGGGAAGGACGCGTTGCCCGGCCACCCTGCTAGCCATGGTCTTGCCGCACGCCGTGTCAATACCATATTTTCTTCTTATCACTAATTATTTTCTCTTATGATGATTATAATAATGATAATAAGTATTATTATTTCCCCTTATTAATATTGCTTGGGCTTGAGTGAGAATAGAGGATCAGATACCTTAGAAAACTTACAGTATGTTAAGATCCAGTTATTATTAAGGTTCTTAGAAATACCTCTGCCTGAATTAAGGTGCAAACAAGACTATGTTCCAGTCAATAGTAAGGGTTTTATTTGATGGTAAATAAGAGAGAGAGAAAGAAATAAAGTAGAAAATCCGGTGGGGGGGACAGAAAGAGGATGACAGGGACAGAATAAAGAAAATATCACCACTCTGTGGATCCCAGCGNATGGATTTATATACCTTCAAGCCAGGTAGCAATGTCCAGGCGTGTCCCCCTGGGGGAGGGGGGCAGGCTCTTACAGCAGACTCTGGGTCTGTTGCATCACACTCAGTCCTGTGGTGCAAAGCCTCTGGGGAGCACTTTGGGGGGTCTTTGATGGATTATGACTCCCCCTCGGCTGCCTCTCACGTGAAAGCCCCGTTGATGTGGCCTGTGGGGCTGGGGGTTCCACAGCTGGGCCGGTTTGTGTAAAAGGGAGGATGGACGTTTATTGCCTCTGACCAGAGGTTACGCCAGCACCCGAAACCTCCTCGTCCCCCCTCGCTTGGTGGGGAGTCTGTGTAAACCTGGTTTCTGTCAGCTGTGCTCTCCCCCCACTGCAAACTCAGCCGGGGACAATTGAACAATGGGTTTCCCTTTATCTAATCAGCAGTTTGACTTTTGGTTCAGTCCCAGTCTTCAGGGTGGCTTCTTTGGTTGTAGCTTCTTTATAATGAGCAAAACTTTATATCAATGTTTGAGGCATGACCTATTTTCAGTCTCTGACATAGTACTACTCTCAAATCACAGTCAATGTAGTAATTACATGTATGTCTAAGCTTTTGGGACTCACAAATTGCTTCTTAAGCACTAAGGAATTAAGTACCCCCTTTACAGGTATAAATGAGCATGATTACTTCTCTTACTTAGATCCTGACTGGTAATCACTTCTGATCTTATTGCAACTTTACTGAAGTCACTGTTTATTTTCAATTTTACTTAGGACACTAAGCTTCCTTTTCATCACACAGTTTCCCTAAGAAAGAGCAGAACAAGACTGTTTGCTCCAACAGAATTAGAGATAAAGAAAGGATAATAAAATCCTTGAATGTTAAACATTTATCCGAGGATCTTTTTATTAATGAATGGGTAAATAACAACAATATTTTCCAAGATCATTAGTTTACATAGAAGAAAAAAAGATGAAGAGGCTATTAAGTTAGCTAATTTAATGATTACACAATAAGAGCCTAAAGGAAATTATTTCAAATTAGAAATCTGATTTTATTTTTGATTGCTTCTGTTTTACAGACTTCAGGTCATTGTAGGCATGTCATAACTTTCATTTTTGCAGGTACAGCTTGAGACAAAATGAAAAGGAAGAAAACCTCACAAACCAGGAAATGTAACACTAGAGCCTAGACAACTGCTTTGATATTTGCAGATCTTGAGGACCTATAAGCTACGTACAGCTAGGTAATATTGCAATGTCAAACAGAGTTGCAAACCACACTACATAGGGGAACCTGTAAAACCTTTTATCTTTGCCAAATTTTTTCCGACTTTTTTTGAAAATTATTCGTTGCATTTCATTGAAATTCACTGGACTGTATTCCTGTCTACAGCCCCTAAGTAGCCTTCCATTGTGACTGCAGTTTGTATATTCTGTTTTCATGACAGAATTATTTTTTCTTTTTTTTGGTCATATGCAATCCATTTAAATAGCAAATAAGACCGTGATCTACTCAGCTTGTTTGCTTCTTGGCTGTGACTTCATATACCCAGTATATTGTGGTATAAAACTGGGAAAACATTAGTTCTGATAATTTTTCACTATCAACATCACTGGTTTAGACAATTGAGTTGACTAAGTTACCTAGTAATATCATCAGAAAACATAAACCACATGGAAGCAAAAGACTGTTTTAGGCATCTCTAGACACATTTACTCCATTCAATTATGAATATTAGCTGCTTTATTAAAGATTAGCCAAAAAGTGGGTACTATCAAATTTCTCTACTTTCTAAATGTCTGTGAATGAATTCTTTTTTTATCCATATTTCCTTCTGTCTTCCTTTTCCTTTTATCCTGTCTCCTCACTTCCTTTGCATCCTGTTTCTTTTTCCTTTTCTTTTGTTCTTCCCATTTAGATGTTTCTGTCTGCTTATCTCTCCCTGTCTTGCATTCCCCAAAATAATTATTTCTAAAAAAAGTCTAACTTTTTTTTTTAACCTGAGATGGGAGTGATTCATACCAACCATGTCTTCTCTTTCTCTTCTTTAAAAGTAATAGTTTTATCTCTCTGCTTTGCTTCTTCAGATACTAAAGTTTTTGGAATAGGGCCGATCTTTTAAACAGTAAGGGATTACTCAGTGGTACATTGATCCCAGCTGAAGACTTTAGACACGAAAGAAATAATTACAAAGCATTGCCATATGCCTGATCTCTAGCAGCTGTGAGCTCTGTAACAAGAATGTGATGCTCCTGCTCTCCCACTTGTCTCCTCTCCAATCCCGCTGGCCAGTCTGCAGTAGGGCAGAACATTTCTGGACTTGGCTCTTCCTCCTATGCCAGCAGTAGCTGTCAGGCAGTTTCCGCAAGATTTGAAGCACAGCTGGGCAAGGACTGCACACCTACACATCTGGTGGCTCTGCAGGTTTCCCAAGAGCAGTTCATCTGTGCATGATTGTCAGATATAAGTAGGATAGTTATTTTTGTTTGTCAGCATTATCTGCCTATGAGACATTGACAGTTTGATTTTGAAATTAAATATAGCACAGAAAAGCTTCAATATTTGGCTCTTTAGCTGTAATTTTTCAGATTTTAATTACTGGCAAAGCATATACTACGCATGAACCTTGACTCCTGTCTTCAAAATGCTAAAGATATGTTTAATCTTTTAATTCTTAGCTTTCATGAATTTTGACCTGAAAAACATTTTAACTTATCATCTAAGGTTAATTGTTTAAGTGCTTTCACTTTAACCCCTTCACATGAATGACCTGAAAATAAAGGCCAACTTGTGAAATTACACGTAGGGAGGGAAAAGAACTAAAACAATGTTTTTATCCAAAGAGCTAAACAGCAAGTCTTCTGTAATAGTAGCAGCAGAAATTGTGGTATTAGGAGCATTTGTGAACTACTGTTAGTGTGGAAAACACATAATCACGGAATGATTATATGCAGGTGCTTTTATTTGAAGAGCTCTGGGAATCAGGGGTACAGACCCAAATCTGATTCTGACATACATATGGATTCGAGATGGATACATTTTTATACCCTTTCCTTACATAACTGTTGCCTAATCATATGTTAATCATTGACTTACTATTGTTCTATTGATTTCACCCGAGCATGAGTTACTAGACAATCATCGCATTTAACTTGATCATCTACCATACAGGGGGGATACACAGGTGCAGGTTCACATGATTTAGCAAAGACAATGGTGGGTACAAGATAATGGTGGATACAAGATAATGGTGGGTACAAGATAATGGTGGGTACAAGACAGTGGTGGGTACACTGGTGCAGATCTACATGATTTAGCAAAGACAATGCCCACTCCCGTTCCCGAGGCCTACTTTAGCTACCACGATTTCAGAAACATTTTAACCCTATGCTATCACTACGAATAAACTAGCATTTATCTTCAGATGTGAAAGTAGTAGAATAAAACACCATACTATACCTAAAACCAAATTTACTTTCCAAATTCATAGTTCATTTTCTTTGATGTAGACGTTAAGTGCTTAACATGTATAGCTAATAGGTGTGAAGCATATCTCAATACAAGTGCAAAAGTAAAAGTGTGAGAAAAATTGGTTGTATAAAAGTGTATGTATTTCTGTGTGATCTGAGGTACAATGTTGCTAATAAAACTATTTAAGTTATATCTGTAATATTTATCTATGGTAGCAATAAAACTGGATCATTATTTATAAATGGAAGTGTAACCCACAATAATGAACCAACTGCATATTCATGAAGAATAACTTAACCTGATTAATATTACTTGAAAAGCACAGCTCTTGAAAAATATCTTAGATCTAAACTCCAACTACACAGTCCTAGAAGTAAAGGCTCAGCTTAGATTTTGCACTTTTATTAATTTTGTTTCCAGTAATTTATAAATGCAGCTTATACAATTACTGCTGCTTTTTATTACAAAAGAAGAAGGAAAAAAGCACAAATAAGGTCCTGAAATGAATTTACAGTTTTGTTGGAAACTGGATGCCACCAGGTAGATTGTTCTTTCCCCAGAAGTGCTTCAGATTTCACTAGGGAGCTATTCTTAGCAACAGAGCCCTTGAGGTTTGAACTCAGATATTAAAAACCAGTAGTCTTTTATAGAAATGCTACCCAAGAATCTTCAAAACCGCAGCAGCTTAACAACAAACAAATTTTGTTCTCTTTCCCAACAGTTTTAAACTTTATCCACAAAATCAAGATTCCCCTTTTCCAGTTATCAGTCACTTATTATTTATCCTTTAAAAGTGAGACTGACTCTTCTCATTTTAGCCTTGGGAGTTTAAGCTATGTAATATAGTATGATGCTGTATATTAAAATAAAATGCAAATTAGAAAAAAACAACTTTTAAGGATAATTTCAGAGAAGTCACTAGAACCCTTAGTAACCAAGGTCTTACAGAATGTTTATTATACAAATTTATTGTCTTTGTTGGTAAGTCTGAAAGATTGTTTTAGCTCTGTGTTATTTGGAGACACTTACAGTAATTTTCAGTTTATCTAGGTTTACAACTGGGTAGCTGAAGAATATCTATCCAATAAAATCACAAAAACAATATTATTAAAACATTCCCATAATATAAAATCATATAACCATTTAGGTTGGAAATAACCTCTAAGACCTACAAGTTTACATTAAATATTTTAAGTTTTTTGCATTTGTATTTCCTTTCAAGCGTCTTCTGGTTTTTTCAGTTGTGCAAAAGTAACATTAAAGGAATGAATAAAGAAGAGATTATGATTTATATAAATACAGATTTTTTTTTTTTGTATATTTATCTAGGGAAAATAGAAACTTTTCATTAGATCAAACACATGAAAGCATTGACACAAAGTGATGCTCTGTTGTAAATAAAATTGTCTTCTGTTTTACCATTTAGTGACAAACACAATTTCAGAGTTCTGCATTGATATGTTATTTCATATTTTGGGGACCCTGCTAATATATTTAATTTTTAGGTTTCTCTCAGACTATAGTAGCATTTTATGAGATAAAAATGAACAAAAATAGAAAATTTGTCCATACCTTAGCTGCTTATGTGTGCATGACAGAAGTAGTAATATATGGAAAAGTATCAGAAAGATTTCCTTCTGCTACCACAAAATGAATCTTGACTATAGATAAAATTGAAAACAGAAGATCTGTGAAAGAGATCAAAGTGAAAGATAACCCATAAAGTGCAGACAAACCCATCCAAACTTAGAGGTTACTGCAAAGATGACTGTCAATCCTGTTGCATGACAGAGTGAAAATGAGAAAGGAGCATCATTGTCACATCTACAATCCCTGTGAACGTGTTAAAATGGCTGGGAATATTCTCTAGTATCTCTGGCATGGAGTAACTAGGAAAGAAATGAAGGTGTATTTTTCCTCCTCTTGCAGATATACGGAGTCCCTTCCTTTCAAGCATTTGCAGGCAGTCCTGGCTAACTGGGGAGGTCCTAGATGTCTGGAGGTTGGCCAATGTGACACCCATCTACAAGAAGGGCCAGAAGGAGGATCCAGGGAGCTACGGACCTGTCAGCCTGCCCTCAGTGCTGGGAAATGTCATGGAGGAAATCTTCCTGAATGCCATTACATGGCAGGTACAGGACAACCAGGGGATCAGGTCCAGCCAGCATGGGTTTATGAAAGGCAGGTCCTGCTTAACCAACCTAATCCCCTTTGATAAGGGGACTCATTAAGTTGATGGGGGAAAGGCTGTGGATGCTTCCTGGGTGAAATTTAGTAAACCCTTTGACACTACTTCCCACAGCATGCTCCTGGAGAAACTGGCTGCTTGTGAATGGGTTCTCTCTTCTTTTTTGGTAAAAAAAACTGACTGGATGGCTAGGCCCAGAGTGATGGTGAATGGAGTTAGATTCATCTGGAGCCCATTCACTAGTGGTGTTTCCCAGGGTTCAGTCTTAGAACCATTCCTATTTAACATCTTTATTGATGACCTGCATGAGGGGACCAAGTGAACCCTCATTAAGTTCACAGAAAACACCAAGCTGGGCAGGAGTGTTGATCTGCTGAAGGGCAGAAAGGTTCTGCAGAGGGATCTGGACAGGCTGGATCAATGGGTTGAAGCCAACTGTGTGAGGTTTAAGGATGTAAAGGGCCAGGTCCTGACCTTGGGTCACAACAACCCCAGGCAGTGCTATAGGCTGGGGGTAGAGTGGGTGGAAAGCTGCCCAGTGGAAAAGGACCTGGGGGTGCTGGTCCACATATGGCTGAATATGGTCTAGCAGTGCGCCCAGGTGACCAAGGCAGCCAATGACTTTTTGGCTTGGATCAGCCATAATGTGGCTAGCAAGACTAGGGCAGTGATCGTCCCTCTGTACTGGGCACTGGTGAGGCCACACCTCAAATCCTGTGTCCAGTTTTGGGCCCTTCCCCACAAGTAAGACATTGAGGAGCTGGAGCATGTCCAGAGAAGGGCAACAGAGCTGGTGAATGGTCTGGAGTAAAAGTCTGATGAAGAGCAGATGAGGGAGCTGGGGTTGTCTAGCCTGGAGAAAAGGAGGCTCAAGGGAGACCTTATCACTCTCAACAAGTACCTGAAAGGAGGTTTTGGCCAGGTGCAGGGTTGGTCTCTTCTCCCATGCAACTAGTGACAGGACAAGAGGAAATGACCTCAGGTTGCAGAAGGAGAGGTTTTGGTCAAATATTAGAAAAAATATGTTAGGCATGTGAGTCACTGTGAAGGTAATGGTGAAAGTAAAAAGGGCAATTAATGTATCCTTTGCAAACATCTGAGGTGCTTATGGATATTTCTGTGAAGAAATCACCAAAAACCCCTTTTTCTTGAGCTCATCTTTGCCTATATATACAGAACTTCGTAGCAAAACCCCTCCCTAAAACTGAAATGAGCAAACCAAAAAACTCTCACCTACACAACCAACCAAGGCCACTGTAGAAAGACATCAAGACTATCACTGAGATACGTAAGAGTACCATGACTGTATCAAGTAAGAAGGCCTACATCCTGCTCTAGCTGTCAGCTAGACTTTCTCCAGCAAGTGCTAACTGCAAAAGCTTGGGCTCCAGAGCAATCGCTGTCAGCCCCCTCCCTAAATGTTTACGCCATTGCGGGGCCTTTCTTTTGTATTCACTTTCCTTGTATCCCTGTATGATTCTTGCTTTGATCCATTCAAAATCAGTGTAGATGTGTTCTCTGAGATGTGCCACTGATGCTGTTATGGCCATTTCACTTTCACTACACTCTCCTTTGCAGGTTTGAACTTCATCTAGATCTCTTTCTTGCTCAAGCAGTTTGTATGCATTCTGAAAATTTAAAGCTCCTAAGCTCTACCCTGTCCTACATATTGTGCATCATGTTACATCCATATTTCCCCAAACCCCTTTCCAGAAAATTACTACCCTTGTTATGAAGCCCACCAGTGAAATATTTGGATAAACTGATAACAGAGCACAGACATTGGATCCGTTCTGTGGATCTTTCTCCAACTAGCTTTCTTAACTCCCTCCCTTCATCACTGCTGTGATCAGTTTTAGAGGTATAAAGGTAGTTTTGAAAATTAAACTGTGTGTGTTTGATACATCTGTAGTCCAAATGTCCAGAAGGGCAAAATAACCTAAAGAGGAGGTATTATGGAATAGAAAATAGCCCTAAACACGTAGTCAAAAAAGCTTGAGAGGAGATTTTTTCAAAACATACAGCACCTGTCTTAGGTGTTTTATAACCTTTCAGAAATATCTATCTATTTCTCTCTCAATATACATGCATAAAATATAGGTATAACTTCCAAAATTAAAGTTCAAATTTATTTTATTTATACAAAAAAATTATTTACATAATCTGTCAAAGCAACAGAACTACAACTGCATAATTAATTTAGCTTGCCACCAGCTGGCTTGTCATTAACGGATGTACATCATCAAACCAACTTGGCTCTTAAGATGCATTAACACAATACATCATCAAAATTGTATTGCTTAGAAGATGTATATCTCAAATATAAGGCCAATTGGCAATATAGAATATATTCAGATATTTAATTTTTTTCTGGATGTTTCAGATAACTTAGGTTATCTAAATATGCAGTTGTAGTTGAAAATACTGCTAGATCTCAAAAAAATGAACTAATATGTTCCAATATATGACTATTAATTTTCCAATGGACTATCATTTATTTTTATTAATTATTCAATGCATTAGTTTTTTGGGTTTTTTTATTCTTCATTTCAAGATTGTTTAGAGACATGTTGATTAAATTGTATAATTTTCTTTCTCGTTTATGATAAATGTGATTTGGAGCTAACAGTGTCAAATTATGTTCCCAGTTGAAACCTTTGTTCAAAAAACTGTTCATGAAGTTTCACATTGTATTACATTATTGCAAGACATTATTTTTTAGTAACAGTGATATCTGTCAAAGTGAATCTACCACAAAATGCATTACTGATTAGGGTTTAGTGAATAATTTGCAACAGTGGATTTATTTAAAAAATTTAGCCTATTGTTTGCATGTGGAATAGCTTCCAAAAAAGAAATAAACAAACAAACAGTAATATCCTTGAATAAATTTAGAAACATTCAAATGATCTATTTTCAGGCTTTGCTTTTTATGTTGTTTAATTTGTATCATTCTCTGCAGCTTGCATGTTCATGAACCATTTGTTATGAACATCTAAAATACTAACTTACAGGTTGTTTATTTCTAAAGTGTCAGCTATATCACTTTTTTTTATTATTATTATTTTATGTTTTTATTTTTTCTTAGACGAAAGCAGGAAGAATTTTCTAGGACCAGTAAAGCTTTTGCAACTATTTGTCTAAAACCCTGGCTTTGCAAATATTCGCTTGCATCTTTGAAATTTACTTTCCTCTAATGCTCTTGCCAGTAAAACTCAATCCTTCAAACATTCCTGCAGAAAGATCACCAAAGGGTTGCACGTATTGTCAAAGCAAATTCAGTCAAAGGTTGGTTGAAAATCTTGCACTGTATTTGCTCAGCTGTGTTAAAAGAACAACTCATTCAAGTTGTTCTCAAGGCATCCCTTAGGAAAACACAAGACTGGAAAAGTGTTTTTATATTTGATGATTGTTTATTTGTATATTCATGATTTAACCGAAATTTTTATGAATATGCACTTCAATTTTACTTTTTGTTTGGAAAGAAACAATTTCATAGAACTTTGATGTTATTTTTTAAAATATTATTTGCTTAATAGGCCTAAGAACTATTTAGTGGCAGACAAAGCAATATCTGGAATATTCTGAAGCTCTTTTTTTCTAGTGGAAATGAAAGAATGTCTAACCTTTCAATATTTGTTCCCTAGTATCCTAATTGCCAATCCATCCTTCTTAGGGATTTTATGTTGTTACACTGCACTTCTGCATGTTTCGTTATTTGTGTATAAAAACTTGTTCCCACTAAAACAATGATAAGATCGTACTGGAACTCTAATAACACGTAGGAAAAAACCCCTCATCCTTCATATTCTTTAAATGACTTTAGGATGAACACGAATGTGATGACATTACGGAGAAACCAGTAGCCTAGCAAATTCCACTGCTTTTTAACAAAATGAAAAGTTTAACTTATTTGTACCATAATTTTCATTCATAAGTACCATATCCTATTTGACATCTAATTTTGAGAGGAAAGGCAGAAACCTTAGCACACAGTTAAACTTGCATCAGAATTTCCATTTGTATGCTGTGCTGAGTTTATTCTAAAATGGTAGAAAAACTAAAGTTTTTCCCTTGGCACAAAACCAAGTGCCACCTTTTCTTTTATCATTCCACCTTTCTAATATGTGAAATATTCTACATTAAATACAGAAAATGCATAATACTAAATGCAGAAATATGGATTGCTTTTATGCTCCCAGAGTTTTGTCACGGTAAAATATTTAGTGTAATTGAGACAAGAAATTTTATGGAAGACTTGCACCTCTCCTAAGTAGCATGACTTAATTATTTAGTTGTTTTAACGACTTTGAAAAGTACTTATTCCTTTGATAAGAACATTTTGCCAGATTTCATTTTTCTGAACAAGGACAAACATATAATCAGGACAGCATAACACCAATTTATTTTATAAAGCTATGTTTTAAAAACAGTAAAAAACTCAGAAGTAGCATTTCTTTTAACTTTTTAGGATAACTTCACAAGACACAAGTATTCTCCTATGATAATGTGTATCTGCAGTTGATGCTATAAAATTGTTAGAAAATCCTACTTTATTGTTAGAAAATCCTACTTTAGGTACTTTCTGCCACAGCCTTAAGATTATTCAAGTGTTGATTTTCTTGAATGTTAATAAGAAAGAGAGATATGTGACAATGTTGCTATTTTTTCCTTCTTATGTATGTGAAAGCAGTTAGCATTGAAGCAGTAAACTCACATTTTTTATCTGAAGTCTGAAAGATTCAGAGGACATGCTAACAAAGACTGAATAGTGAAATATAATGACAGGAAAATTCTGAAGAATTTCATAAATGGTAGGGACTTAAAGAGCTGGATAAATATTTATAAAGTACAAAGTTGAAAACTGCAGTCTCTGGAATTCAACAGAAATTTCCTGTCACAGTTTTTCATGATAAGCCTTTATATATTCAGAGTGCTTCTCACACCTGAGATCTAAACAATAAAAGATCTTTTCTTCCCTCTGCAGAGCTTTTTTCTCACCACCAGAACGCCAAAAATAGCAGTTAAAATATTACAGAATATCAATTTTACTTTCAATATCCATCAACTTCTATAGATATAATTCTCTGTAATATGTTTCTATTATTACATGGCAAAAATGTTTTCATTTACAATATGACATACAGAAAACATTAGAAGGGACTCAATTTATTTAAAGTGAAAACCATGTTTGAAAATAATTCTGAAAAGAAATTAAGCAATTCTGAAGGTAATGTTGTGGATCTGCATGCATGACTCTCAGTGTTTTCTAGGCCAACACTTAAACTATAGGAAAATAGACCACTATATTCCCAGAAATTCTGTCTGGAAATGTAATCTAGGCTGGGAACATTCCTTCTCATACTTACCAATATGAGGATTTTGGTATGTTTCAATGATGACTAGGTTTTGATTTCTCACAAAAATATTCTGTACAAGGTACAAAAAAAATAGTATGAGAAACCAGGAGTTTTTATTTTTGCTACATTTATTCTGTAAAGAGTAAAGATAAAGTAAAGTAAAGGGAACAGGTATGTGTACCAGGTACATTTAACAGATGGTTAATATTCAAGTATTACTTTCTCCAAGCTCAAAACTGGAGTATGTCGAAGTGCAGGAAGTCAGCCAAAAGTGCCAGGAGATCTACATGGATGAAAGGTCAATCTCAAAGACAAAAGAACACCTGTAGAAGGTGGAACAGTTAAAAGAAGGGATAGATAACCTGGGAAGAATACAGAGACACTCTCAGGGCATCCAAGGACACAGCTAGGAAAAGCTAAATCTTGACTTGAATTCAGTAAAGGACATCAAAGGGAAATGTATATAGAAGGACTTCTAGAAATACAAAGGTGACAAGAGGAAGACTAGAGAAAGTGTGGCCCTAACGACACAAGGCATGGGCAAAGCTGAAGTCCTGAATGCCTTTTTTGCCCCAGACTTTTCCAGAAAGGTCTGCCTTCAGAAATACCAGGCCACAGAGGTCAAGAGGAAAGTGTGGAGCCAGAAAATGTTAATCCTTGGTGAAAAGGATCAGGTTAAAGAACATTTTAAAAACTGGACCTATAGGTCCATGAGTCCTACTGGGATACCCCCACAAGTGCTGAGTGATTTGTCAGCCCATAGGGCTGTTGTCATTGTGAAGTCAATCTACTATCTCTGAGCAGTCATGATGATTGTGAGAAGTTCCTGGTCATAGGAAGAGAGCAAATGCCACTCCTACCTTCAAGAAGGGCAAGAGGAGGTCTCATAGAACTTCAGGCCAGTCAACCTGACTTCATTCCTGGGAAAATGGTGGAGCAGATAATCCCAGAAATCATTTGCAGGCACAAGGACAAGAAAGTCATCAGGAATAGTCAGCATGTCTTCACCAAGAGGAAGTCATGCTTGATGAACCAGGGACCCTTCTACAGTGGAACAATTGGCCTGATAGATGAGAGAAGATCAGTGATTATTGTCTACCTGGACTTCATTAATGTTTTTGACACTGTCTCCCATAAGATCCTCATACAGAATTTGATAAGGACAAGAGACGGGTCACTTAGAAATTTAAGGGACTGGAGCATCCTTCATATGAGTAAAGGCTGTGAGACCTGGTACTCTAGAGAACAAAAGTTCAGGGAATCTCATGAATATGTACAAATATCTGACAGGAGTGTATAATGAACATGAAGCTAGGTTCTTTTTAGTGTTGCCCAGTGATGGGACAAAAGGCACTGTACACAAAATAGAGCACAGGAGGTTCCCTGTAAATATCAGGAAATACTTTTTCACTGTGAGACTGACAGAGTTGGGCACAGACTACCCACAGTTTTCATGAAATCTCCCTCCTTGGAGATATTCAAAAGCTGTCTGAACATGGTTTTGTGTAAGAGGCCTCTTGGTGGCCCTGCTTGAGGTGCAGTGTTGGACTAGGTGACCTCCAGAAGTCCCTTCCACCCTCAGCCATTCTATGAGTCCCTGTCACCGCAGAGTATCCAGACACTGTGCAGTGCACCCCTGTCGTACATGTCTGTTCATAACATGTCTTTTCAGAACATATTTCTACTAAAGCATATTGATGGTCTGTAACAAACTAAGTCCTTGGTGCTGCTGAAGACAGCCCATACCTTGATAAGCTCAGACCTACAAGAAAATAAAGAATTACAAAGGCAAGACCCCTGAAAGAGATCCAATGGTTCTGACAGAGTTATTAAACTATTTACTGCTGAAGTATTTCTATTCATTCTGGCTTAGTGTTTTGAACTTTATAGGAGAAGAATTGATATTTTACAATTTCAGCATGATATATAGTACTAACTACTATCTGTAGTAGCAATCAGCATAGTATAGCAAAGAAGAGGTGAAGATATCTTTCAGAAATCTTCATGATCTCTTGATAACATTAGGGCCGTTACAGCCTCTGGCGAAGTTTAGCACAGCCTCAAGGATGCTCTAAAATCTGCTGGTTTGTAAATGCCTCCTGGGGCCATTATGCTAAGAACAGTCAAGCCATGGCCTTAGCACTTGACATGCAGGAAGGACAGAAGATGGTAAGAGTAAGGTAAAACCAAAGATCAAACAGACAACATAAGCATCAAACAAGAAATTCTTAATCTGTATCAGAAGAAGGAGTACTGAAAGAAGGTTAGCAAATCTGTCAGAGAACTACTGGAAGAAAAAAAGACATTAAGGAAGAACACAGTATCAATGAGAAGCTATTTTTTAAAATTTTTTTTTAGTCTTTACGAAATACTGTTATTAAGGAGTTGATTATTCTGGATTTCCTTTCTAATAAAGATTATCAGAGAATTAAAATAAAAGGCTTTGATACAAATTGATAAATGTATTATCAAATCTTGCTAAATTTTTTGTCATTTAGCTTCTGCATAAGCTGAGGGAAGAGGCTGTTTAGCTGCTAAAAATTTTCAATTTCATATTAAAATCAATTAATGTTCCAGAAGAGTGAAATAAGTGCTGTAACTGTATTTTAAAATGTTGTTAAGAATGATCCAGGCAGCCAGAGATATAAAACACTACTTATACACCTGTTTAAATTACTTGAAATTATATTTTATAAAAATTAAATTATTGGGAAATATGGAAAGTCATTGTATTGATATCTGTGTTCTTTTCTGCACAAGGGGAAAGTCATGCTTCAATAATCTGTTGCCATTCTTTGAATGTAAACTGCTTTTTTTTAGGATTGCCTTTGTTTAATAATGTCACTTTGTTGCTTAGAATTTGCAAAATATGACAATAATCTTTTCATAAAGATAAAAATAAGATGAAATAAAATTAAGAGATCTGAAGGAAATTGGAAGACAAGTAGGGCAGGTACTGTTTTCTCAAGTACCTCTGCAGTTAGACCTTTCACACACAGTCTAGTAAACTAAGGCTGCCAGAAGAATTAGCATGCACAATTTACATGTCTTGTGAAAATCTCCTAACTACTAAAACAAGAAAACGTTTTCTGTTAATCTATGTTTAGTGAGCGGTCTTGTGTTTTACAAAAAGCTAAACTTTCACAGGAAGGTTCTAGGGAGGTTTAATTCAGAAAATGCTGTTCTTCTTGGAAGAAGATTCTTCTCTGGCTTAAACTTCAGACAGAGTGATATGAAACTGGGTTGTTTGGAAAATAATAAACTTCAAATATATGGACAGCTGATGCAAAATAATGCAGGTATCCCACAACACATTGGATAAAATTGGCTACTGTCACTGACATTTCTCTTTATGAAAATTCCGTATTCTTCTCTCATGCTTAGGCCTCAGAATACCTATTGAAAATGATATGCTGAAGTTTGATGATTTTTTTCAGGAAGATAAACATGTTACATTTGTCTAAAAGTATCTTCTCCAGAACTACTTGTGAGACTGTAATACAGCCCCATGCATTTCCTGACAGAAAAATGTGTATTTATTCTCCTGCTACAATAAATGCAAGGAAAGGTTAGACATTATATTTTAATTTCTGCTGCTGGTCCAGTTGTAATTTTTCTCTTATTTTGACATCACTATTATATTTTTAAAATTTAAAGTTAAATTATTTTTTTAGATTACTTTTAATGATAATTTTCTATTTTTTTGCCGTTGTTTGCCATCTGCTCACTGTATAATGAAGCCACAGATTTGAAGGTGCTTTGTAATCTTTCTCTGGCCTCAGCTGCTATTTTCATAATATAAGGTGGTACCTGTCTTTATCCACCAGATTAAACTAAGCACATTTAACATGTATTGCTTAACAATTATTACTTTGATTCTTTTTAAATTTTTCATCCATTGTGCTGAAGTTATTGCAAAAAAAAAAAAAAAATTAAGCAGAAAGCAAGGAGCATAATTAGCATTCACTATTGCTAATATCACATGAATTGCTCATATTACCTATGTTAATAAATTTTAGAACAAATATATTTAAGGGAAAGAGTCATCATCTATGTGCCTTCTTGTGCCTTTTCTAATCTATAATTACTTAATATCTCTTAGGGATATTCGCTTTTACATTAGAGTCTAATTTTCATGGACCAGACAAATCACTTTTGACAAATTCGTGGTATTTATCATATTATCATAATTATATTTTTATTGTCATGTAACCCAGAATGGCACTGCTAACCAATAACAGTTCTATCAAAGAGCTCAAACATTTTACTTAACAGAAATATCACGTCTTTGACTTTGTTTTTAATCAGGATAATGATTTTAGCACTCATCCTGAAAATTTAAGTAACACCAAACGCCCCTTTTTTTTCTACCCATTTCTACACATTAACTAAGTCTTGTGGGACCTAAAAGTTAACTTTTTCCAAGGGTTAATAATTGTCACATTGATCTTCTCATTTTGGCAACCAGTTCACCTCATCTAATGCAAATATTGATCTAACACTATCACTCCCTATCAAATTTAAAGTTTTGGGGCAAAATCTTCTTTACGTCTGACTGGGTCATTTATTTTTTGAAAAAGTATCTACAAAAGATACAGCACACACAGCAGCTGAAAGGAAAGGAGAGAACTGAAAACTTTTAATGGGAATCCAAACCTTCTACTGAGAGGTTGGACAGGTCATCTCCCTTAACAAGACAGATAGGAAGTATTCGTTTCTTTTAAACTGACATTGGCAAGGACAAAATGTGAAATAGCTTTATTAAAAGAAAGAACTTGAACTCCTACAAAGGGAGTCATTAAAAACAAGTCTGTGATACAATGTTAGTAGTTGAATACAGTGAAATTGGCATTATAATTCCTAGCAGAAATCTACTGACTATATATGATATATGATGTCATCTTCTAAAATTAAATTACAAAACTCTTCTGTTAATTATTAAGCTTATAGGACCTTGCCCCACTGTGCCGGACTGCTCTAATGGCATTTATAAGAAACATGCCCAAAAATATGAAAGAGGCTTTAGATCTTATACATTAAATAACAGACATTTTTATGTAAAGGTTTAAAAAAAGATGCTCAGTATTTCTGTAATTATTCACAGCCTCACAAACTGTGAGATATTTCTTGTCTATTTCACAGGTTTTTAGTGGAATCCCTTTAAAAGAGAATCAGAGAAGATCTAGGAATACTGTCCATTTGTTCCAAAAATCTCAACCATTTCATGAAATTGCAGCTTTTCCACCATTCCTATATAAACATGTAGAGATGCTAATGCAAATAAGGAGATAATTTTGTTATAAATTTAGAAGATAATGGAGTTCTACATCCTGGCTTCATCAGGTCCAAGTGTATTTTAGTTTTACAGGTATATTAGCAAAGGCAGCAATCAGATTAAGGACAGCCTATTAATATTCCTTCCAGATAATAATCAGGTAAATATATTTATATAATATATTTCATATTATATAAAATTTCCTTGGAGCAATTCCTTGTTCTGTTTCTTTCAAATGTCTGTCTTGAATCCTGGGTAGCACTGTTATCCAACACAACTGTCTTTAGGAAAGAATTTTTCCTCTGGGCACTTCAATATGTTCTATGTGGTGTCACTCAAATGTCACTCAGAGATTACAAAAGCTGACAAACATATGTGAACCCACAAACCACAAAGATCCACAATTTTTATTTTGTCATTTTTCTTTATGCCATCTACATGGGTTTCCCTCTAACTTTTGGGAAACATATTTTTTTCAGCCATCATGAAGAGAAAATGGAACGAACAATTGAAGAGGAGAGTGCAGACTGGAATGCATAGCAGGAGTTCAGATAAACAACAAACTCTTCAAGGATAAAAGTCCAAATTTTTTTTTAAAACTCGTACAAATGCTGATGGACTACTTTGAAAACCAAATTTAAGCTAAAAATTCATTGACTACCTTTGCAACTGAAAATTCTAAAATCATCATCTTCCATAAAACTGACCCACTATTTTAGTGTTTCTCTGGGGATTTTTCCTAACCATGAAGACAAGACTTTACCAGTGAATTTCCTGGGAAACTATCCTAAAATAATGCTGATATCAGGGGAAAATGCTTTTATATTTATCTCATAGTTTTCTTTCCTTTCTTCTTAGCAGCTCATACTGTGGAAATTGTTCAGAGCAAGGAATCAGGCAGGCAGTAGAGATTTCTAGGTTGAAAAGCCTTGTATTCACGTTGAAGTGAGCTTCAAATGATCTGAAATAGAAACATTGCAGGATAGCTCCAAAGCCATAGCAAAACATTTTAATACATTCCTGTTGCAAACGTACAAGTTATATGTTTAATTCATTTTCAGTGCTCAGTGTACTGAAAGCTGACCATGTGCCTTCTATTACTTGCAACTCCGGTGTCCCCATCCACTAAAGAGCATAGTAAAACTGAAATGAGACAGAGAGGCAGGGAATGATCAAAGATAGAATTCTTCTTTCTGTAGAAGGGGATATTAGATTAGGCATCTTTAGCTTAGAGAAAAAGGACCCAAAGGGATATGTTCTTGATGAATAAAATAATAAAAGCCATGAATAAGGAGGCTGGGGAGCAATTAGGCACTATTTTTGTAAAACAAGAACAAGGGGTACTAAATGAAATTATCATCCAGAAAATTTTCAACAAACAAAGGGAAGTGCTTTTTCACACACTGCATAATTAAATTGTAGAACTCTTTGCCACAGGATGTTGTGGAGGCCAAAGATATAAATGGATTCCAAAAGGGATTATAAATATGAAAGGAGATCCATCAAAACCAACAGCAAAAAAACCCCAACCAACCAACTACCCAACCAACAATAAAAAGAGATGGTACTCAGAAAATACCTCTACATTGCAGTGCCAGAAAATGTAATTCTGTATTTGCGCTGTCTATGTACTCTGCTTTTCCCAGGCCTCTGCTTCTGACATCTATCAAGCAAAAGGGGGACTTGTGATCTGTTTGTACTTAATGGATAGGCTTTTCAGGACATGCCTGCCTGGAAACACTTGAATGGAGGAAGCAGCAGGATATCTCCGATTTAAAACTTGTTTTCTTACACCACCAGAGGTCCCCACTAGAGAATCCATCAGGTCTCTCAGATTCGAGAATCTGGCAAATGGTGTGGCTGTTTTGCTACAGCTACAGTACAGCAAAGCAAGCAGATTCTCTCTGCCCTGATTTTGGGCCAGACTTTCTTACCTCTTTATTACTCACTTTACTTAAGGCTGTTATAGCCAAGATGTTAATATGACTGAACAATACAAATCTTTTTTATTATGTCTGAATGATCAGGAGCCTCCGAGGAAAACCAAAAGTATCCCTAAACACACAGAAACTTTCTGAATGTTTTTTCAACAAGAAAGAAGTGTAGAACTTAAACAAATACTTAACCACTAAGTCAGATCTTTGAAGTACTCCTATTTGAACCAAAACTCATTGTGGTGCTTGGAGTCTTTCAGCCTCCCCCTGCAGATTTTGAATCAAACCAGCAGCAATGATAAACATTGCTACAACTTAAACAGCCACTTCAGGATCAGTTAGGATCATGCCTTTGTCATGTGATAAAAACAGATTTCTTTACAGATTAGTTTTCAGTACCTCCACGCCTCCTCTCTGAACTCATTTATGTTTTAAGATTCCCCAAAAAATCTAGGGAAAGGGCTATTTAATTTATTTTTTTTAAAATAAGACAGAAATGAGACTATGTTCCAAAAAAACTCAAAAACCCAAAACAAACCTTCTGCACTTTATATGAACTAAGGCTAAACATCAGTAAACTTCTTGAAAATTGCTAAACAACAGATAAGGATGTTATAACAATAGTCTAAAGTGTGTCTGTACTTTTAAGGATAGGAATTGATGCTATGGGTGAATAGTGTTGCTTTGGTGGATTAATTGTGTGTGAATACACACAACTGCAGAGTTTCACAAATAGTTATGATATTCCATGGAACTTTACAGAAAGGCATTACAGAGAAAGAGGAGAAAAACTTCCTATGAAGGCAACAATTCTTGCAGGTGGAGAAATCTGCTACTATATTTTGTAGTCACCAAAAGTAGGTTTAGAGATTACTTCAAAGGCCCCTCTCACTGTGTCAAACAGATTTTCTGCTGGATTTGTTGCCTGCTTTTCCACAGTTATCAGAAATCCTTCTGTATCACCCTTCTTTTTGACCTTAAACTCTTGGTGATCTCTGGCTGCCTGAATAAATTAATACACAGTCAAATCAAAGAGCTTCTCCATTTTTTTAGATGAGGGCATCAGCCTCCTGGTGCAAATTAGACAGGGGTCGTAATATTTTTTTTTTTTTCCCAAGCTATACATAGTGCTGTTCAGGAACAATTGAAATAATTTTTTTCAAGTATACCGTGTGCAGTCACTTTGCCAGAAAGAATTTTTCTTTTTTTCTATGAGGCATAGAGTGATGGAGGAAAACTTATAGGATAGGCAGAGGTCCTTCAAAGTGTTTTTACTGACAAATTCTGATATTTCATAGGAAATTCTTAAGTCACTTTCCAATCCTTTCTTATATAGCTTTTGGTTTGTGTTTTGGATTTGGGGTTTTTTTGCCCTTATAGTAATTATTTTTGCAATACCTTTATTGCTTAGTTTTACCAGAAACATTACTGAATTTAAGATATTTTAGCAGTCAGAGAGTGATTTTGTATTCCTATGTAGGACTTGAATTTATATTACTTGTGATCTTGGGCTTTAAAATACGCACTATAAAGAGAAAGAAGAGTTAGAATGGTATTTTTAGTCAGATGCTTAGGCACCTTCTAGTTGGTTTTCTCATAATTTTCTTAATTTTCTGAGTTATACTAATAAAAACCTACCTATAATTTTAGATGTATACAGCGAATATAATGAACTGAAATCCATACCACTTGAGAAGAAAAAGAAAGGAATAAGGAAAAAGAAATGAGACACAATAAAAGAAATTGGAACTATTGTGACTGAAAAAATAACAGTCCTTTAAAAGATCAAATCTAGAGATTAACTTTTTGTCTTGTTTTACCTCATAAGGGAGTAAGGCTGCCAATCTTCTCTTCCCAACTATTCCACACTGGATTTAAAGATAAGAAAGTGATACATTATTCCTTTAGGCATTTGGAGAATCATGTAAAATATACATGTAAAGTTTTGCCTTGGGTCTTGCATGTCTTATATTACAACAAAATCCAGAGCTACTCTGAGGTAGTGATTATATTCACTGTTAAACAATCTGCAAACCTGACTAGATTGAAACATTTATTTCACCAACATCCATGACCTGAGAGACAGTAATCAATAAATAGGCAGATTATTCACTTTGCTTTTATGAGACATAGTATATTTCATTTACAGTTGAAAACCCACTTAGAAAGTACATTAGTGAGAGCAACATCTTGATTACTTTCTTCACTGTAATAGTAACGATAAGACTGTTTTGACTTGAACTGTTCAATGTGTCTGCTTTGAAAGGCTGCCTGGGACACGGGCATACACAGGTTCTCTAAGCTCAAGAACCATAACGGTCTATAAGCCTGAAGTGACTGCGGGTAAGCTCCCAGCTATAAAAATGCTGAATGCTAGCTGCTTTTCACCAGCAAAGTGAAGTTACAGTTATAAAGCAATCATGAACACAGAAATACCCACAGGAGTCAGTGGGAGGTTTGGAACTATACAACACAAACCTTGCACTTACAGCGAAATACATCCTCACTGCAGCTAGATTTTGTGTGTCTGAACTTGGCTAGTATATGGCACCAACACAAAATTTTCTTCAGCAGAGACTAAAACAATATGATGATATTTAAATGCAATCAAACTATTATGAACCTTTTGTTTTTTCCACAAAAATCTAAATATGGGCAAACACACTTAGGTGAATTATGCAGTAGATGTGCTGGATAGGATACTTCACCTTGCTCTGATTGAATTGCCTTTCTGAAAGGCAGATGACAGAACAGTGGGATGCATACTTTTCTTTCCCTATTTAGAATCATTATTTCAAGTACCACTAAAATTTAATCTTTATGTTCCTAATGTCTACTTCTCATTTTTCTCTTTCTTTTGAAGGCACAAGAAATTTTATTTGACAAATAAGGTATCAGCATGTCTAAATACAGCACTTTTAATTTCTGTGTCATACAACGCAATCTGCAAGCAGATGAAATAATATGAAGCTACTGCATTATGGGGAGAGAAAATGAAATTAGATGTACAAGAGGCAGTTATTCAGAAAGAATATGGTTTTACTAGGATGCAAGTGCATATCGAGATAGAGTGATAGAAGGAATAAAAAGCAACTGTATAAACCTAATCTTAATCATCTCATATCCTCAATGGCAAAAGCTTTCTAATGAGTGATTAAACACAAAAATATACACAAGGCTCACAAGATCTTCCTGAGAATATGGAAAAGAGTCAAAAGCCTGGGTTGCCCTAAATATCCATGAAATAGATTGTCATATGAAACAAATAGTACTGGCCCTGAATAATTAATCAAAGCCATTTTGTTATATAACCAAACATAAATGCAGATTGTAATAAGCCCTTTAAGGAAATGTGCTTACATTCCCTTTTAAAAGAAAGTACTTTTATTGCCACAGAAAAATGTTAGAGAGAACATGTAGGAGTACAAAATCCCACAGAGAAATTATAGGGCTTTTAATATAACACTATTTAGCTAAGTGGTATGAAAAGAAGCATAGGAAAAATGTAGACTATGTAAATGGTGAAGATTGAGACAAGGATTTTTAATTAGAATTTGAATAAACAAAATGAAGGAATTGAAAGTGTAGGATGGAAAAAGTAATACCTTTTATTTGGTCATTTATATTACTCCATCATCATAATGTTCAATTTTCAGATCTAATTTTCCAAAGAAGGAGGTATAAATGGAACATAACTATAATCATTAGGCAAAAAGTAAAGCACCGGAGCTTCAAGTGGGAAAGATGCACATGTGTCTGTTTACACATTTAGATAAATATGTGTTATTTAAAAATTCAATATTACATTTTGGTGTACATTTTTCATTGCTTTAAAAAGTAGACCTTGTAGAGAGAGCCTTTGCCATGAATTGGTGGAAGGAAAGCACTTTCTCTCCCACAGCTGAAATAACTCCTCTATTTTCCCAGCTTTCCCCAGAATTTCCACATAAAATGCCATAAAGAATATCAGTTCTCTGTGCATTGTTAACTTGACAAATCACTTTACACAACTTGTCTTTTTCCCCACTCTTGTTTTGCTGTTTGAAGGAAGGCACTCAACCTTCTAGGCAATATATTTAATTTTTTAATTTAAGTTTTCTGATTTTTGAATTTTTTTAATGAGAGTTTGAACTATTTCCATAAGTTTAATGTGAGTATTTTGTAAATCTTTTCTTTACTACAAGTCTGCACCCTGCCCTTTGCCCCAAACCATCATATCATAGTGAAAATTCAGTCATACAAACAACAGTTAAATGATTGAGGGGTGTAAGCAGCAAGTAGAATGGTGGGTAGACTTTCTTTAACTGGAATTAGTAAAGGCCCACTTTGTTTCCCAATTTATCAAGTTTAACAAATATTTCTAGCAATAATTATTTCATGTCTGCTTTTATGATGGCTAAAGAAAGAAATCCAGTGAAGAAGTTTCAGGAGCATCAGTCACCACTTTCAGTGTTTTTACTCTCAGCATATGCTCCATCAGGCAAATAAGACAGATGATCTACTCTGTACCACTATCCTTGCATTTCCTATTTAGTGCCCTCTCTCACAGATCAGAAGCTCTTCACAGTATTTCATAAAGACAGGGTTAAGTATGCATTTGCCTCCGTGTATCCTCCAGCTGCTTTAAAAGTTATGGATGAATATGTCAAGCTATTTAAAGAAGCACTAAATGAAGATTCGCCTGTTTAGGCCTGTGCTCTACTCAAGAATGGATATCCTTTAAGAAGGAAAAAGTCTTATTCTCTGTCTTCTTTCACAGAGAGCAAACCCTGATCTATCAGTATTGGTATTTTTTTGGTTGTGTTGTTGTTTTTTTTTCCCAAATTTTACTAAGTGGAGAGAATAAGTAATGTCTTTCTTTGAAAGGTAGTACTTTATGGTAATGATTATTAGGCCCTGAAATCACTGTGTGAAATTACACTGGGAATCCTGAAAGTAAGGATAATAGATTTGTAAACAATGTCGCCATGTTTGGATAGACCAAGTATATTTCCAATCCAAACACTGAGATCTCAAGTCAGAAGCCATTGTTACATATACTGTGGTTTTTTTGTTTGTTTGTTTGTTTGTTTTCTTAAATAAGGGAAGAAAAATAATTTCTAGTCCAAGCAATAGACTTTCAAATAACTTTTTTTTTCTTTTTTTCTATAGTTTGGTTTGGTTGCTTCTAAAGTCCAGCTAGGATTTCAACTGTCTTTATAACCAATAGTTGATTGAATGGTCTTCGAACTACGGCATAGTTATACACTTCAGTAAAAGAAGCACTAGGCTGTCATAGTGTTCAGTTTCTTCAAAGAATGAAGCTAGGTTTTCTGACACTAAAATGCGGTAAAATTGTAGCTTGCAGATGAACAAGAAACATGTTTATAAATATAATTTTCAATCTCTTCCAGAATATTGAGTACAAAACCACAAGTGTATAATAACTGGTAATTCATGTGATATTGCTATATTTTGAGAAAGATTTCCTTTTACAACTGTTTCTAAAGTTGCTTTTAGATAATATTCCTTTAAAAAGACATTGCTCTTATTTTGTCTAATTTCATCTTAGATATACTTTAGCAAAGTGACATTGTAAAAAAAAATGTAATATAAACTAATACGTGTTTATGTAAAGTTTGTTTATTTTATAAAATACTATTTCTTGAGCACATGAGCTGAAAACAGTTGATCTCCTGCAGATAGATGTCTCATGCCTATCAGATATCCCCCTGCATTCCTCTTGCCAGATGCAAAGATGGGCTTCCAGATGTCAGCTGACTGGTAGCAGGTAGGTAACTGAAAAATATCCTTGGACACTCCTGAATCCTGAAATAGGTCTGGAAAACATGTTTAGGCATATGAATCAATCCTAATAGTAACAAAATATATTGATAATTAGTTACATATTTTCTTCATAGTTTATACATAGAGTGGGTCTGGGGGTTCCTGAGGTGAAATGCTTTTCAAAGGATAGATTTCAAAAGTCTAAACTTTAAATTAGTGAAAGTCTCATTTTATCCACTATCTAGAAACTGTAGATATGTTGCACACTTCTCCCTTAATCAATTCTTGACTTAAAGGAAGAGTAGCTATATTTCCTGACTTATTTATTTATTTAGCTTTATTGGTTTTTCATTGGGTTTTTATGCGTATATATGTGTGAAAGAGAAAGAGAAACTAGTCTATGTCTGTTGTTATAGGAAAATATTTTTCTGATACTTGCCTAGAGATCACTGAGAGATTGAGAGCAACATATACAAAGATCAAATAGTTTTAAAATGCACTAAAGAAAAAAATATTTTCTGCTATGTATGTATATTCTATCTATAGGATGACTCTTTCTGGATGTGAAGAGTAATATCAAAAGTTTGGGGTTTTGAAAAGTGAAAGTACCTTTCTGCATAAACTCCTGGAGAATATTTTGTGGAGTGAGTATTCTGGTCTAGTAAGGTTGGTGAACTAATTTCTGGCATGGAGAAAATTGCAAGTGTTCTTCAAAGCCTGTTTTCTCTGCAGATGAGAGGGAAACGTGAAATAGCTGGGGTGTTTTATGTGAAGAATGAGGTATGTGTGTACATCAGAATCGACATGTGACTAGTAGGACTAGTAAAATGTATCAGTGAATTGAGAAAAACCCCTACATACATAATCTAATTCTGACCTTTCATTTTCTTTTTTTTTTTTCTTTTTTTTAATTAAGGAAAGAAAAGTAAGCTTTCCTTTTTCTTCCTTGAAAAAGATGAAAACTAAATTCAAACACATTCTGCCATAGTATAATGATGAATGTATTGATTCACCACCAAATGCCTAAACTGAAATTCATCCAACCAGTCATTAGCAGGAGAGCTCAAAATACGTAGTATAAATAACTATTACTGAGCAACTAGTCAAGTGAACTAATCACAGGTGTGTCCTGTGAAAAAAGAGGGTGATGCTATTTAAGGATTATAAAACAAAACACTACAAGGGCCGTAAATGTGTGAAGATAGACTGTTTTGAGATATTCTTATAAACACATAATACCTGTCATAACTAAATCCTCTACTCATTTTATTAGGATAAGATAAATTTGTATAAGAATTATTCTCAATAGCATAATACTGGATTCTGCAGGTTGGAGAAAAGACAGATGGAATTTTCTCATACGTTGTCTATGAAAAGGAGTGGCATATCAGCGGCCTTTTTCTTTGTCTCATCAAGCAGACAATTAAATCTGTAGTTGATATACAAGACTGTTATAATTGATATTGTGTTTCAAATTACTGACAGGCATTTAATGAGTATATTCTTTTTCTTTAATAAGCTTTTTGTCTTAGTATTGTTTTAATAGTATTAATCTGGTTAATAAGGAATCCTACCATATGAAGATTTTAGTGATGGTAGAAAATATTGAAATCATAGAAAAGGAAAGAATGGGAATGAAGCCTGCATATTCTGTATTGGTGACTCAATTTATGTTTGTGCCATATATCCTTGATGTTAAGGATTCGCTTCTCAGTTGAATAAGATTGAGTAAGGTCCTTAGTGAATTCCTCAGGTATACAATGAATTGTTTGGGTCCACCTTCTTTATCATTTATTTAAAAAAAAAAACTTTACAAAAGCATGCAATTTAAACCCAGCAATTCTGGTAACAATTCAGAGCTTGTGTTGGCTTAGAGACCGGCCGCTCTTTTGGTATCTATCCATACATTCATGTGAGAATTTTTGATGAAAATTGTGTTTTCTTCAAAGTTTGAAGTCACGTTTTCAGAATCAAATTTGGTGCTCATGAGTTTCACTTTGGGTCACTACATTCCTCTACCATCCTGGTATAGTCCCAAGACAAGTGAAACTACTGAAATCATATTTTACTATTCTGAGTTGACCAAAGCTCCATTATTTGCAGAATGACTCATCTCATTCCTTTCTTGATCTCAGTGTTCATTTTCTGGGAAAAAATTTTGTTGCCTTTGGAGTACTCAAGTGATAAATAGGACAGGGGCAGAGAATGGCCTGTAAAGGTCTAGAGTAATGTATAAATGATGTTACAGATTACATTTATAATGCTGGGGTTTTTTTTGTATTTTGTATTCACTCTTCCTACTATTATGTATTTATAATGTAGTCGTGTCTAGAGACCAACAGACTTTTGCAAATGTATAAAAATGGCATTTCTTTGCTCAAAGAGATGACAGTCTCAAAGAGACTGTGTAACAAGTGGATGCAACAAGCATGTAGAATAAGGGCATAACTCCTGAGATGTTGTGAAGAGGTGGGAGGAGTATGGGTTTGAGCTAGTAGCAATGCTATCCCAACATGTTGTCTGCAAGTTCACTGTGTACCTGTTAAATTTCACCATACACAAGTTATATATGCATCAGTTCATGCCCCTGAAGTGCCTGTATCCTAGTACAGGCAGCATGGGGAGTTAACTCGATGAGGGAGATCTGTGTGCAGTTGTGGACTACGGTCTTTTTGGAGATGTGTTGGGATGGCTTCTGTGTCTGGTGTGTTGCACTGGAGGGGGTGGTTATGGCCTCTTTAGGAAGTACAGAAGGAAAAAAGTTAGGAGGGAAAGTTGTCCTTTTTCTAAGAGTATCTGGAGCACATAGGCCTTTGCTGGGATGGATGAGGAACCAACTGAGAGCTTATTTGTTAGAATTTTAAAAAAACCCAACAAACACGTAAAAGGGACATTAAAGTGGATGTCTGCTACTGGTCACCTGAACAGGGAAGAGCAATGGATCAGGTCCTCTACAGACAGATAGGAACAGCTTTATTTTCACAAACATAGCTCCTCATGGGGACTTCAACTACCCCTATATCTGCTAGAGAAACAGCACAGCAAGACATAAGCAACCCAAAAGGTTCCTGGAGTGCATCAGCCGTTACTTTGTTCTTTGACCAATAGAGAAGCCAACAAATAGAGATGGTCTCCCAGAACTCGTGCTCACTAGCAAGGAAATCATCTTTGGGGATGTGAAGATCAAAGGTGGCCTTGTCTCCAGTGACCATGAGGTGGGGAAGTTCAAGACCCTGAGAGCAGGAGCAAATTCACAAGCCTGGACTTCATGAGAGCAGATTTTGGCCTCTTTCAAGAGCTGATTGGAAGAGGTCCATTGAATTGAGTCCTGGATGAAAAAATGGGACAAAGAAGGCTAGTTAATGTTCAAAGATCAACTCTGCCAAGCTCAAGTTCCATCTGAACAAATATAAAGTCAGCCAAATATGTCTGAAGGTCTGAATGAATGGAGCTCCTAGCCAAACCGCCCGAAGGCAAAGAAATGGATCCAGGCTCTTAGTGGCACCCAGTGACAGGAAAAAAGGCTGAAACACAGGAAGTTTCTTCTGAACATTTGAAAACTGTGAGGGTGTCTGATCTGTGGCACAGGTTACCCAGAAAGGTTGTGGTGTCTCCATCACTGGAAATACTCAGGAATTGTCTGGCCATGGTCCTGGGCAAGCAGGTGGCCCTACTTGAGCAGGAGGGTGGACATCCAGAGGTTTTATTCAACCTCAGCCAGTCTATAATTTTGTGATTCTGCTTTACACCAAAGGTGAATCTTGAGGTGGAATGGTGTAGCAGCATTTTTACACAGGACCCAGAAATCTGCACGTCTGGAAAAAGAGCCTAGAGCTAAAAGATTTGCTTCTCATAGGTTGTGATTAACCTACTCTACTTTATTATTAATGCTATGCCAAATGCAGAATCCAGTATGTATTTTCATCTGATTCATCTTGTTGAGTTGTATAAAACAGAAATAAATTACATGAACCTAAACAGACTTTTCAAGGACAAATATAATACATTAGCACAGTGCCCAAGAAACAGAAAAAATGAATCTTAATAACAAATGTCATTCATTACAAAAAGGTAATATATAATTTTGCTTAGATGATACTGACATTTTACCAGTGTGGAACCTTAAACCATTCCTTATTAGACAAAATTACTTATTCTTTTTCTTATAAAAGAACAGAGAAAAAAAATAATAGTCTGTCGCTCCAATAGAAACCATTAGTTTGTTGAAAAAATTCCAGGCCAAGTCTGCCTTACCTTTGCTGCAGCAGAAGCTTCATGCTGAGACTAGAGGTGTCTGATTGACCCATCATCCCTGCTGGAAGCCTCTACTCCTCTGCTAGCCCTGACTTGTGCGACCTCGAAATAAGTGCTGATATTTTACAATTCGTGACACAAAGGAAAAGGAAAAAATGAAAATATAATATCTGATTAGGAATATAATTTTCAGCCACCACTGTTTCCTGAATGCTTTGACTCCTGGTACCAGGAGTTTGACTGTATATATAGATATATATTATTCTGGAATCCTTCTTCCTGTTAAAATAGACTAATGAAGACTTGCATTTAAGCCATTTTTTTGTCATTAAGTGGCATGCAAAATGAAAAGAAAAAAAGAGAAAATGTCAAATAGGAGTACTTGTCCTTCATCAACCAACAGAGAATTTAATTAATATATTGCAAAGATCTTTTTCATGTGTGACATAGCTCCATTATCCCTACAGGAATGCTAGTAGAAGTCTAGAGTCAAATATCATATTGAATTTTAATAAAGATTTTTGCAAAATGCAACAGATGATTGTACAAAGTGCTGGAATTTTACTCTGTTTTAGAACTATAAAGATGGAAACCAATTTAAAATCTGTAGTGAAACCAACCAGTGAGTGGAATACTTTTTAGTAATTCTCACCAAAAAGAATCCTAAAATTCCATACTAGACTTTCTTTCAATAATTTCTTTATTTATAGGGACTATATAATGTTTTATTAGTTCATGGTACTGAAAAATTTGTTTAGAAAAAATAATACTAACAATTTAGTGTTTCAAAAAGTGGGTTCTTGATCATCAGTATCTATGTAAACACTTGAAGCAACTTCTCTGAAATAGCTGTTTCTGTGTAGCCAGTTTTTCATGTTAGCATTCCAGTTCAGTCTCTTCTCACTGCTCTATCATTACCAAAAGAATTTCCTTGACTAATGCTGCCTACCATAAAATTTCATGTCTGCTTAGGCTTACAAATATTTAATTATCCTCGTACCATTCTGTGGCATGTATCCATTGATTTTTTGGAGAACCTGCTTAGAAGATATGTTGAAAAAATAAACAAGCCACCCCCCCACCTCGCAGAAAACCCAACCAAGCAACCAAGCAACCAAGCAACCAAGCAACCAAGCAACCAAGCAAAAAACAAACTGTCCCAGTTTGAGATAAATTTGGAGGAAAATATCTTCTGATAGAAAGCAGGTTTCAGCCATCCCCCCACACCAGGTTCGGGAAAAAAATTCCTCAGAGGAAAGTGAAAAAAACTTATTTATTTAACAAACAGGGTGGATGCAGGCACCAAAGAGAATGAATAATGTTTAATAATAAAACCTCTCACTGTGGAGAGGACCTGGGAAGATTCAGAGTTCTTTGCAGGTGTGGCTCTGCCCTTTCTGGATCTGGGGATCGGTGTGGGCCCCCCAGCGATGTTCTGGTGTTGCTGAATGCTCCAGAAGGAAAGGAGAAGCAGCCAAAAGTCCCAGGGGAAAAAAAAAATTCTTGCCTCAGCTAGCAGGCTAGCTAAAAAGCAAATAATTTTAACTCTCCGTCTCTCTCCTGAGAAACATAGCCGAAAGCTGGGGAAAAGCAGGAAAGTTCTTTCCTCGGCTCTGCCACAGTGAAAACACAGGGGAGTGCATCTGTCCTTGAGCACAAAACACCCTGAAGAATTTGACTGTCTTCTCTCCCTGTCTCTCTCCCTTGGACCCAGTTTAAAGACACCAAAAGACACAAGATTCATGTCTGGGCATAGAGCAGGAGATAGGGGATACAGCATCATGAGGTCACCCCAAGACACAAACAAACAAACCAAAAAAAAACCCAAAAAAACAAAACAAACCGCCCCCTCCCCACCCCAAAAAACCACCAGAAAAGAAAAGAAAATCCACAAAAATGATGCTTTCGTCTGTATTCTATTTTGGTGACTTTCAAGCTTTTCTCTTTCTGTTCAGAATGGTAATGACACCATTAGAGATTCAGAGCTCAGGATCCAGCTCACAAGTAGCATTAGTCTATCTTACAGCTGTGCACAAGGAAAGATGAGGATTTAGCATGCCTTTTCCCTTTTACTAAAGGGAAATCCAGTTAATGTATTATTGAAATTGTTGGGGTTTTTTCACCTTTTTATTGCTTCCTTTTCTCTTTACCAATAATATTGCCAACTGCTTTGATGCTAACAGGAAGAATTTTTGGGTCTTTATCAGACTGTGAAAAAAATTGATAACCTACACTGAGTCGCTGTACACTGAGAAGATACATAAATTCCAGAGTGAATTTTTCTTCTATATAAATGTTATTTCTATTTTACTCAATTACATAACTCAGATCAATGTATGTTTCCATGTATGCTCTTTTGGAAATCAAACAAGATATATCGTTACATATATATATATCAGTAACTTTGGTTTTTGGTCGTAATAAATTATAAGAAGACTGATAATGAACCCTATTGTGAAGGACACTGTCCCTGCTCTTCTACTTTTTCCCTGTAAAGCACATTTTGGCTTGCAAAAGGGGAATAAATGAACCCAACCCAAAATATTTTTCTTCCTTTCTTATTGTACATATTATTCTGAATAAACTATTATTCCAGAGTCTAAACAGAAATGCTGGTTCTAAGTATAATTGTGCTAAGGGCTTTTAATGCTAGCATAAAATACTAGTAAGAATCATAAGCCAACATACCTTGTCTTGTGTGAAGGTACTTCAGATGCATTCAGTGAATTCAATCAAAGTTCAAGATGCTTTCCTTATTTACTTTATCTTAATGCATGTATCTAAATTATTCTTTCTTCTAGATAGAAGTGGCTGTCTGAACTTGTCTATTTTAGCTTAAAAAGCCTTTTTTCCCTTCTATGAATTAAAAATATTTTCTGTTTTCAGACTACACTACTAACTGAACTCTTTAATAACTAGTTATTTGTGTCATTACAGATAAAATTTAAGACCAAGTTCCCCTATATCTGAAGGCTCTATTATTGCTTAAAGGAGCTGATATTCAAGTCTGCTTCAGATACAGTTTTATATATAACCAAATATCCTAGTAAAAGATCCACTCATCACAGTCATTACCTAAATTATTCTGAACCAATAGGTCTAGCACATCTTCTTAAAATTCACAATTTTTTTTTTATTTTACTTTCTGTCTAACAGTTAGATCCTGAATCAGAGGATATTACCATAGTTATGTGTCTGCGCACTATTGGACAACCTTTGGCTATTTCTGTGCTCTGATTAAATTTCTTCCTGCTGTAAAGGATTCCTAACTCCATCGCAGTTTCTAGAGGTCATTTAAGTTCCACTTATGTCCAGCTTTGCAAATTCCCTGTCCCTGGTGTCACACTCTTAATCTCCTGACATCTCAGAAAATATTAAACTTTAATGTACAATATAATGGTTATTCCTGGGGCTGTGCCATGTATCTTGGCTGGCTTGACTAAGCAAAGCAATACCCTGGGGAGCAAATCACCAGGGGCAGCTTTTTTCTCTGGGCATTCACAAGACTGACTGATGCTGGCAGGCAAGTAGGAATGGTTTGAATCATCATCCAATGACAGCAGCAGTAGCCCACCCTGGAAAGATCAGTTATTACGATCTTGCCCAAAGGAGCTCTGAGTCTTTTTCAAGATCTCAGCTTACCTCCTGCTCTCCAGGTAATTTCACTCTTTTGAATTTGTCCTTTCCTGTAGGAGCCACACCCTGGGTCTGGGACTTACACCTTAGTACTTAGCAACAGCATTTTGCATTACTGTCCCACAAGCCTTGGAGAGGTTATCCCGAGGTTATAGCTAGTAGATCATGTCATAACAGTTTGTGTGCAAACTAATGCTCCATATCTTTGTGCAATTAATAATATAACTTTCTCTTAAAATAGTGAAGCTCATTTTTTCTATCAGGCACCAACATCTAAGTCTTCACTTTGGGTTTAATCTTGCATTAAGTACTCTTCATTCCATGTACATCTCCAGGATCACATGTAGTACTCTGTCTCTACTACTGCAGAAATAGTAGAAATAACATAACAAGAAAAAGAAATTTCCTTGGTTGGTTTTCTGTCTGTGAAAATAAGTCATTGTCTTCGCTCCTCTATTCCTTTTGGGTTTCTCTGACTCCTGAACTCTTTTCTCAAAACACAGATTTGAGGATTAAGTGTTAATCGTCCCCTGTGACCATGAGTAACAAAAAGTGCCAAAACTGATGTGACAAAACTCTCTCTCTAAACCTCACTCTAGCATCTAAATATTTTATATACCCTGCGCAGGCAACACAACACAATGTAAAGTACTTTCACTTGATGGTTGTAAATTATGAAACAGCTCCCAGTTTTCCTGAAACCTTAGGTGAAATCTAAGGACGCTTGCCAAGATGTGTCTTGCAAGTAAATCAGTTCTACCTCTATAAGGATAACAGTTTAGACAGATGGCCATTCAGAGTCCACTGTTTCACTAGGGAGGACAAAGACAAGAAAATGGAGAACAGACCATGTTAGGGCAAATCTTACGGTAAAATATGCAATTTTTCTTTCTTTATTGCACTATGAATTGAAAGTGGTAACTAACTGAAAGGTGAAGATAGACATAGCTACAATATTAAAAGTACTGAGGTGACATTTGGCGTATTCATAATAACTGCTTGCCTACCCATATTGGGTGAGGTCTTATGTGCCACTGTTACATGATCTTAAATTATTGAGAACCAGGATATATAAAACCTATATTCCTTGAAAGATATGAGCAAAAATAACTTCTCATTCTCTTAACACACAATCTGTCACTGATTTGAGAATTCCACTTCAAAAAGGATTTTCCCAGATCACAGTCTAATTGCATTTGAATTTCCAAATCATCCACATAACTGGAAGAGGAATGAAAATCAACTTGCAGTAGATGTATTTAAAAGAAAGAACCCAAAATCACATGTATTTTTGTCCATGTTTCCTTATAAGGTGTGGCATATGTGGTAAAAATTTTTCCAGTCCTTTATGTAGAATACGATATAAAAATTATTATTAACTAGGTCATATCCTATCAGACTGACTTTTTTTTTGGAAGTTATTGGTTTTTCCTGCAGAACCTTTTCAGTTGGTATCTCACATGAGCAGGAGTAACAACCGAATCCAGAGGGCTCTTCTTGCCACTGAAATTACACTAAGATCATTTTTGCCTACATCTCCCTGGATTGGTGTATTATTTGAACCCATTGTGCTGCATATTCTCACAGCCTGTTTCCCCAGCCTGCCCAGGTACCACATGTTTTCAGAGATGCATATGGAGAACAGTTCCAGAAAATGACAGGGTATTTGGTCTCACAAATCTGCTTACTGAGTGCAGCCTGTGTACCCAATCTGTTTGGCTGTACCCAAACACCACTGACCTGTCACACCATTGGTAGTGTGACATGTAGTGTTCAGATCATAGCATTACTATCAGCTCCTGTTCTTTCATAAAATGAGAATCACTAATTCCTGTTTACTCACTGAAGTTCTGGATATCTGTCATGAAAATCTTGGGTCTGAGTAAGTTCCCTTCAATCAAAGTACAGCATTATATCAGTGGAGTTATTTTTGAGAGCAGTATAATGACAATTTAATCAGTGGAAGTAGCATAAGAAACTAACACAACCTGCATTTCCAACTGCTCTTTAGAAATACAAAAGAAAGTAACAGGAAAATGGTGTCAGGAAAGAAGAAGAATAAACATTAAGAATAATAAAAACCCCTAATAATGTAGATAATTCACTTCAAAGAATCACAAAACTGTGGAAATGCATGTTTATGGACTAGCCACAACTGTATAGGATGCATAATTTCTGAGATTGCTACAAAAGGTTAAGATTTCTTTCAGGGATAACAACACAGAATTTATAAATATGAATATTTCTACTTTTCTATTTCACACATCTTTAATTTTTTGTTGTTGTTCTTACAAGTGATTTTTTCTTGTGAATTCTTTTGTATGTCACAGAAAAATGACATGTAGACATATATAGCACATCTACTATACGGATTATAATCAGTCCTCCTGGTGAGTACTTTGAGCCAGAAATTTAGTGGAGACCTCTGGCCTCCCCTTGACATTGGCTTTCTTGATTTATGCCAAAATTGTCCCAAAGGTGTGATGCCAATATTTAGTTTGCTTTTGTTATTTTCCCCATAAATATGCATATACACATGCGTATGTATATGTACCCCTATATATTTTAGTAGAATACTAAACTTTTTTTTTTCTGTCTCAGTAAGTACTACACCAGCTATGCAGTGTTTTTTGAATCTCCAAATTTAATTTTTATTTTTACACACTATGAAATATTGTGACATCAGATAAGTAACTTTAAAGTAATTGACACAAGATATTGATATAAGATGATTTATGTAGCAATTAGTACAGGATATGAATTTTTAGTTATAAAATATTTAACTATGAAACTTGAATTTTCAAAGCAGCTCACTTAATATTCAAGTAAGTGTGTAATTTTCTCCTTTGTGAGGTTATATTCTTCTCACTAATGAAACAATAAGTTCCAAAGAAAAACAAGGCATCATTTATGACAAAGTTTTCTTTAACATCTCAGAAATTCTAAGACTTTCCAAAATAGTGCACTAATGGTGCACTAGCATCATGACCCAAAGTCCACTTTCCATTACATCAGTATTCCATCCTACAGGATGAATGAAGCATCCTAAAACAAAAAAAAACACAAAACAACCTCTCACTTTTTAAGGGACAGGTGAACGCCCTGCCTCTTGAGGATAATTTGAAAGAAGGCTGAGAGCAGCAGCTTCTCTTAGTTATGTAAATTATAAATAGTCTTTTTAATCATCTGACAGATACATGCAGTGACATATTATAAGGTATTCTGGCTTCTTCTGAAAAGGCAGCCCACACCAAAGTTGTGGTAGATCAGACACCATGTGTCCCACTGTTCATGTGTACAAATTATTACTATTACTACACTAACCCAAAATAACAAAAGAAAAATTTCTTAGAAAAAAATAAAAAGAGGTAGTAAATTTTGTAAATGAAGACCTCCTCAAAAGATTTTTACTTTTTGCTTAGGATTAAATTTCTTTACAGAGAATCTCTCCAGACCCTGGGATGTCAGAAATAACCTGGGTGTAACAAAAGGCTTCCAGCCTCGCTTTTCTGTTCATCAGGCTTACTGTTTATCTTCAAACAAGAAAGGCTTTGAAACACTGTATTAGCTTATCTTCAGCTTCCGAGCCTTTGTCTTGTCATACTGCTCGATCATTGCTTACATTAAAATCTGAAGAATTACGCTATACTAGGGAGCATTCAGTATCTTTCCTAAGAATACGTCATCGAAACATCTTGAAAAGATATTAAATGAAATAAAATACTGTCGTGAGTTAAGATTGCATTCGCTGAGTTTCAGTTTTAACTTTTTTATAACATTATCTATATATTTTATTTCTTTTGTTTGTTTCATTAAACTTTGATTTTTATTTGAAAACCTCCCTGAATGACCTCCACATTCTTTTCTTGTCTCTGCGTTACATTTCCCTGCTATGCATTTGCCATATTTTTCACTTGCATTGTGAAAAAATAATTTCTTCATCAGAATCCTAGTTAGTCATATTTAAGATTATTTCTTTTTCAATATCTCCTCAATTATGTTTCTGCCTGCACTTGGAATCTTTCTATTACTTTTCTTTTCTGTTCACCATTGAAGTCAGACTTAATACCTACTAGCATATGTCAATAAATGCTATCTTCACTCCCAGATAGTAGAAAAGGTTCGTATCGTTATTTTTGGTTCTTCTGTTCTCTCTCTCAACTTTTTGTCTCTATTTAAAATATAAACCTTTTGGCAACAACATTTCCTTTACTACAGTAATCATAGATACTTGGAACTCGGTTAAGTACTTACTGATGTTCAAAATTAGCATTATTTACCAAAGCAGGGTTTTTCTTTTCTTTTCATAAGCAAACGAAAATGTGAGTAACAGCACACTGTGCACAAAATAATGCAGTTCTCCATATTTTCAAGACAAGCATTTTGGTTCTTTGAACTCTGCATCTCCCAAGTATAATTCATTTTTACATATTTAATTATTTTTTTGAATTTACCCCATGGCATTTTAAGAAATTCTATTTTTTCTTCCTTATTTTATTTTTGTGCTGTCATCTTATGTTTCTTTGTGTTGTATATATAGAATTAGAAAGGAACTGAGAAAATAATTCTGATTCTGTAAATCATCTAAACTCTTTACTACTGAAGTTCTGCAAAATTTTATTTTTTATTTTCTTTTTTCATACAGAAATTATATTTTCTAATAGAATGGAGTTAATATGTAAGATTTCAGTGTATTTTAATAATTTCAGTGGAAAATGAGTCTATATGAAAACTATTGGTTTTCGTATTGGTTTTTGAGTTTTACAAACATTGTATTAATATAGAAATATAAAATAATTAAAACCCCCAAGACTTCTTTTAAGTGAGTTGTTATGTTTATGTATTATACTAGCAAAAAGTCATCCAAATAAGTACAGACCATTCAAATTTTGGCAATCCATTAAGTTAGAAACATTGCTACCAGGTTTCTTCCCCAGGTAAGTGGGACAGAAAGACATGTCTAAGAAACAGTCCAGACTACCTAAGATTTGAACCATACTTTTTAGACCACCTCTCTCTCTCTGCTTTAATTATAAAAAATAAGTAAGGAGGAAGCCTCAAGTTATAGCCCTACTACTTTAGTTATGTTTGGGTTATGTCAAAATTCAGTGGAATGTAAAACCAAAGTACATTGCAAGTTAAGATTTTTATTCCTCACCCCAAATGTACCTGATGAAGAACTTCTGACTTGTTGCTACAGATGCACATGGAGAGAGAGAGCCTAATCTGCCATTTCTTCATCACCAGTTGTATTGGCACAAGCCAAAAACAGTTCCTGTAGAGGATGTCAAAATATAGAACCTGGACATTTCTATCAAAATTCAAATAACTGAGTTATTTCATAATTTAGAGCCCATCTGGACCTGAGCCTCCATTTTCTGCCAAATGAGCACCTTGGCAAGGGTATGAGTTGTTAATTTTATGGTATGGCATTTTTATTAAATACTGAGCATGTAGCACTGTGAATTCATGTCATGCTTTACAAACAGATAATAAAATACAGTTCCCTTCCCAGTTGTGTGATGAGATTGCAAAAGACAAAACAGAAATGTTTCAGGAATTAAAAAAATGAGTAGATAATGAGGAAAGAAAAGGTGGAAAAACACTGAACTTTATTTCAATGAACCTTATTTTAAGTGAAAGAATTGTAGCCTTGGTGGGAAAAAGAATCAGACTTTCCAAATTGCATCATGAGAGAAGGTGTGAAAGTTAATTTGTGAGAAAAAATATCAGATGCACAGAAAAGAGAAGAGGGAAAGAGAATTTATCTAAAACATCTGTCTCTGTATCTCCAAATCGGCATCTTTCTAAAACTCCTTCATTACCTTCAATTTGGGTTACTGTAAATAACATTGATTCATTTAAGAATTCAGTTTGCTAATCATTAGTCTTTTTTACATCTTTATAAATGTATTGAACAGCATATGATTGAAGTCAGATCATGAGCACTAACTTGTTCCCTTGATTTCCTACCTCTTATTTGACTACCAGTCAATTAAAATAGATTCTGTGGATTGTGCCTCTGCACATACTCATTCACTCTGTCAAAGGACTCTGCTATTTTTAAATTATTTTTTAATTTGACTTTCTGTTGCCAGAACCAGAATAACTATTTTTTTTCTGGAACAGATATATGTAGCTATAACAAATATCAAGAATGCTGACATGGTCAGAAGTATAGGAGAAGAAAACAATTCTGGAAAAGATATTTTGGATACTCAGAAAGTAAAGATAAGAGACCAGAAACGAAATAGAAGGACATCTGTCTCAAACAGTTTTATGAAAATCCCATTAAAAGGGCCTGAAAAGCCAATCTGTTCAAGGTGGGAAAAACAATATTCTGTATCAGCTGTTGAAGTGCAATCCAGGTAGTTGAGAAGATATAAAATTCTTTCACCTGTTGATAAAAGTTTCTCTGGTGTAGATACAAGTTGGTTTTTTTATGCAGTAATTTTCAAAAAGTCTGTTGGACTTTATTTATCTTTTTAAAACTTACAAATATGTGGATGTACCATAAGAGCCTTCCTTAAAAATCTCTTGTGGGCACAGCTAGTTTATACTAACCAGAGGAATCCAGAATTACAGAAACAACGGTTTATTCCATGGTAGCATTTTCTCTCTGCTCTTCCAAGCAGTTAAGGATTTAGGGGAAGCAAACAAAAAAAAAAAAATTTAGAAATTTTCACTATAAATTTCATTAAATGAAGTTGAAAAAAATTAGGAGTACAAATATAAAGAATGGTCACTCTGACTGTATAGGAAAGTTATTTAACACTGCACTTTGAATTGAAGCTTATCTAATAAATAAATTTTAAAATATCTATGATCAACTTTTTGTCACTTTCTATTAAATACACTTGAAAAGAAGTAACAATACACATAGCAATCTTTTTTCCCCTGTATAATTTTACTTTGTTCATAGTACAAACTTGTATGATTGCTAATATCTAGTAGAGATTTTTTGTTTACTTGTTTTTAAAATTCAAAATTCTTAGAGGTTTCTCTGTTTCTGTATACTTATTATAAGGAAAAAATATCTTATAATGAAGGTCAGCTCAGTGTTTTATTGACTTTAATATTCAAATAGATGTACTCATTTAAAAGGAACTGTTTAACCTGGACACCTAACTATTCTGTTTCTTTACATGAAATCAATTTAAGATGAAAAGGTACTTCATCTTTCCCTATTTTTGTCCACTATCTGCTATAATTGAGTCAGCATTGAACTAAAGCTCTTTTCTATATACTGTGTTCTGCAATGTGTGATGGATAAGAAAAAACCAAGGTATCCAGCATGTGTTAATATAAAACCTAACAGTCATTTTGCAAACATAGATTGTCGTGGCCGTATGTATTGCTTATAGGCAAAATCACCCTAATACGTGGTGCCAATTCAAAGAGTCAAAGATTTTCTGACTAGGACAGGCTTTATGTAAGCTCAGAAGATTAACTTTTAAAATGCCCTGTCAGTTCTGGGGAAAAAAACCTCAAACATAAATATTGCTGTGAAATGAAAAGTACATGGGACTTTTAAAGAACCTAACAAAGCAAAAGAGATGATAACTAAACCACAGGGGTTTTTTGTTTGGTTGGTTGGGGCTTCTGTTTTGTATGTTGTTTTTATAATAGAATAATAGAATCATTTAGATTGGAAAAGATCTTTAAGATTCTCTAGTTCACCTATAAACCTAGCACTTCTAAGTCCACCACTAAGCTATGTCCCTAAGCACCATGTCCACATGTTTTTTCAGCACTTCCAGGGATGGTGATTCCACCACTTCCCTGGGAATCCTATCTGAGTGCTTGTCAACCCTTTTCAGTAACAAAATTTTCCTAATATCCTATCAAAACCTACCTTGGTGCTATTTGTGGCTGTTTCCTCATGTGTGGTTCCTTATTGCCTGGGAGAAGAGGCCAGTCCTTACCTGGCTACGCGCTCCTTTGAGGCAGTCTTAGAGAGTGGTAAGGTCTCCCCTGAGCCTCTTTTTCTCCAGGATAAACAACCCCAGCTCCCTCAGCCACTCCTTTTAAGACTGGTGCTCCAGACCCTTCACTAGTTTTGTTGCTATTTGGATGCCCTCCAGCAAGAGCTTCTGTTCTTATAATAACAGCAAAAACAAAAAGAGTCACTTTTATCAATATCACGGACTTAAAATTGTTGAAAAACTGACACCTTTTTAATATATTTTTTCTCTTCACGTTGGTTAGCAGATCAGATAGTTGAATACAGAAAGGCAGTGGGTGCAGTGGTTAAATGAAAAAAATTTACGTACATATATTGATACTTTTTCCTACACACTAATCCATATTTTAGCAAAGTTATTTCATACAAATTCAATGAGTTTTAGAAATTCAATAAGTGATCTTTCAGCCAGATGTAAATATATGACAGCATTATTAGATATAAATAGTTCTTCTTCTACTAAACTTAACCTTTTTATATAGCTTATGTTGCTTACAGCAAAAATAACGGACTGCTGAAGATTAAACAAACATATCTCATGGAATGTAATGACATCCCATGTGAAAAATCAGAGGTGCCAGATAGGCAGCTTATGAAAGCAGTAGTCCCAGAATAAAATTCTGTAGAAGAAGTCACAGCGAAATTGTCATAAAGCAAGTTTTCAACATAGCACAGTCAACGCTCTTCCACTCTGTCCTTTAGGAATACTCTGTGGTGAAAAATTAACACAGTCTTAATACATATTCCTTGGCTTCTATGCTAAAACTTCATCTAGTAGCAACTGGACTGAGACTGTAAATTTTTTTTTACAAAATATTGTAAAAAATTACATAATACCACACAGATATTTTGAATGAAGTAAGGTGTCTAATTGCTTAAGATAAACTGATTTCAATGCCCAAAGAGGCAGGGGAAGGTCCTTTATTTTTTTTACCAACCCCCAAAATGTCTAATCTATCTCCCACTGCAAGTGATGGACATGCCAAGGATATAGAGATGTTTTTTTGTTTGTTTGTTTCCATCACAAAAACCTGTATTCTTTAGGGTTTTTCCAATGTTGAGTCATGAAATCTGAAAGATTTCATGTGACATTGACAGTGTAATTTGAGTGGGAGTTGGTCACTGAAATGAACTTGTCTAATTCATCTAATCTAAGAGGAGGTCTGTAAAATAAAGAGACGATGAGTACAGTTATAAACCAGCTACATTTCAAAGAAGGACAGTCACCAAGCAGATCTGTCCCAGTATGTAATTCTCTGTTTATTGATTTTTGTGTATTTGAATTAACAATTAACTTTTTAGCAACACTTGCTGCTGTCTGTTAACTATTGAAGTAACCTGACACCAGAACTGCCAAGGGTTACAAAGATACTTCAGAGCGTACAGCTCTTTCAGAAACAGTGGATTTACTTTTCCACATAGAAAGTCAGAAACATGTTTTAAAAAAAAAAAACATGAAAAGTAGAAAAGAAAACTCACTGAGGTGAGATCTGAAAGAAACTGGTTGACCTGATCCTGCTTAGGATATCCCTTCCCAAGGCGTTACTGTGTGTTAACATTCGTACATGAAATTAATAGAAATATCAATAGGTACACAGTGAGAAGGCTAAGATTATCTTCATCTGTCTAATTGTCTAAGATGATTACTTGGATCCCTTTAACCATCAAAGGAAAGGGACAGGCATGTCCAGAGGAAATCATGCCGTCTGCTTCGCACACGGTGACCCAGCCTGTGCAGAGTCTCTGTCTCTCCAGTCACTGCAGGGGAAAACAGCTGAGATTACTTGTAAAGCCAATTCTTTGTGTATTTATTAGGCAATGGCAGAAAAGTTTACCAGCCACTGCCAATAGGTAGACATGTAAGAAATGTGGGGAAGACAATACAATCATTGGCTACTATATAGCAATAACTGGCTGACAGTTACTTGAGGATGGGTTGTTTTCTTACTGTGCTAAGAACAAATATAGACTGAAAAAGATGAATGATAATGGTATGTGGGAGGTGGTTGAAGGCTTGAGCAAAGCTACTTTCTCTAATACTTTTATGTGAAAGTGAAAGGTTGTGGAAAAGGTCAACACAGTGTTGGGTATCAGGTTTAAAATGAGATTTCATAAGAAGGTAGCAGGAAATTAGTTGATATGTTTTTAGAGAGCTTAGCTTGGAAATGACAGAAAATATCAATTCTTACTAAATTTCTAATTTAAAGGATTAACAGAAATATTAACCATCTATGACATAGAAATATTAAGCATCTCTGATATACAAAAATGTTATAATAATAATATTTCTAAAGAAAAATTCTAATTCTAAATTATTCTAGTAAAGAAGTACTTATTAATTTCAGCAGTAAATACATCCACATACAAATGTAGATAGGTAGGTAAATAGATAGATAGATCTTACACAAATTAAAAATAGCCTGCTCACAATATCTCTCTTAAGTATGTATTATCAACACTACAGTGCTGATCTATAAAACAATGATCTTCTAGCGAATGAAAGACCTTGATGTATGTCAACTTCCAAAGGAAAAATATTCATACATCATTATACAGACTGCTACTAAATGTATTTCCTTATTTTCTGCATGTCAGTTTTCCTATGTACAGTGTCTTTTAGCATTTTTCAAGCTTAATCTAGCATCACTTCAGTGCCCATGGTCTCACTGGAACTCTGCCTCAATCCATCAATGAGTACAAAGGGTGGTGTTGAGGTCTTATGAGAATTGCAATTACAGTCCATAAAACCAGTCTAAGGAGTCACCATTACCCATTGAATCTACACATGTATTCATTCTCTACTGACTAAACCCAGATCCTTGCAGATGATCAAGAGGCGAAAGCCTCAGGGCTCTCAGATGCTTCCAGAATCAATTGTGTCTTAAGGAATAGAGCTTGCTGTTTATCCAGATCAACAATGAGTATTTCAGTTATCTCCTTTGTACCTACAAACATCATACAAAGCAACTTGAATCCTCTGCAAACAACGCCTATGCGTGTAGTAATACAATACACAGTAGGGTACTAGTTGGATCACTTTCTACATCTACCATGGAATTACATTAAGATTTAGCACAGAGTGATGCCATTATGATGATTGTACACTATGGAGTACAGAAATGGATCCAGCAAAAAGGCTGGGATTAGGTTTGCCTTTTAAGAATGACTTCTGAGTGTGTGGGCAGACATAGCTTTCTGGGTATGTCTGAGGGGTTTGGAATTGCCTCTGTAATCTGTTCTCCGCTGTCTGTCTGTCATTCTCAACAATCTATGAATAGCTGCCATCAAGACCTAATTTTTTTTAATCAGAATGATCTCAATCATCTTAAAAGCTTTAAAAATTAAAAGCTTTGCTGACATGACTCCATTTAACTGCAAGTAGCTACAGAACAGTCACAGAAGCTTTTTTGGATCCATACCAAGGTATAGAGGGAAGGGATGTGTTTCTGTAGGTTGGAAGTTTCTGTCAAAGTGGGCCATTCCTCTTTGGTACAATTACAGTATTCAAATATGCCTGTTGGGTGCATGGTTTGGCCAATGTCTATAAATTCTGAGCAAAATTAGTAGATGATTAGCAAGCTCAACTCTGCTGATTTCTGTTCCCTTCTTTGACATCACTTTTTTTTGCTGCTGCTTCTCTTCCTTCCTACTCCGACTTCCTCAACTCCACTTGCAAGGCAGAAGAAGAGCCAGTACTTTTCTTAGGCCTCTAAATGCAGTTGGTATTTGGGTGGTGTTTCTATGCATTCTGACAAAGTGCAAAATAAAAAAAAATTGTCAGACTCTTAAAAGCATAACAGCATATTAAAAATGTTTATGCAGTTCTTTTCTTAACTTGAAAAAAATTGCAGTGAGTGTTATTTCTTTATGTTTAATATGTTTTTAATTATTTAAAGCAATCATGTTTACTGTATCATTTGGTAAAACGGATTTATGTTTACTTTCATCACCGCAGAAAAGATAGATCTATAAAGGTAATAAATCTTTAAGCGCTTCATAACCTTACACAGTCTTTATAGGTTGAAAGATAATCAATAATCATGACACAAAAACTGCATACGATTTATCTTTCAAATCCACTTGCTTCTTTATGACACAAAGCCAATAGATGAGAATATAAATGCTGTGATCAATTTTTTTTATAAAAATACCTGGATTTGAAAGGCTATTAGTTGGAATTACTTTCCTAGGCAAAATTAACACTAGATGGGTCTTCCATGTTCACTACACTTGACATGCTGTCAGATTTCACTATCCAATTATGCAGTCTTTGCTGTCTACTGCAAAGTACTTCTGACTGCAAATTTAGCTGTATTTATACTTTTGTTCTGACAGTGTTTTCTATTTCTAATTCATTAATGTGAGCAAGTGCTAGTGAGGGGTTTTCTACCCAATGTAATCAATTATTGTTGAATAATTCAATAGATTGAATTTCATTTTAAATAAACAGCTTTTTGTTTCTGAAGTGACTGTATCCCAAAGTGTCAGGCTTTTCTTGCTGAATCAGTGTGCTTGAGCTCAGACAGCCTTCAAGATGTTTGTTGTCCTGGTGACATCCTTCATAGTATCACTTCAGCAAACTTAAAGTGCCAAGTAGTCAGGAATTTAAATGTACCCATAGGGATATTATTTCAGACAGGGCTCTCAGAATAAGGATTTTTTTTTCATTAGCATGTTTTTTACTGTTGTTTATTCTGGCCTGTAAATAAGGACAAAATGTATCAGGAACAGTGTTTGAAATTATTTCTACTTTTTCTTCTTCTTCCCCTCCCCTCTTCCCCCTTGAAATTACAGAGAATTATAGTGACAGCACAGCCTGGAAAGTCACTCTATAATTCTCACTTGGGAAGAGAAATTTGCTCTAGCTACTTAAAACCCTCTTTGCCTGAAGGTATTGCAGTTTTGACCTGATACTGTTACTCTATCGAATGCAAAAACTGCCAGCATCATTAGTGAGATACTGAACAGATAAATTGTGACTTAAATTCAACCGGAAAAATAGTCAGTCTCGTTAGACATCAGCACACTTCTTAATTGTGAAACTAGTGAAAGAAAAACTGACACAGAAGCCTTGTTTGTAAAATCAAAGTTTGGTTCAGAATGAGACTGTCAAGCGCACCGATTACAAGATAATTACATTCGGTCCATCATATTCTATATTGAACAGTTAAAAATACCATATAATTACTTTTTGAGGTATTTCTGCTGTGTTTTTTCTTTAATAGAGTTTATAAGAAGACAAGCAGTTTGCCATTCCAAGTTTTGAAGTGCATAGCATTAATGTGTTTAGGATTGTTGCATTAAATTAAAATATAGCTTAGCTTCATATGCAATGAAATATATATTTAATACAATTTTTAGTTTTATCATTTCTCACTCTAGAGTTCATACTATATGTACAATAAATTACAGAGAAAATGAAATATGGCAAAACATTACCTTAACAGATGGAACTAATTTCAGATATTAATCTAATACATATTTGTTCAGGATTTAATAATGCATGCTATGTACCTCAGGGGCTTGGTTGGTGCATGTAAATAGGCATTGTCTTGGGATTATATATGCTGGGTTACACTATTTTATTATTTACTTATTATCTCAATTCCAGTAGACATTCATTATGCTGTAGACTGCAATAAATAACTCTACCATGGTCAATAGATTGAAGTTCTTTCAAAACTTTATTCTTCTCTTGTTTAAGATTTATGTAGCACTCACATATTCATTCAAAATGAAAGCAAATGTAAGACTGTTCAGAAGCTTGAACTCTCTGTCCAGGGCACATTCAACTAGATATTTCTGTAGAGGAGGTGTGTGCAAGTGAAAACAAGGAGACAAAACACCTCACAAAGCCTCATCAACTTTCCTGCAAGAACATGAGATATGAGAGATTAGGAAAAAATTGCTGTCCTTAATTGAAGATTGCAGTCTGCACTCAGATATAAAAAAAATTTGTATGTATTTTTTGTAAATAAAGAGAATTTTATAAATTATATTAGGCACAGCATCAATTGTTCTTCCTAACCGGGATAAGCAAAATGCCCCAGCTTCAGTTTACCTCTCACGGAAAAAGGGGGAAATTATGAAGTTTCTTTGAAGGTGGTACTTTCAGTCTGCAGCCTGATATGTCTGTTGGCACATAATGTGCTTCTGAGATTACTCCTGGCAATTAGAAAAACTTGTACCTGTTCAAAACGTTTTTCAGTGTCTATTTTCTTGAAAACAAAGGCATGGGTGCTGGTGGGTGAGGGGAGGAAGAGGATTATTCTGTCTTTGTGTCTTGTTGTGGTGTGGGGCTGAGCCATCTGACTTTTGACCCATGTCTGGATGTGGTACCCTGGCAGTGAGCTGTTTCAAGAAGCACTAATACAAACAGATAAGATAATGGGAGGTGGTTTTCCAACTCTTGCTGGACTGCAGCAAGTCTGAGTATTAAGCCTTTTAGGATTCTTCCGAAATTTAGTTCCTTCCGAACTATTTTTCGCCAACTCTTCCCAAGTTAAGTAGTATATATTCTACAATAAAAATAACACTGCACATGTATTAATACCACAATATAAAGCCTAGAGACAGAAATTACCCTGTGATAGATAGCAAGTCAATGTACTTCAGAGGCAATACAATCTATTATAAGTATCACAAATCTCCAGAGATTTTAAATTTTCATTAGTTTTAGACTAATCTTCAGGAGTATTCACACAAAAATCCTCTGTTAAAATGTATGTACAAAATGGAATTTTTTATTCTCACTTAGAAATTGCGCTATGAAATGTCAATTGAATTTCGTAATTTGTCATTGATAGGTATCAGGACAAAAATATGTGTTTCAGTGCATTATGTAATGGACACAGCATCCCACCCTGTAAACTAAACAAATTTTCTTATACTAACTTATTTTCTTATAATTAAAAAAAAATTCTTTCAGGTTTAAATAACTGATATATCTTGACATTTGATTGAGTTTAGTAAAAGGTTTCACTACTGGTATAGCCCTCCAAAATGGCTGAGGAAGGGCATGTATTAACACCACCCTATAGAGCCATCTTGAAAGACAAAGCTGTACAATAATTTAAATTAGCTACTAAAGCTGTGTATGTAATAAAATTCAAAATATACCAGGAATTGAGTAGGCTAAAATGAAAAATAATACATATAGAAAATTTACTAATTCTTCATAAAACTAAGTGGATTATTTAGGGATCTGATTTATGCTGTTTTACACCATGAAATATGTTGTATTTTGAAATTTGTTGCACATTCATGGAACATATACAGTCACTCTTAACTGTGTGCGGATGTGCAGTCCCACTGAGCTGAGTCCAGAATTAACCTGGTTTTTAAATTTACTATCTAAACAGTTGAATATCATGTCCAAGGGATCCGATGCAAACCTCTGTTCTCTCTCTGCCTTTCAGAATATAAATTAATAAGAAATGTGGTTTGCCACAGTATTATTACTCAGTTCTTATAACGAAAACAAAAGACATATAAATATAGCCTCTTCTTCCTTAGTTGTCTGGATCATGTTGTTTTCATTTTTTTTTTCATTAAATAGAATGATTGACAAGAAAATAGGATGATTCACTTACTTGTACATGAAGGGGTTTAAAGAACAATTCTATAGCTTAGAATAGCAGCAGGTGTTGGACTACCTAATATTTAACTTTTGGGGTTCGCTGTTCACTTAAATAGTGGACAGTCACCTTCTGCTTCAGCACATTAATTTAAATAGTAGATTGCATTGAGGTGAAAGCTGGTTAGTTGAATGGTTTTTTACATTGAAGTACTTTAAAATCATCACATATTTTTAAATCTTAATTCCTCATGTTAAAAGTAGGAGCTACTGCTATCAATCAACATGAAAAATTTCCCCATGGTGGTGAACTAGCTAAGTATTCTCTGATCACACTGAATAAAATATGAGATAGTGGTGTAAAGTTTAATCATCCTGTTTCCTCAATTTCCTTCTTTCCTTTCAGTAGCAGCCACTGGGGGAACAATTCACTTTTCTGCTTTGTGGAAATCTCAGGCTAAGGATTTTCTGAGCTCTTTTAATTACTCAGTTTAAGCTATGGATGCCAAAGGACCCACTAAGCAACAATAAGGGGTAATGACTTATGCATAGAAAATTGAAAACTGTTCATCTTGGTAGAACAAAGGAGAATAAAACAGAACAAATAGCAAGTAAAATTGAAAACACAGAAGAAAAGAAGGTGAGCTATATAGATTTCTAAAGCAATCTATAGCTGCAATTAGAAACTATGCATTAAATCAATTTTTAGCTCTTTTGAGGAATCAAAAGTCACAAGGGTAGTTCAGAGTACTGTACCTACTTAATAGATTATTGATTTTCAAAAAAAGACAGTAGGACATCTTTCATGTTCATACTTATGGTACTTTTACATTCCTCTTCTTTTTTTCTTTTTTTTTTCCCCTTTTTTTTGCTTAGTTGACTGTTAATTGTGCTTTGTTTTAGTATTGAGGCAATAAATCCATGATTGCTTTTGGGAAATCTTGTCTCCCAGACACATATTCTTCAAGATGTCTAAATGAAACCCTGATAAAGCTTTTTCAATCTTTCCTATAGCTGTAAAGTTATAAGACAATATGAGAACATATTGAATGATGTTGAGAATATGAGTGCTATTTCAGTGTTTTGGTCTTCTTTGCTACCTCATCCTTCCAGCAAGACCTGGAGAAATCTCCCCTGGTTTCCTTGTCATCTGCTGTAGCAAGGATATTCACACGGGGAGGAGTGGCTGTTAGATATTCCTGATGCACTTTTGGGATAACTAGACTATGACAATAGTCAGTTCTGAGCCAGTTTCATGAGGGGGGAAGGAAAAGGTAACAAATCCCTAAACTGATATTACAAAATATAGGGGCAATGAAAAAGACCTTTTATGTGGAGTTCTGAAAAGAGGGAAGTGCCAAAAGTCACAAGTCCAGTAGGGACTTTGATTTTTTTTGTCAATGTTGCATGCAAAAATTCAAGACTTTTTAAAGGAACTATTCTAATTCTATTATGCATCAATAGTAATGATATTGGGAATACAAGCATTCAAACCCGAGACAAAAAAAAGCTTAGAAGTTAATAGACAAGATAACATGATAATTGCCATTTAAAGCAAATTATTGGAAGATTCATGCCTAAAATATAGCTTTTGCAATACTAATATATGTATAAACACTTTGATTTGCTACTGTGATTTTACATTATGCAGCTTATTTTCTACTGCAAAATATGCCTAACTGTACACGTGACATGAAGAAAAATCTGTTCAAGGCAACAATGAACAGAAGTGACTGAGCAAAAAAATTCTGAAGTTTAGGAAGTTATTCTGAGGAGGAGTTATGACTTCTACCGCACACTCAGATTCCTGGATATCCATTATTCTTTGCTGTCTTAAACAGAGTGCAAGACTAGGAAAAAACTTTGAATTTACTCCTTCTATCAGCCCTACCATTAAAAGTGAATTTTTAAAAACAGTTTGAAATCAGTCATTTATATGATTACCCTTATTCTCTCAGTATGACTACAAATGCACAATTTCAAATATGCAGAAATATATTTGAGCTAATAACTTATATTTAATTTTAATATGCCTTCCAAAAAGCAACTCGTTTAAGAAGCCAAACATTTTATTCTGGTTTTACTGTTCTTTAGTTGATGGCTAAAGCAGTTGCCCAGCAAGAAGATGACCCACTATACACAGTTCTTTTAGTGGAATTAAATGATCTGGTACATCTCTGCAAAACTGGTTTTATTTTGTTTTGTTTGTTTGGGGTTTTTTTTTTTGTTTGGATGAAACAAACCTCTCTTGGACTGCTCTATCAAGCCCTTCCAAAAATAGTTTCAGAACTTTTAATTTAGTTTTGTTTGGATGTAGCTTCTGAAACTGGGTTTTCTTACGACTTTCTCTTCAAGTAGTGTCATTTAGTCCCTATGATGCTAAAAACCAATTCCCTATTTATCTTGTGTAATAACTTTTTTTGTTTGTCTACAACATCTTAAATCTGCTGAGGAATGACCTTTTCCACAGCCTAACTTTTTTTCCTGCTTTTTTTTTTTTTTTCTTCAAAGCTGGATTCCATTATGTACAACTACTTCACTGCATTTTTGGACAGGTACTGTATTTTCTGTGTGAAATTAGTTTTTTCCTATGCTGAATGATTAGCCTTGACAGTACAGGCTCACTGCTACTGTATGAACCTTAGTCCAAAATTTGTAAAGAAAATATTTTTTCTTTTTTATTCTATATGGGCTTTGTCCTTTTGAAAACATAAAAAAATAAAATTACTCATTTTTTAGAAAACACAAATTTGTAATTTTTCTCATCTAACATAGTACATCATATACCATTTGTGTAATTATTATGCCACACCATTCTTTGGAAATGCAAAATCATGCTCAAAAGTATAAATTCAATCTAACCATTTGAAATGCCAAAGTAATCTTTCACTGTTAGTTCTTTTCATTGAATTCAAACCTCCTTCATACCTAAATAAGGTGAGGACATTAATTTCTCTACTGACATAGTTCTGTGTCATATCTCTGGAGAAACATTTCTGAGTAGTCTTGAGTTTACTTTGCTAAATAGGTATTCAAATTTGGTGTCAAAGAGCAGTTTTAAACAGAAAGGTGATAAAAGCGGCATTTAATTTCAAAAATATTTATCCTAATTTCTTGTATATAGGGTTTTCAGATAGATATGTCTGGGCATTTTAAATGCTAGTTTGTATTTATTTATGCTTATTAAAATATATGTTTCATTAAGTGGAAATTTCAAATTCAAATCAATGATAATCAGGTAGATCTATTGTATCCAAACCTTTTCAGCCACCAATTTACTCTCAGTCTTTACTGAAACCCTGAAATGGAAGAAAGAAGGCTCTGAGAAGACTGACACAGAAGGCTCATCCATGAGGCTCAGGGAAAAATATATGCAGTGACTGACCATGGTTGTTGCAAAGATGGTTGAATTTATCTCAGCACCAAGGGGACTGAAGGGTGGACCTTGTTCTGGATAAATGACTACATAACCTGACTGAACCAGCCAGCCACATCAGTTGAGCACATTTAGCAACAAACCACATCTGTCAAGTGGATCAACTGGCTTTATCTGTATAGTGAAATAATCTTTTATACTATAGAGACTGGCAATGAGCATTGCATTTGTATTGTGAGTCTACTGTAAATTACAACTGTTATATTCTCTTAAGCATAATTTGTATCTGTCCTGCGATTTACCCATACAGCTGTATCCCTCACTAAATTAAAATTCAGTATAGCGTAAAAAATTAAAATTCAATAATAAGAATCACACCTTCCACATGTAGATCATTTAAAAGAGCTTGGTTTGAATGTATTAGACTCTGATAAACCCCTAAAGGAAAATCCTCATGCTCCCATGTTAGCACTGTTCACTTATCTCCCTGTGGTCCCATCCAAATTTATGAGGGAAATAACTGAATGTTATCAAACAACTTGAAAGCAGTCAGTTGTAGTAATAACCAGTTGTAGCATTTGCTGTTCACAAGTAAAGAATGGAAAGGGAGAAAATCTTCATTGCATGTGGATTTTCAGAGAGAGTTTCAAAATGAAGTTTGCATTTTTAATGCAGCCTTACCTCTCTGAAGAGAAGTATGCTGTTCTCAAAGTAACTTACTCCTTTCCTCCCATTTAAGGCAGAATTATCACTTACAGCTTAAAACACTCTAACATGGAAATTATCAATTGACAAAGAATCATAAATAAATGCACAAAATACAAACACAATTAAGCTAGAGTAGACAGGCAGTGAAGAATTCACAAGCTGGTTTTAATTTTGTTAATAGGAGGTTAAGCCTTCTTGGAAAAGCTATTGTCAGGTCAATCGTTTTAAGCTTTACTGATGTAATTCAGTAAAAATCCCTCTGCTATGTGTGGACATCAATTTTAGCTGTCAAAGCGCGTGATGTATTTACAGTACTTTTTGTTTCCTATATAAGGTTAATTATTTTATTTGTAACATTCCTGTGAAGCAGGAAGTATCTCTTTGTTACTAGTGAAAATGAAGAGTCACCTGCTTTAGTGCTGGGGTTTTGCTTTGGTTGTTTCTTTTTTTTTTTTTTTTCTTTTTCAAAATGACACAGAATAGTTGTATCACAGAATCATAGAGTAGTTTGGATTAAAAGGAACCTTTAAAGATTCTCTGCTTCCAACCCCCCTTCCACAGGGAGATGCACCTTCTCCTAGCCTATGTTGCTCAAAGCTTCATACAACCTGGCCTTGCACTTTCCAATAATGAGGCATCCACACTGGCTCTGGTCAAGAAGCCCCCTCTGGGGCGTGGTTTCTGTGGGGAAGCCCACACTGGGTAAGGCTCCCAGCAGGACCTGTGACCCTGTGGAGAAAAAGGTCAGTGCTGGAGGAGGTTTACTAGCAGGACTTGTGACCCTGTGGGAAAACCACACTGGAGCAGTCTTCTCCTGAAGGACTGCACCCTATGGAAGGGACCCACGCTGAGGCAAAGGAAGAATTTGAGATGCCCTCCCCCTGAGGAGAAAGTATCATCAGAGACATGGGATAAATTAACCACAGACCCCATTCCCCAGAATTAAGGAATAAAGTTAAGGCCAGAAAGAAGGAGGGTATGGGTGGAAGAGGGTTTTAGATTAGTTCATATTTCTCATTATCCTACTCTGTTTAATTGGCAATAAATGAAATTAATTTCCCAAAGTCCAGTTATTTTGCCTATGTTGGTAACTGTTTAGTGACTTCCCTGTCCTCATCTCAGCCCATGAGCTTTACTCTTTCTATCCTGTTGGTGGAGAGGGAATGATAGAACAACTTGGTGGGCACCTGATGGCCAGCCCGAGTCAACTCACCACAGATATGTCCCATCATTTTTCAGAGCTGGTGATGAGATCATGGCTTTCTGGCTGCCCAGTTGGGCCATCAACCATGACAACTTGATAGAGAAAAATGCCCTGATTCCTTTGTGGAGTATCACAGGTGTTTCCCTGTTGTTTCCCAATAATTCAGCAGGCCCTGGTTCTTTTGTGTTGTATTACAGGTGTTTCCCTGTTGTTTCCCAATAATTCAGCAGGCCCTGGTTCTTTTGTGTTGTACAAGACTCCACTCTCTTCCTCTTTTAAAAGACAAGCATTGAAACAGACGGACTGAAGTATAATATTTCATATGAATTAGGAGACAGAATGAAATGAACTATTTAATAGCACTATATTAACCAAAGTGGAAAATAATGCTGAATATAATACAGTCCCCTGATTTAAGTTAAACTACTTGGAAAGGAAGCATTTTGATTTTTTTTTCAGTAGTACATACAGTAATAATGAAAACTTGAATTCCATTTATGAGTGTAATTCATAAAGTATCAAGAATCTTCAAAACATTTTCAGTTCTGAATAAGGAATATATGACTTACCATTAGGAACTTATGATTAAAATATTACTTCTTCAAGCTGGCTTATCAATTCTTAAAATAGATATATTATTACAGAACTGTGCTTGGTTTTGAGTTTCTACTTCCCAGCTCTTAGCAGTCTTTATTTATTCATGATACATAACTAGTGCCAACTTTATATTTCTTTATCAAAATGCCTCAATGGACAATTTATTTTTATCCCATTAAAATTTCTCTTTTCTACTGAAAATAAGTATGTATGTATATGAAGATTTAATAAAACATTTTTCACCATCTAAGGTTCAACTGATACTTCAAAATGTCTCCTATAGGAAAGTATTATTCACAAACATCCTACCAGATATCTAATTGAAAACTCTGGTATTTTAAAATATTAAATAAATAATATAATTTTTCCATTAAAAACAAGAACACCATTTCTAGAATTAATGAGTATTTTCTATTTCATATTTCCAAAGAAAAAGTAAACCATGTGCTTCTTACATAGCTATGCAATCCTAAGTAACTTTTTGTCAATATGATTTGTTTGTTTGCTTGTTTGTTTATTTCGTTAGTTCTTTTTATTGAGAGCACACAGAGTACAGTATTAAGGGATGCTCTGAGGTCTGTAATGTTGCATTACTAGGCTACAGATCTACAAATATATCTTGCATTCATATACATTCTAAAGAAAAATGCAAAAAATGCACACACAAATGTCACTGCAAAGCTCAGAATTTTATCAGGAGTATTTTGGAAAATTATGTAATTGTCAATAGCAGTGTTCTTTGAAAGCTAAAGCATTGTTGATTAAGCACTTAAACTGATACTTAATTTTTAAAAAAAAATTCAGTAATGTGTATGAATTAAGACAAGAAGGAAAGACTTTTGGAAAGCAAATTACAGATGATGTATACATAGCAAAATATATCTCTCAGAAAAGACAAAGACACAGTACCTACTGCTATGATTCATAGGAGGTATCATGACCCAGACAAAAAACAGATTCTAGACTTTCTTTTATCTGAAGTTTCTGACAGTTGTGAACAACAAACAACTGTAATGATTAATTAAATACTGTAACATCTAGGTTCCGTATTCATGTGTGAGGGATTCTTCTGCACTAAAAAAAGTCACAAGACTTAGTTGACTCTTTGTCAGTGTAACTATTAAAGAAAGAAAGAAAAAAAGGGTGCCACATTATTTGAAAAGGAATTACTGAATACCTGGAAGATATTGGATTTTGGCTCAGTCAGATGCAATTCAGTTATGAAAAATATGCTCTGTATTTACAAGCCTTTGGCTGAAAACCCTGTGTTGATGCCTCTGTGGGTGGAAGTACAGGATTTGTTGTGTTACTCATGGGAAATAGTTCCGCCTTAGACTTTCAACACCTCATAGCATGTTATAATTTAGAAACAAAATCCTAATATAAGAGTGACTTATAAAGGTAACCTTTCATATCCTATTTAATTAATAGAAAAAGAGGGGGAAAAACACAATATTAATTTGAAATAGTCATAGATGATGCATACAGATGTTTTACTGTGTAATATTTTAAATAATAGCATTATGTTATTATTTTTAATAGTATTAAACTCTAACACTGCCTTTTTTTTCTCCTTATATTTTTTTAATACAGACATAGATCTATCTCTGTTCTTCACAGAATCACAGAATCA
>VZTE01005385.1:1609852-1676042 GCA_013397775.1 Eulacestoma nigropectus | reverse complement strand
CAGTTTCAACCCATGACAGGGAAAATGATAATAAAGCAAAAGGAACAGTGCTGGGTGGTTGGGCCTCAGTCAAAAGCACCCCGTGATTACAGGGTCCAAGCTTTACACAGTTTCATTATTGCATCATCTAAATGCATATTCACATACAATTATGCATATTCATACATTTCTTCAAACTAGTTTGCATGTTCCAGGATCTTTTAGCATGGCTCCTCCTCTGATCCGCCTTTTTAGAGCATGCGCAGTCCTTTTGGAGAGCCGTGTATCTTCTCTCCTTTTGGTGGTTCCAGCAGGTGACGGTCGCTAATAGAAATGTCTGTGGCAGGATCATTGTCACGCCCACATTTCGGATGCTATCCAACTGAGCAGGTGGTTTAATTATTGTAAGTTAACTATAAGTATTCTAAAATAACTATATTAGCTATTTCACCACTATATCTAAGTTAGTTGCAAAGAAAAATAAAGGCATTTAGTTATCATTATATCTTTACAACAAAGCTACTTTTATAAGAATTAACATTGTACACATAGCATCCATTTTGATATTTGCGAAAAGCCAACACTATAATAAGTATTTATCACATTCTTGAAAACCCGTAAGTTGTTCTTATGGGTTTGCTTTCTTTGTCCCTCTTTCTGTGTGTATTGTGATAAGGGAAAACTAAATGAATTAATGTCTTCTTCGTTAGAATTAAAAAACAAAGTTTCTTTGATGCTTTGTTCATTATTTTTATAAATAGCCATAAAATAGTGCATTCTTTATCCATAATTTAACAGATCACTAGGTTTATTTCCCTGTACTTCTTTTTTTCCCCTGTAAACTGCAGATAAGGAGTCACTCATATGTGGCATAAAGCTCTTTTTTAAAAAAATTAGTCATGGTGACTAATAGTTGGAATCTTTCAAACTTCTGGCTATTCAGCTACTACATGACTGAGATGCAGAATCAAAATTCATAAGAAATATCAAAAACCTTTTGTCAGACTGAGAAAACCAAAGGAGTATGAAGTTGTATTATCTCAGAGAAAGTGAGATGCGAAAGGGTGGCATACCCAAATGAGAAATTTTATAAGGTTTAGACAAGAGTACTCAAGGAACATTGCTTTTTCTTAAGGCAAAATTATCTGAAATATTTCGGAACAATGCCTAAGGTTACCTATCAGGGAAAAAAAAAAAAGGGGATATTACATACTATTAATGTTGGGCTTTTAAATACATTTGACCACAGGCCATTGAAGCAGAAGACAATGTGTTTTTTTAGCATGAACATGTTTTCCATGCATAATAAGTAATGAGCAAAAATGCATAAAAAAAGGAGTAGTCCAATGATAGGAGGCTATTTGTGGGTTTTCTTACTGTAATGGGAAATGGACTTTTATTACTTCTCAGAATTTGTATCAAAGACTATTTTTATCTACTTGGCTGTTGCAGTCGTAGTAACCTCTGTGTGGGAGGCTGTGCTAATGATCTCCACATACATCTCAAAACATTGCTCTTTGGAAGAACTAATCAAATTTGAAGATATCTGAGACATTTCTGATTCTTTTCCTTTGAGTGAACTTTCCAGCCACACATAGTTGCATGTTGTCCATGAGAATTGTTGTTCACTGACAACTAAACAGACTATAAGGCTAGATGCTCGCTTATTTTTCTGACAAGAGTGAAAGCATATTTTTTTTCTAAGACAAGATATGCTCCCTGGAAGGATATTTGAACCACTAGCAGGAGACCAGAAGACTTTCTACATTTTCTGAAAGCTTTTCCTTTCAATCATTTGTATGCCTTTCACAGAAAGGTGTTGAAATTCTCAGTTATGTCTCATGAAACTACTCTTGTGTCAGAGGAAATAACAAAAAAAAAAAAAACACACAACAAAGTGCTCAACAACATAAAAAGAAACCACAGATTTATATCTTCAGGGCCCCACAGGAAGCCCTCCAAGACACGATCCTTAGTGGTGATCCCTGGATTTCCCTGCCTGGAACCTATTTGTACTTCCCACAGCAGCTCCTCTCTGTGCTGTGCACAGGTCTTCTCAGTCCGTCTCACTTTTAAATTTTGCTCACTGCTTCTCCTATTGATCCCTCACTAACATCACTATGTCTAAATCTGCTTTCAGGATTTAATCTCTCTATCACATTTTCCCCACCTTCCCTCCTCTTTCTTTTCTTCAGGGCACTTGTATGACTCCTGTTTTCCCGGGCTCTCACCCACCCAATCTCCCCTGCTGTTTGCATGGCCCTTCCTTCTTAGGCGTACAGACATCTTTCAGCTCCCCATTTGGTCCAGTATTTTAAAAGCATAAACCCTCTTTTCCCTGTACCAGCATCTGCTTCTTGTGGTTGTCTCTCCCTCCTCAAGCTGCTCTGCATACATTGGCTGGGCAGCTGCAGAAAACATGAAATGGCCATTCACTTCCTTGCCTGGGGGCAGGATTTATTAGATGCTGAACCTCGATTAGATGCTGAAGGCTCGATTCTCTCAAGATAGTTCAAGATATAGGGCCAGATTCTCAAAAAATTGGTTTTATGGGCCAGACTACAGGAGACCAGTGTTCAAGCAGGCAGTGTGGGAGGAATGCAGGAGCAGCATCTCTCCCCTCCTGCAGCTGGGTGCTGGCAGTGCCGAACAGGGATTGCACTCTCCTGCTTCCCATCTCAATGGGCCTCAGAGCAGAGGAGGTGCAGGTTTCTCTGCTTTAGTCATTAGCACTGTTTACGAAGCTTTTTTTTATTGTAGCCCTCCAGAAAGCATCACACCAAGAGCCCTGGCTTTTTTTCCTAGGTCAGTACAACTTCCTGCATTCCCCTGCTTGTTACTGTTGTAAAAACCTCTGATTGACCGAGTCAAAGCATGATATTTCTGTATGTAAACCAATGTTTTAGAGTTCCTGTGGCTAAAAGTCTCTTATCTGAAGTCTATTGTCTGCATGGGCATGTCATCTGCTTGCAGATATACCAGGCGGGACAGAGAAAAATACGACCCTAAACTAATGTTCAAATTTAGATTAATACTTCCCCAAGCAATATTTCCATTAGTGCTAATACAGGAATGCATAGATCATAAATTGTCCTTTCAGGGTCTGACAATTCTAAATTTAGTGCCAATGTTAATTAGAAAGAGAAAATTAGGCAATGCAACAGATTTGGGGAACAGGCAGTGGAAGGGGAGAGATAGGTCATCAGTTTGACAGCTTTGGGAGGTAATAGTTTAGTGAACAAACAATCATTAAGATAAACCTGAATATTTCAGTGCTTTTAATAATTTGTAGCATTTAAAGACAGCAGATTATTTTTTAATTATTTGGATTCTACATAACTAGAGAATAATCTTGATTTACCCTTCTCCCAGCCTTTTCTGTGTTGACAGAAGAGTTCGTTTGTTACTCTGACATACATGCTAATTACTGTGCCCATATGTACACCCAGCACGTTTTATTAACTACTGTATGAGAGAGATTTTGAGGGGTTAATAAATGTCAAAAAATCTTATGTAAACATTTTCTTCTCCTTTCTTTCATACAATATAGGAGTCTGTTTAATAAACCCCAAATCACTATAAGGTCACAATGTGTTTGGCTTTAAAACTGAAGTTAGGGTAAGTAATTACAAAGGGTCTACTGTGTTCCTTGTTTAGCTGCATATTACCCAGAACTGAATGGGATGATTAATAATCATGTTCTACACTGAAAGAATGTAATTTATAAAAGTTTATGTAAATACAGCAGCAGAATTAGGCCTTCATTTACCATTGCCCTGTTAGTACGTGTGGGAATTCCAGCATTTTCAGAAAGCAACAAAGCCAAGATCCTCACAGGAGTTCTGTGCTTAAATACCTTGGAGAATGTGGGCCCAAGGTACTAAAATAGCTTAGCATTATTGAATGTTTAGTTAAAATTAGACAGAATACTGGCATGTGTAGTAATGTTTGCTAAGAAGTCTGGGTTATACTGAGCTATGTTGGCAGTGGAAGAAGACTGGAGAGAATAAAAAGCTTTTACAAGATCAATGAACTAAAAAAGAGCAAAATAAATTAAAATTAATCATCAGTATAGAATAAATTGCATTTTTAAATGAACATAACTCAGAATCCAGTACAGGATGTTCTTTTAATTAATTGTTCTTTTAATTGTTCTTTTAATTTTTGACATTCATGTCAAAATTTTTATTTAAATCATGTTGATTTTTTTTAATCAGCATGATCGGTGAGGAGCCTGGGAGAAAATGAATTCTCTCCAGCACTGTCCACAGCCCATGGTGCACTGCCATGATGGTAGTGAGTTGGTACTTACCTGCAGTAAGCACCAGCAAGCACATACTGACCATCAATGCAATCAACAATAACTCTGCAACATCATGTCACTAATAGTGATCTAGATCATCAATTTAGAGCACACCAAATACATCTCTCTCACCTTCTGAATGGATGTTGTTACCACACACAGATTCACTGAAGCTGGAAAGATTTCCTAAATACCTCAGTGGATCCAGCAATTAGTAAGCAGTATGTACAAGGTAGCTATTAGTTTTTGAGAGAGGAGTAAAACTTGCTTCACCACGTCCTCATGAAGACCGAGTGCTAAGTAGAAAGTGTTCTATAATGTTCACTTTGGAATACAGCATGGTTAGTCTTTCATGAAGGTGACCAGATCCTGGGTTGTATTACAGTTTAAATTCATTATACTTTTTACTGCTATTCATAGAGATTCATGTTCAGAAAAAATATCAAGTTTATATCTATTTATATTTGAGATCATATTAAACTCCCAAATGTGGTTCATAAATAGGGCAGTAAATGGGGTTGCTTTTTTGAATGAAAAGTCCTTGGTAACTAACTGACCAGGTAATAAATGGAAAGTGCTTGTATTCTGTACTGAAAAGGCTGGATCACGCACAGCCGCGGCCAGTGGGAGTTCTGCCATTGACTTCACTGGGAGTGCTTAGCGAGGCTGTTTTGTTCCTCATTCAGTTTGGTTAACAAGATTTGTGCTCCAGTCTCTTTTCACCAAAATGCTGGCAGACTTCTTACAACATTACTGGAAACTAGACCCTACACAAATTACTAAGGCCTTTTGTATTTTAATGTCTTTTTTGTAATGATATTCAGTCCTTTGGGGCAGCTGCCTAAGAGAGACATTCGTCAACTTCACTTTGTTTTTAGGACAGACGAGCCAGAGCCAAAACCATAGACCTGAATAACTTGAAAATCCAGAGGAGTTTGGATGCAGATTTGAGCCCCACAATTTGGGGCCCTTGCTGATTAGTGGGCCGTGCTTTAACAAGCTGTACTCGCACTTAGAAAGAGGCTCAATATTTGCTGCCAGCATCACCAGAATTGAAACACAGGGCTCTCTAGCAGTGTCCTGGCTCTGACACTCTCCTACAGCCATTGCCTATAAAAGAATACAGAAACAGGGAAAACACAGCAATATTGCCCCGGCACAGCTCCCCATCTTCAGCAGCACGCTGGGGTGGAGTCTTTGTGTTGTCAAAGAATTTTCTTTGTTAGCACCAGCCATTCCTTTCTGGATTACCTATCGCTGTCCCTTGCTCTTGCTCCCGAAGCAAACATTTAGAAGGGAGGGCTTGTAAAATCTCAGTGCTGCTATATATGCATGTGAGAGAGCTGAGAAGGGCAGGTCTGAAACAGGGATCATGGGGAAGAACAAAGAGAAAGAGGAATAGCTGCAGAAAGTCTGTGCTTGGAAAGAGGAAAATCCTGGGCTCTAGGATACCCATGATAGCTTTACACAAAAGTGTAACAATGTCCAGTTAGAAAATGGTTGGACTTAAATTAGTACAGCATTCTTGCTTAGATAAAGTCGTCACTTATAAATGCAGTTCTGCCTTTTTAGGACAAATTATGTGCACACAGACCAAAAAGTAGTGAATGTAAGGGCAAAGTATTTGAAATTATGTCTGTGAAATATATATGCAAAACTAATTAACTTATAGATGGCATTTGTCCATATCCCCCATGTAATGCACTGACAATCTCTCTGGTATTGTAGAATTCAAACGCTTTGAAAAGAAATTGCCCGAGGGATTGAATGTCTTTCCTTTACATTGTTTTTAAAAGGAAGAGTTTCTCACACTCTGTTTATTTGCTGCCAAGATACTGTTACACTAGCACCATCACAGCCTGTTTCTCACTGCAGTATCCCATAAATTAGGTTGTTGCAGGGAGTATCGAGAATGTGCACACACTGCCTCACTAGAGCAATTTTATCTGAATAATGTTTTGTGACCTTTCTTGCAAAAAGGTCCTGACTAGAAAAGCACAGATTTACCAGGCATCCTGGCTGTACTGAAAAATTGCAATTACCATTCTATTTTATCAGTATTAGTAGAGAGAGTTCCTGCCCTGACATCTCCTCTCCAAACACAAATGAAAAGTTGGGAATCTGTATGACTCAAGTAATGAAGTACATTAAATCCAGGTACCTGTTTCAAATTCAACAATTGTGGAAATGATGGAAGAGCCATCGCCATCAAGATGACTTTCCAACAGGCTCAATGAGATGGTTTTGTGGACTCAGTCCAATTCTTAATGGACATAAGTCCACATTACAAAAAGCAACACACAACTGGCAGTAATTGATACTCTTTTGGCACTCAACAGAGAAGTGAAGTATTGAATGAGCATGAAGAATGGACTAACCTTTCACCTTCCCCCCCTGCATTCCAGGTCAGGGATGAGACATCTGATAGAGCTACATAGGAAGCTTGGGCTGCTGCTCTCCGTGCCGCCCCGTGCCATACCCAAACAAAGGACTTCCTTCTTAACAAGCATTGGGCTGACACTTTTCATGAACTTTAAATTTATGTGAGATATTTGGAGGCTTTGGAAGTTAGCGTATAACCTCAGGATTCTGCCTAAAGAGTACAAGCCACTTCTCCACATAAAGCCGTGTCTCTCTGAGTGCCAGCTGCATTAAAAACTGTTACACTAATTCCCTGTTATACCTATGCATATATAATGTATATGTACATGCATAGCAGGAGTAAATGTATTAGTTATTCATGTATGTTTATACATAATAGGAGAAGTAATGACTTTAGCTAAGATTGCCTGATGCTCATTTATAAGAACTTACTTTCAATTACTCATACAGTTTGCCAAAATTTAACTGTTACAGCTTACATTTTCCATGGCGGGTATCTGTCTCTAACTGAATTGGGTTTGAAAAGTCTTGACTAAAATGGCTCAGATAATTCCAAGAACACTGTTAGTAAAAATACATCCTTTTAGTCATGTTAAGAACCTTTGCAGCCATGATGTTGAGAGACTCTAGCATGTCTGAGTTTTGGAGCTGAAGTTTGAAACTACATAAGGAAATTACTTTGATGTCAAGACTTATCTTCTGTCACTCCTGTGGAAATCTGATCCAGCTGTAATCTCCTAAAAAACTAAATTCTCACGCACTCATATTCTGTTAAAATGTAAATTCTCCAAATACTCTTTTTGCAGTAAGCATGCTGTCTTTTCATACAACAGTGACATCTGAGGCACAGTGTGTATTTGCATTTTCTGTGGAGAATATCCACACATATATTTATATGAAAATATGTCCAAGGGCTCTCCCTGTCATTCGTCAGATTGCATATATCAGGAATGATAGCCCTATAGACCCATCTATCCATTGCATTAGAGTTCAGCTCTTCTCAGGGACTATGTAGATGATTTTAGTTACAACCATGAGAACAGGAGCACTTGCAACAAGGACCAGGAAACACCTGCTTCATGGATCAGGGTGCTTAAGCCTACTCTCAAGACTTCATCTCACTGTGAGCCCGCCAGGTATCTAATGCCTCATGTCTCAAAGAGGCCATGCCCAAAGACACTGGGGGCTGCCCTGATCAGTCTCTATGACCACAGCAGCCAACTGCTTTGACCTGAACTTTGCTGAACCCTCTGGAGGGATTGGATATTGCTCACAGGGTGCTTTACAAACAAGTTTAAGGAACCACAAGAGAAAGGGTGAGCAGTTAACATATAGAAGGGTCATTAACTTCTGACGGATTCAGAAGTGACAAAGTGCTTCAATTAACACTGTCCTCTCAAGAACTCCAGAGTGATCAAGGGAGGTAGAAATCTATATATCTGTAAGCTCTGAAAATGAGGACTAGAAGCCAAAATATCTTAATGAGCTCCCACCCTCTGATCATGATACAAACACGCAAGAGGAAGTTTCATGATTTTTGTTGGTGATAAAGGTTTGAGTAGTGTGTATTAAAAACAAAGGCTTAGACACATAACAAAGTGAACTGAGTCAGCTTAAAAAAAATCAGCATCTAATTCTTCCTTTGTGAGCTCTCTGAATCCAGTGCATTAAATAATATGAGGGTAAAATGGAAAAAATAACTTTAACACATGTAATCAAAGTTGTGTTTAAGTGCAAACTCAGGGGAAAGACAAACTAAGGTTATACAGATCACTTAAAAATTAGTATTTCCTCACTTTTCAATCATTATCTCTGTTAAAAGGGTTGGATAAGATGACCTACAGAGGTCCTCCCTTCCGACCTCAACCATTCTGTAATCCTAACAACCTCTTAATACAGTATTTGGTATGATAGACATACGTGTTTAATTTCTAGATTTCTCCCTCTCTCACCAGAAAGAGACTATATATCAAACCTAATGTTTTCTTCCCTTTCTGTAACATATTTTGAATTTTGTTTGTTTTGCAAGCCACCCTTCTGGTTGCGAGCACTTTTCCACTTTGCCAGCCAAGTGAATATGATGAAAGGACACCTGTAGGCATATACAGAAGCCAAGAACATTCTGTACAGCCATTATTTATTTAGTTTTCTTCTTTAGGTCTTTCATATAAAGAAGAAAACACAGGTAGAAACGGGAGAAAAGTTAATCTGCTATATAGTTGCAGTAAGAAAAAGCATAGAAAACACTACTTTTGTTACCTTGGCAAATAAAATAAAAATATTCTCCACTGTGCAGTCTGTGCAAAATAAGTCTCGCAGGAATTATGCAAGCACATTCTCGTTATGGTAGTTATGATTTAGATTGCATTACAAAAGTAAAAACAATCATTCAAAGAGGCTTGGGTGCAATGATTTGGAGAGAAGCTGCCACTCTGCCAAATAGAAAAATAGAGGGAAGGGGTGGGGACAATGAAAGAAATAAACCCTGCCAAAATGAACTCATGCTAAGGTGAAGCCAAAATGCCAAGAGGTACAGATTAAATGCTCTTATGAATGTCCCAAATGTGTGTGTCAGCAAACTGCCCAAATAAGGTTTTGAACTGAAAGCTCAGGCTTCTGCTGGAAACACCCAGAAACACAGAGATTAGATATTGTTTGGAAAAAGGGATTCTGGCTTGATTGTCTAGAAAGAGCATTTGAAAATCACACATCTCACCAGAGCACATGTTAATGCAATAGAAATATTTTTTTGGAAACTGAGAAACAGTCCTTTAGTAATTTCACAACCCAAGAAGTAAAGGACCACAGAAATTGCTTCCTTTTAGTTCCAGTTGTTCTACATTTGTTAGGGATTTTTTTAGTTTAAGGTCTGTAATGGCCATATTAAAAAAAAAAAAATTGGAATCATTCAGATAATTCTTTATTTGCCCCTGACTTTAATGAAAAATTCACAAGAAAAAAACTTCTTATCTTAAACATAGCTACCGAATTCCAATATCTCATTTTTCTCACACAATAATCCCAGCGTTCAAAGTAGGTATTGTATTTATCATCTTTGTATGGAGCAGAATTTCACTTCACTTTTCTTTATGGTCTTATCACATCGTTTACAAACACTTTATCTCTGTAACTGAAAATAAATGAAATCCTGGGCTTTCGATGAAATGCCATGATGAAATGAATGGTCCAAAAATCTATATTGAGATGACTGACTCCTGTTTGTAGTAGACATGATAAATGTTTCATGCATATAAACTGAAGGATGATGGATTTAATGATCATAGTTTAACGGGGAAATGTTATTTTGGAATAATTAAGTGTTCTGTCATTTGCAAGTCTAAATAGTCCATTGTTAGATGGTGCTTTTGTCTGTCAACAAGTCATTCCATTTTGTGAGGGTTATTTATCACTAGAACAATTGATGCAATGGAAACACACTACCAGTATGTGTTGTTAACAACACATTTTGTGAGACCTTGATTTGGATCCATATTTCAGGGGTAGTTAATTGATTTATGTTTCTGTCTTACAGAAGAATTATATTACAAGAACCTTTGAAGAATTGGAGGTATCTTTCCCATGTGAAGTGTTACATGTGAACTGAATTTATTGTCCTTCCTATAAAGATTTTCAGAGTCAAAAATACCTCCATTTTAAGGCACATATGTGAAAGGAGTTTACCCTGGGGTGTACTGCCCAGTTTCCAGTTGTAGTTCTAAGAGCGTGTGAGTATCTGCAGATCGTGGTTTGTGTCTGCTGGCTCTCACAGCTGTCCTGGACACCCCAGATGGTGTCTCAAATGGACGTCTTTGTTTAGACAGGTTAATCTCTCCATGAGGAATAGCTCAATGGGAAGTACACTGCGCCTGTGCTATTTTTTATTTCTAATATCTGCATCAAAACAACTGCAATCAAGACAGTTACAGTATTCTGATTTCCCCTGTTGTGCATACACAATTTTTTATTGACTCTGTATACAGAACTGAATGTGAGTGCCTTTTTTTTCTTGACATTCAATAGCAAAGAAAATAATAAGAAACATAAGTGCTGGAAAGTAATATGAAAAAGGTAATTAGTTTGACAAAAAATAGTGGCTATACATTTGGTTGTGTGAGAATAGTGTATGATACTTAATATCTGAATGATCATCACAGCATGGGAAGGTATAAAGAAAAGATTAATTTGTATTTTAATCACAAACACTATTTCCTGGGTTGCATGATATTTATAAATATTAGAACACTTCATATATCTTCTTGTCTCCTGATACATACCTTTTTTTACCACTCAATCCCAAACCAGGTTTAAAAGTATTTTGTGTCTTTTCTTCATTTCAGAGTTTAAGGACTAAAACGTATGAAGGTGAGGATCAGTGATAAAATTTAACCAAAGGCCTCGATCTCCTGACTCCCCACTCTGCTCTGGTGAGCAGTGACTCTGTGAAATATCTTGTCACACCAGTTTCCATACTTTGCCAGATATAGAAGCCTTTTATCACAGCTTTGAGAAGCAACAGTCTCTCCTTTTTACTGTCCAGTTCATTACCTTGCCATGAGTCTCTACTCTCTGAATTCGTACAGCCACACACATGGCTAGTGAGACCTACTAGTCAAATAGAAATCCAAGCATGCACAAGTGTGGAAGCTGTGAAAAGGATATATCTGATCATCAATGATTTTGCCCTGGGCTGTGGGCAGAAGCATTGAAAGTACTCCCAGATGCCTAGAGCTGGGATCCACGGTGCAGATCTTGACCAAACTGGCTGACATGTTGTGGCACATATATTTAAGTCTCAAAACTCTTTAGAGATTCCTTTCACACTTCTTTCCATGAGAGTGATCTGTGTCACTGCTTTCCAGGTAATTTTCCTTATCCCAGGTGTAGACAGTAAGGAATGTCTTCAGCAGACTCTTGAGAAGAGTAAAAGGAGCAGCAATGCCTCTTTTCCAAGAGAACTTTGAAGAGAAGAGTATTGATGGGTTTGGGGGTTTTTTTGCCTCGTTTAAGAGAAAACATATTTTTGTAGTTTTTGTACTGAAGGCGTTTTTCTTAGTTCTAAAGTATACTAAAGTCTGATTTTAGTTGTAAGTCTTGATTTCCTGAATGGATGGAATTTATCAGCCCTAGGATACATTTTGTTTCTTGAAAAACATTTTGTCACAATGGTTTTTCCAATAGTTCCACAAACATATGTAAGGTTAGCAACTATTTAGATGCATTGCATTATTGAGACAAATACCCTGGAGCTTCAACACCGCTTTCAGCATACAATTTTGCTACAATATAATTCTCCATTTATCTTTTTTGCCATAATATCCATTTCTTGTTAAAATCAATTCTTTATTTATGGGAATAATCTATTCAATTCTGTGCTCCATAGCCTAATTACCTAACAAAGATAAACTTTGTTCCTTTTGGAGTAGACTTCCCTGAGGGCCTGGATTTCAAGTCCATAAAACCAGGACAGTTCTACAGAAATTAGGCATGTTTTGAGGGGACACTGCCCCGAACTTGGAGCCATTGTCTTGAAACTGAAACCAGTAAGGGAGGCTACTTCAGTTGGCCCCAAACACAATTCCTTAATGACTGTAGTGTAGGACAAAGGACCAATGGGGCAATGTCTCCCTCTGTTTATGCTGAGGATGCACAGAGGACTGAGCAGAAGCTGATTGCTGCCAGGGCATTGCTCCATTCCTCAGTTGTCTCAGAAGAGGGGCTTTTGTGCCCATCTTCCAGTTAATGGCATATATTGCCACCTGCAAGGGAAAAATAATTTCTAGTCTCTCAAGCAAAAAGCAGTGAAGTATTATTATTTCACTGATTGCTTACACTCAGATACAATTACAACTTAGTTAAAGCGTAAGAGGCCCAGAACAGTCCTGATGACCTCAGTCTGAACAGACATAAGACCATAAACATCCAGGCAAACAAATAACTTTAGAGTTCCATTAGTCACAGAAATTAAGATGCTGAAATGCTCAAGCACTTGCAGAGTCAGACATTTTGCTTGTAGTCACCTCAAACATGGCATAAAGACTGGGTCTGGAGGAGTGATTTCAGTACTAAGTCCATTTTTCATTCCTAAAACAGTGGAAGTCTTAATGGCAAATCTGTTACAATTATTTTCCTGACACACAGTGAATATTTTGAATATATCAAGTCAAGGTTTCAGTTAAATATGTTCATATCATGTCAAGCTTAGCAATTTATTGGAGAATCTTTACCTAATTTGATGTAATTGATGTTAAAGCCTTTTTTCCTAATATGCTGTTTGTGGATCCCTTTTAAATGTGGATAAGAAGAAATGAATTTGTAGAAGACGTTTTTAATTGATTCCAAAGGGAATAGCTACCATGGAATCTGCTGACGAGTTCTGTGGGGGTCTAGACTCCAATAATTCAGCATCTCTATTTTTAATGACAAGATGCTTCAGTGTTTGAAAAATTAATTTGAATTATGAACACAGATAATTATTGTCTGCTCTCTCCTAACATCTTATCAATAACCACCCAGCCTCCAGTTAAGGCAAGGACCTCTATGTTGGCTTAGAGATTCAAATTGCATAAAAACCCAATGGCAGTAAAGCCGCATTCAAGGTCTTTGAAAGCTTCAGTCAGACACTGCATGTTAAATGCTTGATTTTCAGTTATAGAGGAGAGATATCAGCACATCGCATACAACATACTGCATAAATTGCCACCACTGGTTATTTTGGCATTTGTTCTTCCTCAGTTTTCACATAGGTCAATATTTATTCAAAACTAAATGGTGTTAATCCTTTGGTCACCTCCGTGGTAGTCATCCTCTCTGTGTGAAGAATCTCACTGACTCCAGGAGATGGAATTGTATGACTGAAGGTTGCTCAGAATTAATGATGATCAGGCTTGTCGTTTGTAGTGTGATTTAAGTCTACCTTTGGGTAATAAGAAGCAAAACTCTTGGGATGCTGCTGATATTGATTCACTGTGTAATAACTGGACAAGATATTTAACAACATAACTTTAAAACAGAAACAGCAATGTTGTTATGCATCACATAGCTGCAGCTTGATTTAGTGAATGCTCCATATTACATCCTGTAGATTCATCTGTCCAAACTGTATGCATTTTACTAGGATATGAATGTGTAAGCAGAAATGTAGCCTATAGGATGTACTAAATAATCTGTCACTTCTCTTCAAGAATGACAGGGACTTAGAAGAAATATTTTTACTAGTTTTGGCTACTACACGCCAAAAACCAGCTGTGGACTTTGTGTGGAAGCCCTGAGGAGAGAAACAAAAACAATCAGAGGTACAAAAAATATGAGCTATCAGGAAAGATTGACAGAAGAGGGAATGTACAGCCTAAAGCAGAGAAGTCTACAGTGCCACACAATAACAACCTCCAGGTGAAAGTGAAAAGGGGACTGAAGCTATATGTGTATAAACAATGTTCTAGTGATACTCAAACAGGGAAATGCAACACATTTCTTGAGAATAATGTTTTTCACTGGAGTGTTTAAAGGATAAGACACCTGCCAGGAATGGCAAGTATAATCAGTGTGGTCTTTGGGCACGGGCAGAGTAAAAGAAAACTTCACACTGCTTTACAATGTTACAATTCTACAGCTCTGTAATTGAAAGATGTTACATAAATGTAAGTGGCTTTTGCATTATTGCATTTTCACTGCCACTTACCAGTTAGATGAAATTACAGGCATCACCTGTACATGGAATCTGTAAAAAAAGTCCTGTGCACCAGGACCCTGCCTATCACTACAAAGATTTACTGTGGCTAAAGAGTATCCAAAAAATCATTGCTTAGAAAGTAGGGCAAAATAGTGTGCTACTTCCAGCTTGGCAAGGACAGATGGAGATGCACTCTATCCATGCAGGCATGAGCAGAATAGAAGTGACCTGAATCAGAAGGCCTGTTCAGACTGTGAGGTACCAGTGAAAAAACAGTTCACTTCTTATTTAACTCCTTATGTCCAAAACATTTCCAAGGCCTCAAATATTAGTCAGGTAAAGATCAGACAGAGTATGCCTTTAAAGGTTGAACAGATGGGCACATCTGTTTGTCTGACAGGAAAATGTATGTGCTGCTTGACCCGGCAAACACTTCTTGGTGCAGTGGAATCATTGCACAAAATATCTCAGACAATATCTAAAAAGGATCCCCCAGCAATAGATCAATAATTGGGATATGATGGTACAAAGCCAACAACAAAATGAGTTTGATAGTTCAAGCTTAGTTAAAGAGGCTTTGTTCAGTTTGATGACTCTGAAATTAGCTGTGCTAACCTGTGCTAAATGACTGTCTTGCTGTGTTGCTCATGAGAGATGTTCCTTTATTTTTTCTTTCCAGTGGAACGAGTTGTATGAGAATATACTCATGATGAAAAAAACAGAGCTAGTATTTTCGGAAAGGTATTCTACCCATCAAGGATTTGCTCCTTCTCTCTGACTCTGATGATTTTAACAGGTAACTGGGCACCTTTCTTGCTCAGGTGATACTGCAAAGTCAGTTCTTACTGACTGAGACCTAGCAATGTGCCTCCAGTCTTCTCTTTCAGAATCATATAATGAAGTTCATTTCAATCTAACTCTGTTTTTTTATTTTAAAAAAAAAGAGATTTCTGTCCCATGTTTAACACTTGCAGTGAGATCTGCTGATAACCTCAGTATCAGTAACATCATTTCTTAGCATCAGATGTTGGCAGAGACAAGGAAGACATCCTTGAATTGGTCAGAAAAGACTGTATCCTCTCTCACAGAGATCCTTGGGTTAGTACTGGCCAATCTGGTATAACACAGCTCTGATTTCTGTTGGAAATATTAGCTCTAGTCCTAAAAGCTGCATAATTACATTAGTGTTGTTCCATGCCTGAGGGAACAAGCTCTGCTTCTCTGCTGTGTGACCAGCCGGAGCTCAGCACCACTCCAAATGCTGCACCCAAAGTGGGACCTGGCACTGGCTCAGCAACAGCCTCACCCAGAAGAGTTTTTTCCTCTGGTAAAATGGTGCCAAATTTTCATCCACAAAAGAAGCAGACTGAGTTTCTGAAAGTCCAGATTCTCCAAGTTCCCAAATCTCCCTGTAAAACCAGTAGAAACTTTAATATTGTTGAAAATCAGATGCAGTGCCCGTATCATGAGGGCATCTGGAATGCTAGTCACACAAGACTTGCTTACTCACAGTGCTGTCTCCGGATATTTTTATAAAATCTACATTCTCAGCAATAAAATATGTGTTGCTATGGGGCATCTGTTTATGTTTTTATGTGAACTGATAATTACCCTGAAGTTCCTTCTGTCTACAAAAATGGTAGAGTTTTACAGTGAGCCTATAAACAATTATCAGTTAAATGTAAGGATAGTCCTGAATTTATATGAGAAAAAACAAATATATGGGGTAAATCAGTGCAAGCAGTTATTCAGGTAATTGCAGGTATGACTCATATGTTTTATACATGTGACAAAATACAGTTTTGTCCCTTTATAACCTTGTAAGCTCAGCTCTCCTCTGAGCTCAAGACACAGTACTTTCACCTGTCAGCTCCCAGACCTCACAGCAAAGTATCCTAGGCTGGGTACATCTCACCCTGCATTTGTATGAACAACAAATGCCAGGCAAGTGATAGAAACACATCATTCAAAACACATAGGTAGGTTTTATATGTTTGAGACAATTCTATTATGACCTTCACAAACCTCAAACACTGCAGAAATACAATACTTACTATGAATAAGACAGGAAAAGGAAAGTAAAATAAACTATGGTCGTACCTAACTCACACAGTGCAAACATTAACCATGTGAGGCAAAATCCGCAAGAACAGAGAGTCTCTTATGGTCCAGCTTCTTAATTTATGTTTGATCTTTTTGCCCCCAAAACACCCCAGTGCTACCATAACCACTGCTAGAGATGCTATTTGTTAACTGCCCCCTCACATTCTTTTGGTGAGTCCAGTCATACTCCTTAGTACTAAATTTGTCTTCCTCTCACCCCTCAAATGCAGTTACATAAAAGGTCTCTGAAAATGCTATGAACAGTCTCACAGTTACATGGGGAATTTTTGATCCTGGATTTTTTTTCTTGTGTCCCAAGACTGAGTGAGGATAAAGCCTTTTCTTTGGAGCTGGCTTCCACATCTGCCTCAGGATCCTCTCTTAAAAAAAATCAGGATTTACAACCTACTTATTCTGATTAGAGGTTTCAGTCTGTGTCCAGTTCATTTATCCTTTAAAAAAGATAGGGTTCATATTTTCTTACAGCTTCCCAACTTTGTTCTGTTCTGTGTCCGATGTAATTGATGACAGATTAATGCCCATCTGTCACAGTTCCACACTGTTCATTTTTAGTGTAAATATTCTGTGCTTACTCTTCTGGGTGTTACAACCTGAAAAGAACCAAATCCAAATCTGTAATAATAACATTACCAGAATTAGATATCAATGACAAGTCAAAGAAGCATTGCATATGCATATACATATGTGCTTTGCAACACCATGGTCAGACAGAGAAAACTACCAGTGGCTCTAGGATAAGGGTATATGCAACAGAAAGAACAACATAACTGGGGAGCAAAGACCGTGGAACTACAGGAAGAAAAGAGGGCCAGAGACTCAGCAGACAGACACGTGGATGGTCATTAAAACAGACTTGTAGCTGCCCCTAAGGATAGCATGGGTATCTTTAAGATTTATGTATACAAGAGCAACAAAAGCGATTTGTTGTCTTCATGCTGTACTTCAGAATCAGGTGTGCAGAACTTATGACTCAGATCCTATCCTGAACTCCTATCTTAAAGCTGTGGTAGTGGCATGAAAGTGTTTAGTACCATGGTGTTACTGTCTTACTACCATAACCATAACTGTGTTTTGGTGCCTGATTATTCATGACTGATCTGATCACCTCCTCTTGGGGCCTGACTTAACTCTGCTCTCAGCAATTGATGGAGGATGTAGACAATCTAGGAAACCAAACAATACTGAAAATATGACATGAGGATGGAAACATCCTCTGTCTTGCTTGCATGACCTAGCTGCAAGTCAGTCCCACAGCCCAAGTACCCTACTGAAACATTTGTCTTTTCACCTTCACCATTTGGTACTTACAGTTTTAGGTACCCAAACATCCTATGTAATCAGGAATCAGTACCAGATTCTGTAACAGACCCATGACAGCAAAAATTGAGCCATAGATGGAAATGATTACAAACTTTGTCTCGTCATCTGTTGGATGCAGGAAAATGAATTCTCAACTAGAATCATGGATCTCACAATGGGGTCCCAATACATGAACAGAAGATGTTTTCCATGGGTCATTAGAAACTGCACAATGAGTTCTTGATGTCTAAGTGTTAATATGAAATGAGAAATTCAGTTACAAGAATCCAATATGTTCAAAAGATGAGCCATTTGGGTATCGCAGTGTACAGGAGAAGAAACTAGAGGTAGGATAGAAGACACTGAAAATAAAACCAAGGACGACACGGCAAAAAAATAAAAGGATAAAAGAACCCCAACAAAGTAGAACAAAGAAGGCAAAGATTAAACAAAGGAAGACTAAAAAATTATTAGAACCAAAGACCAGAAGGTGAACTATGGGAATTGAAACAGAAGGTAGAAAAAAATGAATGCAGACAATGTAGCAGAAAAGGACTCTGAGCAGCAGTAATGCTGAGGTTCCTAGAAAAAGGAACATAACATAATAAAAATGAATAACCAATCCTTGTAAGAGGAAGCAAGAGCTAAACCAAAATAAAGTGAAGCCCAGGCAACTTTCAAGTTGCAGTGGAAGATAAAAAGCAGAATCAGAGGAGAAATGTGATCACATACTGTGTTACCAGGAAATATGACAGTCTGAAAATGTTTTTTAAAATACCAACTTAAAAGCATAAACATAAAAAATAGATATTGCAACACCTGTACAAGTGAGGAATAACAACTTGGAGATATCTAGTATGACCCAAATTTCGTAGAGCTTAATGTGAACCCACAAGAATATTATGCACTCTCTTCATGAACAAGAGTATGCAAATTAGAAACATTAAAACAAAAAAAAGAAATGGTAAAACTACTGTTCACCAAATTAATTTCCAAATCAAGGACTAAATAACAAGTCGCTATTGCAGCAGAATTGGATACTGATAATGTTAGAGCAAGGAAAAAAGGACGTAGGATCCTTAAACAGGAAAACTATACAAGTTGGCTGGTAGCACCAGAGGAACATCCAGGGCTAAACGGTGAAGATCAATCTTTAATTGATCAACCAGCCCCAACAAATTTTAGCTGGGCTTTACTTACTCAAAAATGCAAAGTAACCCAAAAGGTAAAAGTGTATTAAGGAAGGGAATTTGAGAGGTTCCACAGTTCATTTAAGGTGCTGGTAAATTGTTGGTACATTTTTTAACCCTGCAGAATAAAGAGCAAATTAAAATCACCAAGAGACACAGACAAGAAAATAAATTCTTGGGTACCAGAGCCAGGGTTTAGTGACCGAGAACATTGGCAATATTTATATAGAAGGTTTCACACTAGCCATACATGGAGCACTGAACCAGGCTGAAGAGACAACTAAGCTCAGTAAATCAAATAACCATGAAATTGCAGAATTCATAGATATTATTTGAAGAGCTGAAGAAATGTTACAAGAACAATGTGAGAGTTAAAATCCTACCAGGTTAATAAGTGGGGAGGAGGGGTGGAAAACTATTCAAGTGGTAACCTTCTCTAATCAATGTCTAAAGGGGCAAAAAGATTCACAGGTGAATAGAATCATGGGTAAGACTGTAGCAGATACAGCTGTGTATCCAGCAAACAGGGTGAAAGTGTTAGCCCGGTCCTACAAGATACTGCAAACAAAAGCATGGAACGGCAAAAGAAACAGGAAAGGAAAAAAGAGAGGAATTAAGAGTTTTATTGTTATGCTCAGATGTATGGGAAATCCATGCAGAGAAGACTACATATTTGAAGCCACCATGGAAAGCTAAAAGGTTTTTCAAATTTGAAGACTTGCATATTGCACAAATCAACTTAAATATTCCTTTGAACACAAATTTTTGAATTATCAGCTGGAACATATTTTGGGTTAAATCCATGCAGACAACGAATTTAAAAATATATGAGTGCAATGGAAAGATAGATATTTAAGTTTATTGAGAAGTGTGTGGATGATAAGTGGGGTATTAAATAGTATAGATCTCAGATGCTTGTCTAATGTATTTGCATTTATCATTGATAGGCAATGATATGATGAAAGACTTGATATAGGAAAATGGAAGTTTACACTTTCTAGAACATAACAAAGTAGGCCCATATTCTTTCTAACATCTACTTTTCATTAGTTTTAAGTGTTATAAAAACAGCACAAGAATCTATCTGGATCGTTACCTGGCCTGTGCGACAATCTGGTATGCAAACCTTGTAACAAAACAAAATTTTCCAAAACTTAAAAAGGTAAAAATGAAAAAAGTTGGCTTTAGTAAGTTCTATTTCAGAAGGCTGCACACCCTTACATGAAGCTTTACAACATTATATTTGTGATCGAGGACAGTTTCTGTAGTGTTGTATTGGGAATATTTTAAAATAAATATGTGTAACTTAAAGGCCTTGTGTTTGCCTTAAGAAATACTAACAAATGGTAGAGGCCATAAATTCTCCGGCTGTGGAGATATACTGATAATCAAAATACTACAAGTCTGTATGTGCAAGCATGTACTAATTTAGTAGAAAGATTCTTTGGTTTTCAAGGAGCTAATCAAGTACCTTTAGAGATGTCCAACAATTGTTCTCTTGCTTCGGGAGAATAACAGCAAATATCCATCACCATGAAGAATCACTCAATGCAAAAGTTATCTTTTTCAGTCTGGAAAAAACACTCACTTTATGTACTTTGTCATGTGGTATCTTGGCAGTTAGATCACACTTCGTAATTGAAAACCAAACTTTATCCAGAGATGTTTGGTGCTCTGTGCTCTCAGTCAGATGGCTTCAAATGCATAATAAAACTTACACATTTGCCATTGTTGTAATTGAAAATAACACACTGGCTTTAAGCTCATTTAAAACTACTCCAACTGAGCCAATGGATGGAAGAATCAACGGAAAAAACCTTATACCTACATCTATAATGAATTATTCAATAATGGAATTCCAGCAAAATTAAGGGAAGCTTCAACAAATCCAGGAAAACACTAAAACATGGGCATCACAATTTGAAACAATAAGTAGTGATGTTTTTATAGGATTATATATTTTGCAGTTCCACAGCATCTAACCTACTGCATGTATTATTTCATCCACTTATTGCATTGTTAATAATACAGGTTGGAAATCTTCTAGGTATCATTATAATATTAAACTGTTTATTGAAAACTTTTGCATATTACAGCCATGTTATTTGCAAATAAGTATCAAAAGGTCAGTATCTGGTAAGGCAAGACCAAAGCATTCCAAACGTTGTCCAAGCAGCAGGCACACAGCAATAACCAGCCGAAGCAGGTTAGAGAGTGCATGGTTTAGGCAACTGAATCAAAAGACCACAGTTACCTGAATATATCTCTGTGATGAAAAGGTGTTTGAAACCTGAACAGGTCCAGTGTAAGAGAAAGCAATCCTAACGGTGCTGCAGGGACCCCCAAGAAAACCAGGTACCAGAGACCCCTGAATGCTGAATGCAGGACGAGGAGGGGACCAGAGACCAGACAGGCATTACAGCTACTCTCTGATACAGATGTGTAGCAGTGTAATGAAGCTGTACCTATAACAGGTACCACACTGGGCTGGTTTCCAGGTGCGTTTCTTTTAAGACTGCCATGAGAGCAACTGGTTGCCCTTACCCTGATTTCAGAACCACATATGCCCACTACATGGTAAATATTGTCTGAGTCAAACCTTTAAAGGGACCTGTGTTTGGGTGTTTGGCCTAACATTTTGTTGATGGAATTGGGCTGGTTTGGCTGGATGCTTTTGAGGAGTAACTGTTAAATTTAGATGCATGGGAGACGACTGGCTGGAAAAATAGATTACAACTCTGCTTTTTTGTCCTTCATCTTGAAGTCTGCAGTTTTTGTGTCTGTGTAGGTCAAGAATTTCAGAGTCCTAAGAATGTTAACCTCAGAAGACTGGTCGCCTCAAGACAAGGACAGATTTGACAGGTTCAGAGGGCGAAACAAATGAAAACACAGGGATGGTGAGGCCATCAGCTTTGGAACTATTCATTTAAAAGTAATTTGTCATCAGTGTTAGGAACTCTGTGCTGATGCTTGAGCATTTAATGTGATTGCAGAGATGTTTTAAAACAATTTCCAATACAAAATGGAACCAAAGAAGCTTGTGGAGCTCTTCAGCAGAGACTAAATCCCTCCTGAGCTATATAGAAGTGTGTTATAAATGAACATGGAGTGCCTGAGCTGTGACCAAATGTCCATTGCTAGCCAACTTTATTTTGTGGTGGATTGATATCTCTTCTTTCGAAGCTCAGCATTCATAAATTGTTCTGGAAAACCTCAAAGTTATTTGAAAAGGTCTATAGCAATATAAATTTCTCTATGCAAAATGGCTGTTTAACAAGATTGTCTCCTTGAACTTTTCACATGATTGTGACAGCCACTTTCATTAACTAATGGAAGTTTTATAGCGGATTTTCCCACTACTCCCACATTACTGTTTACTATTATTTTATGGAGAATACTTTACCAATTGGGTCTTTGAAACAAAGAAAAAGACATTTGGTGACATTCCCAGACTGCTCTCTGGCTTGTTAGCAGGGCTGCCCAAGAGACAGCTTGTAGGAGAACCCCAGCTCACATGGGCTGCAAAGTTGTGCTGCAACTAATTGGCCCATGGGAGTTAATTCAACAGTCATTATGGTCACTGCTGAAAAACTCCTTTTGTGTTAGCCCTGCTTAGATTAAAATTAGGAAGTACAGAAGCTTCATGAGGAATTGTTCCTCATTAGTCATGGTGCAGTTAGCAGAAGGTTGGTGTGTGTAGTTAGATTTTACAGTAATAGTGATAATTTAAGAGAAAAAGGAAGAGAGAAGTTTAAGTAGTAAGTGGTTTGGAAGGCATCTGAGGCTTCATGAACCCACCATCCATCATACTGTAGCTGGATGAGTATTGGAACTGATCAAGAACTGACTCTTTCCTCAGGTCACCAGCAGAGAAAGTTTTCACTTGGTATTTTAGGAAATGTCCCTTGTATTCCTTATGGAGAATCCCTGGGTAATTTTATGTTAAATGGTTGCATTCCCTCAGGGCAACAAGCAAAGATGTTTTCAATTGCCTGATGAGAAAGAAGACACCAGAAAGGAAGAAAAAATATCTGGAGAAAAGAAGACAGCTAGTCTAAAGCTAAGTGTAGACTAGGATTTAGGGAAGCAGAAAAGTGTGAGCAACAGAAGTGAAGGAATGATGTATTTATCTTTTATTTTTCCAAGTTATATGTCTTTGTGAAGTCTCTGTTGCAAAAGACAAACCTCAAGTTTGCCTGATTTGCCATTTTTCATTTTGTGCAGGAAAGAGAGTAACATTTCTCCTAGCAACTAAAGATTTTTTTTCTCCAACAAGTTATTAATGTGGAAAAAAAATAAATAATAAATGTTCTGACTTTGAACTTCGGTAGAAAATCTCATTTTTACAGTCAAGCATCATCTTTCAGAGCAGTAAGAAAAGAGATATTTACAAATGTCTTTTTTTTACCAGAAAAAGTATCTTTCATTTTCAGTGAAGTTTCAAAACTTCATGGAACCGTGAATACTTTATCAGTCCAAAAAAAAATATTTTGTACATTCCTAAATGTGACACAATGAACAGTTCCCAACTTTTGAAGATGGGTCATTCTTCTGAACCAGGATCATCCAAGGTCAGTGCACTATCCTCAGCAGTAACAGTGTGAAGCTTATGATTAATCATTTCTATACATGGGATAAAGGCATGAGACTGCATTTTTCTTCCAGATACACTCATTACATTACACAAAAATTGGTGGGAAAAAAATTAGCCTTGCGACACGCAGAATGTCATATCTCTGATATGGCTTGTGCTTACTTCAAGATTAAATTTGATATAGTGGTTATACATTGTTGACTAAGAACTCTTTTGATTTTGGCTATGTTTTGTAGCAGCAACATTCACTTTAATGCATACTGGCATCACTGTAATTAAATTTAATTCATAAAAGAAAGCTAATTTTAAAAAACTTTCCTTTTGTTTCTATATAAATGATAAAATTGAAAAATCTAGGCATACATAGTCACAGCAGGAGCCAAGGATCTGAATATGCAGTTCTACCTCCAGACCCCTTAAATTGGCTTCTGTTGAGGCACATCATCTACATCAAAAGGACAGAATTCCAGCAGAGTATGTCCTCATTCATTACTGTGGCAAGTGAGGAGATGCACAATCAGATTACAATTACACTACGTAGATGCAAAGGATCAGAATAGGACCTCAAAGACATATACTCTGGGCTTCTCAAGTAAAAGATTTCCTAAGTGTTATGCAAAATATTATGTGGCATTTAATCTTCTAAGAGATTTAAAGAAAATGTCTTCTACTTTATACATTTAAAGGAAAAAGTCTTTTGTTCATCACATCGGACAGAACTTTTATCCTTAAACTGTCAAGATGATAAAGGCATCAGCATACATTTAAATTCCTTACCTCGAAAGATGGTAAATGATGTATGCAAAAGAAAACCAGATCACACAAGAAATTTTTTTACACAGGGATTGCAGGGATTGTACCATGGAATAAAGTTCATGTAAAAAAATGTGTGGGTTTTTTAAGCTAATGTTAATGCATGATGAGGTCAAGTGCCAAACAAATCCAGAAAACTACAGGCTTTTTTTTAATAAGAAAAAGGCATGCTTTTTTTCAGATAGAAGATTTTTTTTGCTTTGCTTTTGCTTATATTGATGGACTGTGAAGGTCAAGAAGAGATTGATCCACAGAGGCCAGTAAAAGTTAGAAGTAATTTAATTAGAGTTGTCCAAATCTGAAATATCTTATAATCCGATTATATACTTATTTCTTGAGGGACAGCGTGTGGTCATCTATATTTGCTATAGAAAGATCCTTTTTCATAATCTAAAAGGATTCAGTTATCAACTCTTTTTTAAGAAGCAGAATGAGTCAAGAAAATAAAAAACCAAAGAATTTTTCCATAGTTAAAAAATAGAGTATGCTCATATTAGTTTATATTTCAAATTAACTGCATGTATGTATATGTGTATTTTGTACATTATACTACATTAAATAGTCTTTTGGAGTCCAAGTAAGTGGAGGCACAGTTGCTTAGATGTGTCACATGAGGATCTGTTTTCGTGCTGTGCTGCCTGCCTTATGTAGCTGATGTGATTCATGGTAACAAAGGGCATAGTCTGGGACATTTAGAGATGTAATTTTGTCTCAATCTCTTAATAAAAAATAGACAAAATGCTTTCTGTGAAGAGGAAGGGTGTCATCCATCAAACATATTTAATCCCTGCTTTGCCATGGTCATCTTCTGAGGGTTTTAAGGGTACAAAATGTACAGTAACTGTGTGTACAAAACCTGAGGTGACTCTCAACAACTTTAAAAGCAAATGAGTCATCATGCGAAGCTGAATATGCTGTAAATGAGAGCAGAGAGGCTGGGAAGCAAACTGGAGTATCGACTAAGGGCCGTGCTGTCTGCATCACAGAGCCCTGAGCTCCAGAGAAAGGTCTTCTTCCACTGCCCCAAAATAGTAGTGCTACAGAGAGGTTTCTAAGAATGCGTTCCACCCTCAGATAAGCAGTTATTGCAGCACAGGAGAAGAGGCTTGTCTGAAAACCATTCAGTAGAAATCTTGAGGTAAAGTAGGTTTGGGCATGTAGAAAGCACAGGAGAGCGAGTCCCTTCCTCTCCCTGTGCCTATTTGTAGAATCAAAACAGAAACAAAGGGGGTTTTTTTAAGAGTAAATTACATTTTTAAAAATTCCCCTCCCATTCTGTTCTTAAATCCAGAGCCAGAAATAGCAGTGCCGAAATTCTGTGAGAAAGACCACTCTTGCCCTTCTGGGAAATACCATCGTTATCTCGATAAAGTCTGTTGCTGTAAGATTTGGAGATGTTTTGCTGACTGCAGAGATCTGGATGTTCTTCAGATAAGGAATTGAAAGTTTGTCTCATTACCAGATGCAAATCTCCCCTCTAAGGTCCATCCATTAACAGGTTAGGCTGTTGAAGTACATTGAAGTATAACTATCGTACAAATCTGGTTGGGTGTCCTTGACATGAGAGTTTGCAGCACTGCTTTCAAGAGATTTATAAATATGAATGGACTGGTGATGCCAGCCAACATGATTAAGATGCTCCCTAAATCAACACTACCACTGAGTTGCCCACAAATGGCACAGAAATAATTTTGTTTTGATAAATAAAATGTCAGAGATAAAAAGCCCTGTGAACCTTGTGCTGTGCCTCCTGAGCTTTTACTTTTTTACCTTAGATGAGCAACTGATACAAACAGCAATTAAGGGCTTACTTTAAGCAAGAACTTAAGTTCCATATGCTCAAGTGCTTTGCCAAGCAGGAATGAGGTTACTCATGTATTTAAATATTCATCTTGCTATTAGACAAAGAATGCAAAATGTATATCCATGCAAATTTATCCACATATAACAGTTTTGCAAATCCAGAAATGTGTTGTATTTTTTGGAGCTTGCTGCATCCTGGGAAATGGAGAATATATTCTTCTGTCTCACTCGATATTTGAATGCACAACTGAAGTTCTTGAAGAGTATTGGGCAGATCATGTACTCCTAATAATAAATATGCCAGCTTGATGATAACTGGTTTTACCTTGAACGTTTCCCTGGATAGTGAATTTTTTCTAAGCTGATAATAATATGGCTCAGTCCCCCAGAGGGGAAAAAAATACTTTACTAGGAGCTGTGTTAGTCCATGTTGAATAAGGGCTCTGAAAGTAAGAAGTTACACGAATGGTTTCCCAGACAAAAAAAAAAAAAAAAAAAAAAAGAAAAAAAGAAAAAAGAAAAAAGGAAAAGAAAAAGAAAAGAAAAAAGAAAAAGGCTGGCCTAAAAGAGTTTACACAGCTGTGAGTGATAAAATATAGCAGCCATGGCAACCCACTCTCCAGTATTCTGATAATGCATCAGAAATGAGGCTATTAGAATTATTAATTCACATTAGCGGCTATTAAAATTACTACCTGCAGATTCACAGCCTGAAAATCCTTTTCTATTTCTAAGAGAAGGTTCAATTGCAGAGGGAACCTTTTTGCTAAATAGGTGCACTGTATTGTATGCTAGACATTATGGGAAGTCCAACAGATAATAAAGCTCACATTGAGCTTTATGTAGCTGCTTTGTAATGCAAGCCTAGCAGATGTAATACTTCACTCTTTTAATGATGGCAAAGAACCAATACACCCCTAATAGCAATAACAATAACTGGACTCTTACTGGTTCCCTAGAAGCTAATACTAGAAATTCAGCTTACTGCAGGGTATTTCATTAAATAGCAAGTGACATACAAAATGTTCTACACTGGTCGGTAATAAACAAAGCCAACAGGAACCAGCAGAAAAACTGAGCCAGGCCCATAGAAAGGTTTTGTAGAGATGGTGTGGTGAGACTCAGGGAGTCCTGCGGAGATTTGGCTACATTCTTTCCATCCCCCATTAACTTAACTCAAAATGCAATTGCATGCTGTTTTAAGTAAAAGAAGAAACACTATTACACCAAGGCCACAGCAGGAAATAATCAGGGGGAACAGCAACATGGCAGAGAAAGAACATTTTATTTATGGAAATGAGCAGAAAAAGTAACACACAAGCTAGAAGCCAAATAGGTACCAGTAAAAATGAAAAACAAGCAAAGAACATGAGCTTGGATCACAACCAGTTTTTAGGAATTCACATCACAGTGTATCTCGTTTAAGATCCCATGTACCAAAAATGGATATGACATCCAGTGTTCTTTCAAAAAATTATCAAACTCAGAAAGAGGAAAACAAAAGTGTCTGTAAAATGAAATTTAGCACATCTCCACAGGCTAGATGCAGCAAATGATGTAGGTGTACACAACTGGGCTTGAGTAGCCTTAACACTAAATGCTATTCTAAATTCTTTTTCCCTGATCACCACCTAACTCAAGAACAGCTTGAATTTCTTAGGGATTTATTTTTTCACAAAGTTCCCTCTGTGCCTACAGACATTTGTTTCTACATATTCAAATTTTACTTCCTGCAAAACTCTACCAATAATATCTCTGTCTGTAGAAGCAGATATTTAGCCATCTAAGCTTCCTTTGGATCATGGGATGAGGCTTTCAGCAAATAAAGACACTCTTACTTTCAAAAACAGTGGCAAATACGCTCCTAACAAATAAAAAGGTGGTAATACTTAAGGTTATTAATTAGACGACCTAGGGTTGATTTCTTGCTGGGGATGTCCAGACTGACAAACACTGGATGTCCATATCGCAGTCTCCCCAATGCTCTTGGGGCTGTTGTGCCTAGAAAAGTTGTTTAGTTTAGCTGTGCCAACAAAAACCAGCAACTCTGAGTGCACTTATAACACTAAGAAGGTAGAAGAAGAAATTTGGATTAGTCCAGTTTGGCATGCAAAGTCAAAGAAATCAGGCATGCCAGAAAATGTTATTGATGGTCCTTAAAAGAGATGACCAAGTAATAAAAATATTTGTCAATGACCTTAACTGTAAAATTTCCAAGGACTACAGTTCCGTGGTATCGGTACCTTGCCCTTTTCCCATTTTTCCTCAGGCATTCAGACAAACATTGCTGGATATGGTATTACTCACATAAATAACAGCATCCCTGCACAACCAAAGGGCTTCATGCGTGAAGAAAAGTATTTGTTATTTCTTTTTCCCTGCTTGCTGTTCATCAGCTCAAGTTCATGTCAGCAGGATGACTCATGTGCTTCTGTTTAGCACGTGCTTAATGCTCAGCTGAGTGGAGCAGAGCCCAGTGTGGCTCCAGAGCGCAGTTTGCCAGCAGGGATGGGAGAGGAGAGCAGCCCGTGCCCCACGGACCAGCACACTCGTGCCACCACATCGGCAACTGCTGGGCACTGCTTCATGCCATGGGCAGTGCTCGCCCAGGACCCCACAGATACAGCCACCCTCCCTAAGGTCACCGAAATGTCAGGGAAGTATTTTTGCCTAAGAACTTGCTGACTTGTAAAAAATGAAAGTTCCGGGAAAGCAGATTGGTTTTGACATCACGTTTTGTTTTGTTTTGTTTTCCAAATTAATGCTGGGAAAAAAATCTTCAAATATTAAAACCTTCTAAAAGGCAAAATCACCTTCCTCTATACAGTTGCTGTGCAATGGACTAATGAGCAGTTATTTTTTCCTGGATCAAAAAGAGATTTTTAGGAAACATTTGAAGTGAGAGACAAACAAAACTTTGGAGGGAATAGCTGGAGAGATCATGTGAATCAGAACAGGCACTAGAAAACAATAGAGTCAAGTAGGCAAAAATCACCAAGGGTTTTTTCAACTTTTTCACCTTTTTTTTAGCTTTTCACCTCACAAGGTGGAGACCCCAAAAAGTTGGCTGAAGGGGGCAGAGGAAGTAGTGCATGTGATAAAGCACTTCCTTTTTTTCTTCTCACACACCATGAGTACATTTGCAGAGATTTTCAGTATGACATGATAAGCCCCTAAAAATACGCCAGAGTACATATCCCAGAAAGCAGCCCAGTACTGGAAGAGGAGGAAAAGTTGAACTATCCAAGCACAAAAGTGTCCACAGTTTAAAGAAAGAGTCGGGTTGATAGTAAAATTAAGTTGGACAATTGCTGAAGGATATATGATGAAATCTTCAGTGAGTCAGGGGAGATGGACTCCAGGAATGCACAGGTCATTCCAGGCATGACTCCTGGGAGATGCTCCCTATGCCCCACACATTACTGCTTCAGAGTGGCTTTGCAGAGGGAGCAGACACTTCCACAGCAAGACAGGCTTTCCCCATGAAACTGTTTCTGCTAATATCATCTGACAAAAGCAGTTTAAAATAATTTGCTTCTTTCTACCTTAACATTTTCTGTGTGTTTTCCTTCAGATCATCGTCTTTTAAGTCACCACAAAGGAGCAGCTTCCATACATTGCCCATTGACTAAATGATTGCTGCTACTTTGAGTCAATTTGGTTTTAAATTAATCTCACATTAAAATCTAAATAAGGGAAGATTTCAGTTTTTACTTGGAAGATGGAAGGAAGAGCAATGTGGGACTGTACCAGCTGCAGCTTTAGAGCTTTATTTGGAAGGCTACAAGGACACACTTTATTTCCTTAAGGATCCCAAAGGCCTGGACTAATTAGTACTTATTAGAAAACAAATTAGAAATACATTTTATTTCTCCATATGGTGAAAGAAGGACCTACAGTAAAGGGGTGGGATATCATAAGAGCTGAGATGTTGATTTGCAATGCATAATTTATTTGGCTAATTTTGTCTTTTCTTTTATGTCTATGCTTTGTCTATGAAGAGGTAACAACTTCCTTCAATGCAACCATTGTTCTAAACTATTTGTCAAATAATTTCTGCTATGTAGCTCATCTGTGAACAGTTCATTGCATATATTTGATCACCATAATTCAAAATTGTAGTGGCAAAAATAATTGATATGCATGTTACTTTAATTTTTTTTTATTTGATAGCATGGATACCACTACGACCTTTTTTATGTAAGGGTGCTTGATTTTACTTTTTTGTTTTTGTCAGCATAAATTCTTCAAATTTAACTTAAAACTGCTTGAACTAGAATTGCTATGTAAGAGAAAACAGGCACTACCAGAATTAAGTAGAATTCACAGAATTTAGGCCTTATTCTCACTGTTTTGTGAATGTTTCTCCCAAGATGTACTTCATGTATGTAGAAGGTAAACCTGGTCAGTGAGTAAACACAGTAATAGAAATCTGATTTTTGAAAGTTAATGAATACTCAGAGACAAAATAGAAGTGATCTCAGTAGCTGCTGTCAGAAACACCTTACGGCAACCCTGTCATAACCTCATAACTAATTCACTATTTCTGTTTGTAAAAGACAGGGATTTCCAGTATTTTGAGGCTGGAATGAAGAACTTACTGTTCATTATGCCTTGAGTATATTAAAAATGGGAACACTGATCACTTTATTGATCATCTCCTCACACTATTCAACACCAGGTGACACCAGCACTAACACCTGCAGAATGCCACCACAGAGATGGCTGCTATCCTGTGGTGTTGGAGGTCAGAGCATCTCAAATTCACAGCTCTTACCTCTCTTTCCTGAGTAGGACACAGTGGTCACCAACAGGAAGCCATGATTTTCAGCCCAAATCCTCACCTCTAACTCTGGGACTAGTTTAAATATGGAAAGATGGTGTTTTCCCCATGCTCGAAGTTCATGTCTTTTATTTCTGAGTAGACTCCTATTCAACAGGCTTTTATAGGAACTGTTTCTAGTAATCTGCCAACTACACTTGTGAACATCATGTGGTGTGGAAGTCATTATTGCCAGTGTGCTAGATGTGCTTTCAGCCTACCTACAAAACAGGGTTCCTTAGGGAAGAATGGGCAGAAATGTCAGATTTGTTCATCCCAAACAATTTCTCATATTTGTCTGCTCCAGGCAATTTCAAAAGAGGAAATTATGCACAGATAGAAGTAATTATGTCTATATGCACGCTGACCCATGTAATTGCAAGAACAATGATTCTAAATATTCTTTTTAATTCCCCTTACACCTGCCTCACTCTAAAATTTCATTTTTAGATCCCAATATATGGAGGGCACGTGCAGCCTAGTCCCATTAGTAAGACATCTAAATCCTTTGGAAGCAACCAGATACCCTTCACGCTACTAAACATTCCAAGAAAAGGCATTTTATATATCTACTACAAGGAAGAAATACAAAAACAATGTAGGTAAGCATGAAAATTTGGAGGAATTGGTTTTATCCCCGAATTAAACATTTTTGTTCACTATTTGTAGATTCCAGCCAGGCATAATTTATTTTATTCCAGTCAGAGGAAAAGGATAGGAGATCTGTTATCTTCCTTAAAATGTTTTTTGGCTAGAAAATGCTTCTAATTTGTATGATGCATTTCTCCATCAGTGTCACAGAACTACATGCTTAATTTATAGAAACTGTAAGTATGCATGGATCATACATAGTTTTTCAGATTATGAAAGACTTGTTTTTCTCTGTCGATTTCCTTTCTTGACAGGACTGAGCTCACCTTTCAACCACCTCTTTTAGCAGCACTTTGCTAATCTATAAGTAGTTTATAAACTCCTTTCTCTCTTCAAAAATGTTTTCTCTAGTATGTTCCACATTCAGAACTGTATTTCAAAGTGCCACTTTAATCCTTTTTATCTTTCTGATAACTTAGGCATTGGTCATTACTTGGTTATTCTGGTCACATTTCACTGTTCTTCACTCAAATCTCAATGGAGAAGGAATGCTTCAGGCAAAATGAACTCCGAACTTTTGTGTCATCAAAATCTTAATGTAAGTATATTGAATACAGCCTGCACAGCTAAGCCTAAAATCATAAGAAACACATCACGTTATAAAAATTGCAGCAGCACAAAAGTGGAAAATTTTGTGAAAAAGAAATTTCATTTCTTGGTGTTATTTATTACAACTCCAGGTATTTAATGAATCTAAAAATAAAAAAAGTTTTGAAAATATTTATATAAAATAGAAGAATGGCAATGCAAGGAAGCTAACTCCAAGAACCTCCTGCTCCCTCCTATACAAACCATAATGCTTTTTACTCTCCATAAGCTATTAAATGAGTTTGCTTTCTAAAATTAAAAAAACAGGATGTTTTCTTCGTTTGAATATTTACAGGTCACGATGACACCATAAAAGCTAATGTGCATACCCTTTTTTAAATACCATTACAGCTCCAAGGAAGTAGTGCTTATCATATAATTGTGTTTAAATTAAAAAGAGATATTAGCATGAGTTAAAGTGTCCTTTTCTCTTTCATTCTTTTAATACTTTATCTCTCAGGGATCATAAGAAAACTGCTTGTTTTCTAAAATAGCCATTTCTGACATAGGTGTTTTGGTACATACTTTTCATGTATGTCCCCACATCATTATTACATTAAATCACCACTTCTGAAGAGGATTTTGTCTTCTTTGCTTCATGTTCTGCATTAGTTATCAAACTTGCTGCTTCCTTCTTGGTATAGACCAATTTTTCACAGCTTAATACTCAAATTATTATCTTAAAATTCCTAAAATGCAGTTCCACCATGGCTTAGCCACTTCTGCCGCTTTTAAAATCACTACTTATTAATGTTAATCATGTTAGAATGCTGGGTTTTCTTAACTAGTATAAGAGCTTAAGTTTTTAATCTGAGTTTTTTCCCCTCACAAATTTCCAGAAAATTGCTAGGATTAAAATACCATAAAGATTTCCTTCCAACCCATGTGAGCCTGTAAGCCAGGTTGCTTAGAAGCAAATATTTTATCCCATTCAAAAGACATACATGCAGACTGATGTAAAGCATGTTCTGTAGCACATGTGTGTTCACTCCAACAGGATGTTTGCACACCTTGCATGTTGTGGTTAACAAAAAAGTAAGAACTGAGGAAATCTTGTTACAAGCAGCTATTTCTTCCCTTCACCTTCATCCTGTATCTATCACCCATCTTTTATACACCTTTTGAGTGTCAGTCTAGCTTAAATATGTAAGGCTTTTAAGCTGTGCAGACACTGAAGGGTAGTGAAAGCTGGGCTTGCATTCAGAAGAATAAAGGTGACCCTACAGAGGAAGCCAAGCCAACCTATTTCATTGTAATTGATCACTTGGGGGAAAGGAGATGGACAAATGAACTCTTCACCCTCAGTCCTCTCCAAGACAGGCGGTGTATCCACCTGTGGTCACACTGGGACTGCAAGAGATAAATGTGACTTCTTCTCTGGCAGTATGTCAGCCAGTTTAAGCAGCATCTTGGAAGCTTGAGAACAACTTAATTTTGCAACCTGGATTTTGAAAGTAAGTTGAGCACAAATGCATTAGACCATGTAGTTCTGATTCCTCATAAGTAAAGATAGCATTTTTGCAAAACTATATAACCATTAGTTTTCTTAAGCAATGTATGTCTCAGTCCTTGCAATTCTGTTGCTATTATATTGCTCTACAATCTCCTTTCTAAGTGTCTTCAGGAAGGAAGACGGGGATAAATAAACCAGTTTGGAACATTAAAGTGTCCTTCAACCATTTTTTTCAGGTCCATTTGTGTCAGAAGAATAGTACAGAGACTGTTCTAGTCTCACTGATTGTTAGTTTCTCCTTAGCAGTGGACAAAATCTCAGATGCCTGTTGTAATTTCTTAGACCAGTCAGTGGAGTTTGATACCCGTGGTCCTTGGTTGTGATAAACAGCACAGCTTTTATGCCATCACTCACTTGAGTGATTTTGTTCTTTCCTCTCCAAATGTCAACCCCAGTTCCCACTGAACTCAACTGCAAAACTGCTTTCAGCTTCAACTAAAACAGATTTGGGCCCCAGGAGATGAAAGAAAGTGATTTTGATCAATTGCTCATCTGCCCAAAGAATACTTTCACACAGGTTCTGCCAGGCTATATTTTAGCGCACCTCCTCTATGCGATGCTGAGAGGGATAATAACACAGTTTGGGCTGTTGTGCTTTCAAGATGCAGGTGACACACTGCTCTATGCCTCATTTTCATCAAACCCAGATGGTGCAGCATCTTTGCTTTGCCTGCGCTTGGCAGAGATTAATACTTAGATAAGGGCAAGCCAACAGAAGCTCCATTTGGACAAGACGGAGGAGGGGCTATTGTGTAAGGGAAAATAGGCGTGATCTTACTTCTTTTCCACTTCCCATTTGGGAGGATTTTGACCTGGAGTGTTTGGATTCCTATTGCTATTTGAAATCACAGGTGGGTTTGAGGGCCCAAGACAGATTTTCATATCTGCTTCAGTTAGACATCTATCACATTTCTTCTTGGCTTTGAAGAGTGCCACCTCTAATCCATGCCTTTTTAAATTCTAGACTTAATTATTGTGATGTGCTCTATATGGGGCTACAGATGAGGACCAACTGGAAACAATAGTGCGTGCTGAAACCAGCTGCTTGCCTGGCTGGCAATGGGAGCTGCTGAGCACATCCTAGATAGCTTCTCTGGCAAAAGTTCTGTTTTCCTCCCCACCAAAGGAATGGTTCCCTCCCTATTAAAACTGGCTCCTACACTGAATTAGTGCTAAATGACCCAGGTCCTATCTTCTTGAAAAAACATCTCCTGCCAAGTGAAGTCTCAAAGCAAATTCTGACAGTATAATGTTAGAGCTCTAGATTTAAACAAATAGGAGGCAGTAGCAATGCTTTTAAAACAAACAGCTCTCAGCTTCAAAATTGGCTTCCCCAACTACTCCAACAGAGCCCAAATGTGTTAAGCTTGGCACAGTAAATGACCCTTCACTTTTCCCTTCCTTTGGATTATCACCACACTTATCACAAAGGACTCGTTAGAGAATCCTGTAGTAATTGCATCTGTATTCATGATCTTTTTAACAACATCATTAATACTGCACTGGAGTTATGGACTCCTTATGAAATTATACTAAACTGACACCAAGAGCTTGAACTTTGGATTCTTATTTTAAAGATTCCATCCATGACCCATTGCCCCTCAAAATGTGTGGTTCAGATAAGCACTCTCAGGATTCAATATTTTTCTGACCTGCCTCTTGGGTCAGCAAAGTGGTTTGGAAAGCTCAAGAGAGTAGCCTTATTTATTACATTTCAACACTTATTTTTTCCAATTCTTGCTAAAACCAGGACCTACAGAGAGAAATTCTTAGGATATTAAAAAACTCCTCTCAAATTCCAGAAAGCCTTTATGTTTAGTCTTAAGATAGGAAAAGCCTGTCACTTATTGCAGCCAAATCATCCATTACAGGGGACAGCTTAAGCAGAATACCCCTGTCGGAAGTTTTACTACTATGTATTTAACGCAGAATACTGAAACATTTTCTATTAGACAAATATTGTTATCTGTATCCACGTCAGATAATGCTATTCTCTATCAGCAGTGAAACTGCCAAAATGGTGTAAGATACTCAGGACTGAGCTATGACTTTATGAGAGTAACAGTGGCAAAATTTGTTTTTTATGATAATAGACTAAGAATCTAATTCCCTCCTCCATTACTCCAGCTGACCAGTTCAGACGTTGTCATCGGAATGCAAAGTCTCTGTCTCAAATACTCTAAGTAAATGGGGTTTAGATGTAATTTATAATCCTTGGAAGGGAAAATATCTCATTACTTCCTATATAGACTACATATGCCAGTAATAATTTAAATTCCTAAAGATATGCAGGTGCTTGGATTGAAAAAGTAGACATTTAGATTCCTCAGTCTCTGCTTTGCTTAATTGGATTTTACTGAGCATTTTACATCGGCTGAGACTTTTGATCAACTGCACATTCGCCATCACTTCCAAGGGCTTTCACAACACTACAGACCTGAATATGTATCTGACAGACATATTTTTGAATCTACTAACAGTTCCTTACTAGGATATTTTCATCAAAAATGTAAAACCTTATAAAAAATTCAAATGTTTTGGTTCAGTTGAGGCCCTCGGTTAGAATAATGTCATCTCATGTCTACATGGCAAGGTGTTGTTTTTATTTGGGGGTTTTTAATGCTACAGTGATAGTGATTTCAAAGGTTCTAGCTCCTTTTTAAGAGATAACTGCACTACTCTTGATTTTGATCTGTCACCACCTTGCCACAATATGATATTCCAGGTTTCTTGTTTTGAGTAAATGTATTTTTTTTGTCATTGCAGCTTGATAAAACAGAAGCCCATTTTGAACAATAAAGCATAAGTAATGTATTTCTATTTTTATATGTTTTCTTGGACATGATTGCAATTTATGAGAAAAACCACTATAATTATGAATGCAAATGGTTTCACAGTTACTGCAACAGATTTTGTTTATATATGTTAAACTATGCTGAGAAAGAGCCGGCTTTGATCTGGGAAACTCATTAATGTCTTTGCAAAACAGCAATCAGAACATGGTATACAGCAGCGATAGTGACTGTGGTTCACCAGAATGTGAGTCAAACAACGCCAGCTTTGAAATTCAGACACCCTCTTGTGTCAGTACACAGAGGTGGATCATAGGGAAAGTAGTAAGACTTTTTAAATTAAATTGTTTTAAGATTGTGTTTCTAACCTGATAGAAATAATACTGTAATGTATTAAATCAATGCAATTATGTTTCCACCAAGGCAATGCAGAAGTTCCAGGGAGGACTGACAGTGCATATCCATAACCTGTGAAATCAAAGAGGGTGAGGGTGCAAGCTTGAGCATTCAGCCCTTGATGTCTGCTCTGCATTCTCTTTCGTAGTGGTTTGGACTATTCCCTTTACATCTCTTCAACATGAAGCTTGGGTTCATCCTGAGGTTAGTTTCCACCAAAGAGCAGCATGGATGAGGCCATACTGTGTTTAGCTGTCTCCATCTGTCACCATCCTCCAGCATTAACCCAGAAGACCTCGTACTCTCACGTGCAACCCAAAATATTCACACAACACTCCAGGGCATGTGTATACTCTCCACATCACACTTATTAAAATCCCACTCTTGAGGCTGTAAGGCGGTTTCCTCATTAGCAACCTGGCCTGTGGACCCAGGCCTGACGACAAGTGCTGTTAACACCATGTCAACAGATGTCTGAGGAACACTGTGGAGCCAGCCTGGGCCTCACAGAGACAGCAACCCTCCTTTCAGCATGCAAAAGGAGGGCAGAGACAGCCAGATGCCCTGAAAGAATCATCAGGGTATTGCACCATCCACAGCCCATACTGGTAGCATCACACAAGTTCAAAAAACAGTAGTTACCCCCAGAGTATCCCAACAGCAATATCTAAAAGACATTCCTCGCATTCCTCTTACCCAGTTTCCTCATACCTATTCACACTTCAGTGTTTAACTCCTTCACAGTTGGCCCAGGTGAGTTTAGAAGGATGTAGGTAGGCCTTACACAAGGCATAGGGAATATCTGTGGGTCATCCAGCAAACAGGCACAAGATGGATGCTGTGCTGGACAGGCTTGAGACCTAGAAGAGGAAGCCAGGAGGTATGGGACGAGAAGGGCCATTCACCACTGACTTCAGTGTTTTCTCAGAACTGACCATCACACAGATGGGCTTCTATAGTGTGGTAGAAACACATGCTGGCCCCTGCTATGGAAATGTGAGATCCACTCCTGGATGTGGTGGGGAGCAGACCAGCACAGCAATATGGGGTGGTGCCCCTCTGTCCCTTTCAAAGACACTCTCCTCCCTCCAGCAGGGCATTTGAAGTAACAGACACTGGACCCACTCCCCCTTGCCAAAGAGTAAGATCTCACAACGTGGAATACTGAAACACTCATTAGACCTGTCAGACAGAGCAGCTGAAAGCCCTGTGAGCTCTGGTTTGGCTACACAGAAATCTGATCTATCACTTAGTAGATGAATAATAGGAACTTGGGAAGGCACGGATGATGAATTCTTTGCATCTTCTCATGCCCGAAACCCTCCTAGAAACCCAGCCTGGAGGATCTGCAGGGCCTGATCCTGAGGTATGAGCAGAGGGACTGCTCTCCACAGTGGGCAGCTGAGCAACAAGTGGTAGTAGGTAGGGTCACCCTTCGCTTTGATTGCTTCCTCTCCATACCAAAAACATGTTCATCAAAAAAGTAGCCCTTTGTTTTGGTTAACTCTCACACTGATAATTTTCTATTTGCTGGACAGCACCAGTTTTTGCAAAGATGTAGTAATTGTCTGTGCAGCTACTAAAGCTGTGTCTATACTTGTTGACCAAAAGGGTTAGGATTTGTGCTCTGGCCTGATGGCAACTAACTTAGTCTCATTTATGCAGGACAGCTTCTTCCAGACTTCCTATGGGGAATGGTTCCTGAGCCATGTTGACTCCCCTAGGCGCTGCCTGCACGCACTAGCTCGCGGTGAATAAAACCACTCTGAAATCATGACAATTGTCAGTAGTGCTCAGGTCCACACCACACCTCATCAGTATATCAGTTTAACTAAGGCCTGCTCAATTCACTGAAATATGAAATGATTTCAGGTTGATATAAGTAGGGATTGAAATGACTGCAAGATACAGAGCAACACTCTAACCTTGATTTATCCTTCAGACAAAGAAACTTTCTTTTGACTGGAAAATAGGCTAACAACTGAACAAAATTAACCTAATCTGTTTTAATACATATGAAGTTGAGTTTGATGGAGACAATTTTCCATGAGGCATAGGCAAGCAGCAGCATCTCAGAAACACTGACTCAGTCCAGTGAGTGTTTCTTAGGTAAATCTTCTGATTAGTTGCCAAGGAATTGTTTCTTTTCAGTGTTTGCAATACCTTACTCTTCAATGAGAGCCGACTATGGCTGGCAGCATTCTCATTCTGAGGCAGTGCGTCAATAGGTTAATGTCTTGGCTAATGACCCTGAGTGTGCTTCTCTTGGCAGCACGGCAGCATGGGCCAGAATACAGCCACAGACCATAATAGTGAACTTCACCAAGGGAGACATTACATTTAAATATCTCCAGCCTCTCTAAATACCTGTTGCTCTTTCTGCTGGGTTTTAGCATCTACACGCATTCTTGTCACTGTGTCTAGGGATACTAAACTTTCAAGCTACTTTTTTTTTTTCTTTTTTTTTCCTGAGTAGTCAATGCAGAAAATCTTCTCATTTCATCTGCAAAACTGTGGGCCTCTGGAAAAATGAGCTCCGGCATGTCTCCAGTCTTTAGGCATAAAAAAAGGTTACATTTAAAAGGAGAAATTCTTTGTTACCGCTGTCTCATCATGAACTTAGTATTTTTTTCTTCAGGTACCACATTTACATAATTAAGAACCATTTACACACTTTGGTTCTAAATTTTGATTCACCTGGAACTCTTCAAAATAGAGTGTCTCTACTTTACTTCAATGGAGACCTGGAGAGATTCTGAATATATGGATGAATGCAAAATGTATTACATATTTACTGATTGCAAAAGGATCATATATGTATGCCACAAAATATTCTTGTAAGACAAAAATCAAGGCAGCAAATAAAAAGAAGTCTTTTCAATAAATACAATAAGTTCTGGTCATTCTCAAAAATGTTATTTCAGTTAGATTCAGGGAGTGATACTGCACATGTCAAAAAATCAATTTCATTAATTTTCTCATGTTTCATCCAGATACTGTATCACAAAGGTCTGGAAGCCCGTTTCTAATTATGGGTAATTGGGTGAAAGAACATTTGAATTTATATTAACTTGTGAACTTTCTGCATGAAGGATGCAGAGCTCTCCAGCAACGTGTTCAGTGTTTTACTAAGGAGCTGAAAAAACCTCAGCTCCTTTTCTGTGTTGTATGGCAGCTCGGGTTACTCACTCTTTTATAAGAATGCTCTGTATCTTGCAGGATTAATTTGAAGTGGGGTTCTTGGCCATTGGTCACAGCATGTTATTTTCTGCCTTGCTGAAATCATCTTCTTTCCAGTCAATAAAACCCAAGCACTTTTTGGATTCACTACATGCAATTGCCAAGCTGTTAAAGTGGGCTTTGACCTTTTTCTAGTCTATATGTGGTACCTGGTTTTGTCTGTTTATTACTCATTAAGATCTTTGTGATGGAAGAATTTGCCCCAAAGGAGGAGAAAATAATTGAAGGTTTTATGATATGCTATGGCATGATGAACAAGCCATGGAGGAAATCTCATAAACAACATAACATACAAATGTCAGAGAGTTTGCATTCAAACACAAATCTCACCAGAATAAATCAAGGACTGTTACTAATCAGAGTCTGAAATAATCTTAAAGAACAAAGGTGTGTGTAAGACTTTAACGACAGGGATAAAAAAAGGAGACTATGTCATGATTATAAATTCTGCAATGATGACAAAGAAGCTTCAACACAGTAAAGCCAACAGAGCAGTTGAGAAGAAAAAAAGCAATGTCTCTGGATAGATTTAGAATAACATTGAATTTTTTTTTTTTCCACAGCAAACAAGATGTTCCCTGGCAAATGATATGAATCCTTTGTCAAGGCTGTCCAGATGGCCTTTGTGAATAAAATACTGCACACAGCAGTGACATACTTGTTGGACAGATAACTTACAGATTTGGAAACAGCCCATTGGAGAGATTCTTCATTAAACTAATAATGTTTCTGGTGATTTGGTTACAAGAAGCCAAAGGCCTGGTGACAATTTCACAAAAAAGAAAGTTTTAGCTGCTATGACAACCTGAACAACTGTGTTTCTCTTCATGACAACCTGTCTGAATTATATAAAGTCATGAACCCACAATGAAATATAGATTCCAGAAAGATCTGTAAGAAATGTTAAACTATATCTGGGAGGTCACAAAAAAAACTAATACAATGATTCTCTTACCCTTTTCATGAAATAAGATTTAGAAGATTGTGAGGCATGTTGAAAACTGCTTTGGTTATTGCTTAGATGCTTCTCTTACAAACTTTTTTCCCCAGCAAAGTAGATAAAACTCAAAATGAGAGTTCTTCACTTGACTTTATTGCCAACAAAGTGGTCTCAACACAGTTAAAAATAAAGTAGAAAAGACAGGATGGAGAAAAAAGACAAGCAAAACAAATTTCCCACAAATGTGAGGCCTTCTAAAAGATAATTTCCTATTCCTTGTTCAGGTTCTCTTTTAATTTCTTTTTCTAGTTCTATACCAGGGAGTTTGCCAATCCAATTTTCTAACACTCCCATTGGGTTACTCTGACATCTCTCTACTGCCCCCTACAAATTCAGTTTTAAAAAATTTTCCACATGTATTCCATACAAAAAATGTCTTTCTGTTTTGATTGTGTCTTCCTGATAAAGTAACAAAACAAAATTCCACATTGTGGTGGGGTTTTTTTCCAAAGCTATTTTATGAAACATGACATTTCAGAGCAATATTCCTACAAACAAGGAGAAAATACTGAAAGAAACCAACATTCTGGAAATGAACCGAGTAGATCAGACCAGTATATTTCTTGCTTTCCACTTTCAAGCACTGATATGAAAGTAAATTTACCCATGTAGAGCCCAAGAGCTCCTCCCAGATCTCAGTCCAAATTCTTGCACTGCAAGAACAACAGCAGCAGACATATAAACTAATTATATTTTATTTGTTTGAATAATATTCCTACCATTATATGTAATCACCTGAACAAAGATCTGTGTGCTAGGGGGTGCTTCCATCACCTCCAATGAAGCTAACCGACTGGAGGTAATCCACTGTCTAAGAGTTAATCCCTCTGAATACGATTCCCTGAATTTCTAGTTAATCCACTGTAGCCTACAAATGGGTTCTCCATTGCATGTATAACATCAAAGTATGCCAATGTAAATGTTCCCTAGTTAATAAATAACCCAAACAAGCATTCAGCTGAAAAGCCATTTAACATCAGCCATAATAAGTGACAAAGAAAATTGTGATAAGAGAACATCTCTTGAAGAAGATGAGAGATGGCAGAGAAAGGGAATCTGATCTGTAATGAGTGCAGTTCTACTGCTTGTTTACCGTGATTGCTGCACTGTAGCTAAAGGGGGTGCATGACAACCATGCAGTGTTGCTGTGACAGCTTCCATTTCCCTAATAACATTGCAGCCTTCCTAGTATTATTCTATCAGATGTAGCACGTATAAAGTAGTGCATATAATTCTCAGTAATACGATATAATCACCTGGGCCTTTACAGATGAATAGATTATATGAGCAAGACACTATTTTCTAGCCAAAAATAGAGCAGGACAAGAAATACAAAGATACATCTAACACTGTTTTTACCTACTTCTTAATGATTATAGACCTTCAGTCTGGCAAAACCTTACTTTGAAAGGAACTGCTATTTTTGTTTTTTGCTGCCGTTATCTTAGTGTAAACACAGACACTGATATACCCATTATGCAAGCAAATGGAAACAACTGAAGCTAATAAAAACAAGTTTATAATCTAAGGGTCCATTATCATCATACAGGGCCTGCTTTTCTCCTTTGAAGTCAGTGGGACTTTGTCATTGCCACCAATGGAAATACAGTCAGATATTTAGTCCATATGGTGAATTTGCTATGTATTACTTCCTTAATCACAGAAACAGCTACTTCAGAACCCCTTGAGTTGATCAGTCATTATTATTAAAAACACTACTGTAAATCATATGTTGTATATGTTGTCTACTTCCTATTTCAGATAAAAGCAGATTACTCTGAGAATATACAAATATTACTGAAGAAAGAAAAAAAAAAGAAAAAGAAGGGAGTGGGACAATTTGGAGGAACGTGGCAACCATGCTTAGATTTTGGCAGCTATAGCAATGCAAGCAATAGAGGAATACAAAAAATGGAGAGACTTGATGAGCTTGTTGTCAAATTGAAAATGGGAGTATAATGATATGTGAGATAATTTGCCTTTGACACAAATGAAAACATTGGACTTTTGATGATCAGATAATCAGCTAATAAAGCCTTGGGCTGTGCTAATTTTTTGGAGTGGAATGTGTTTAGACAGGACAGTGGACATTGATAAGGCATTTATGACATGGCACAGTTGTGATTCCAAAGAGTTTGGTAAGATGTTTGTAAAGTCAATTTGACTCTAACAATGTCAGTGTGGAGATGATGCAAAAACAAATGAATCTGATCTATAACCAATGGAGTCTAGGATATGAGTGTATATTGAAACACATGGCCATATGTAAATTTAAATAGTGTATAAATCAGATGGCTGAGTTTATGAAAATAAATGTATTTGCAGTAGTTCTTTGGAGAAGGGTAAGATGCACAGTAAAAGAAGAAGGATCATTTAGAAGTATGTGGCTGTGTGTGGAAAAGAGGTGTAATGTGAGAGGACAGAGTAAAAAAGCATTGGGTGTGAGAGACTGAGTAGGAGGATAAAAGATGTAGGAGATAAAAGGGTTGAGAGAGGAGAGATATAGACAAGGTAAAATGTATGTCTGATCTTAAAGATAAGGGTAAATAGCTTTGGTTCAGCACAGTAAGCAACAGGAAGCCAAGCAGTGATTCATATGGCCAAAACAACAGAAGAGGAGATGACACAGAAGCCTAGTTTTGGAGAGATTACTGAGGAAGATAAGTGGGAAGAAAAAAGGAAAACATTAGAGAAAAGGATATAAATGAGCACCAGACTGTATATTAAGATATTAGTAGACTTCAGTCATAAAGCAAATATATTTATATTCTGCACTAAATACTCGTAGGAAGTCTCCATTTTCAGGCTTTTAATGTTATGGATGAGTTTAATTTCTTGTGTGTCTTTTTCAAAATAATACCAAATAAAGGTGTCTCCAGCCATTGATTAATCATTTGCCAAACTTAGTTTTTAATTAAATGTGCTATGTGAGTACATAAAGGAGTAAACATCAAAGTTGCTCTGTTCTGCTATTGTTAAAATGGGAAAAATGTTTTTTTCCTTTGATTTAGCCCAAGGCAAATATTTTTTTATGGCTGAACTATAAACTTCTTGAGAAACAGGTTTATAAGAGAAGTGCAGACAATCTTCAAAAAAGCATTATAAACACTAAGTCAAATTATGAAGGAAAGATGGGCCTGAACCCAAACCCCAAAGCTAGCCACTCCATTAACTTTTACATACACTGGATTCAGATTCAGTCTTTGTAACACTAACTCATCCTTGCCATAAAATCCCATTACTGATGTGAAAATGGAGAGCTGAACAAATGTGTAAGCAGTTGCAGGATCAGGACCTAAAATACCGTGACTAAAATGTGAGAAGTGGATTATAAAAAGAGGTTTCTGAATGTTTCATTTGATGCCACTTTATATTCAAGATTATTAAAGATTAAACACTTTCAGGTAAATATATGTAAACCAAGGATAGAATGTCTTCACTCATCATTTCAGGGCAATTCATACATAGAAGAAACCTGTGCTTATATCCATGAACTAGAGAGAAAAAGATGGGTGGAAAAATTAGACCAGTGCCATTCATGTTATGATAGGAAAGGACATTAATGTACCATATATATCTGCTATATTTGCTAGGCCTTGAGACTTCAACAGGAAAAAAAAAATAAATAAAGTCTTGTTGTGGAATCCAAAATACTCACACAGTGCCAAGGAAGGGCAGAAATCCTCTTGCATGGGCCATGTTAGCCCCAACAGAGGCCACTCCTGTTCAGCTGTCTTTGCAGCCCCTTGCACATCTCTCTCTCTCTGCAAGAAGAGGAAGCACTGATATTTGAGACATAAGCATGCTGAAATAAACCTTGGTACATGGATTAGTGATTATAGGGTAGGCTCAGGTGATAAAAGCAACCTTCATCATTATCTTACAATTTATCACATTGCACCATCTTCCCTAATGTACATTTTCTGTCCGCATTTAAGTGTTTAAATTTCCTTTCAGAGAAAGGAATTTCTTTAAAATACACTAGATACTAATAAACTGTCTCTTCATCTGCAAAAAGTAACTTTTTAATCAGATAGGAAAAAAATTGATGAAACACAGTGGCTGGTTGGTTGGTTGGTTGGTTTGGAGCATCTTTACATCGTATGGCCAGGAATGGTTATTTCCTTTCTGCAGATTCCTAGAAATCACCTGACAGACAATGCTAACCCCAAAGCAAGAGAGCCATTGCTGTCATGCACTAAGTGTATTTTTTGATGTACGTTCTTTCTGGGTATCTGTCACTTAGAGAATTAATCTTGGTTTCTGAAACAGGTTTTAAAACAAACACGTATGTGTATATTTCCGCAAACCCTTAGTAAGCAACCATCAGCAGGTAATTTCTGTTTTCAAAAATAGCTTTGCTTTATTTTAAAAGCTATATTGTCGCTCAAACAGTCAAACTATGATCAGGTCAGAACCCATTTATCTCAAGGACTGGCCAGCAGCATGAGAGTTTTAATAATCAGAAAGCACTGTTAACTTTCCCCTTCCCCTGTGTTCTGGGAATGTCTCTAAAAGAAAAAAAATAAAGGGGGCTTAATGTGCTACCCATAAAATATACATCCCAATCAATCAAGAAAATGCATAAGTATTGCAAATGATGATCCAGAGACTGCCTAAAGACGGGGAAATGAGACTGAACCCAATAACTCAATCTGACTAGTTTCAGCCTGCCTGGTTTCTACCCTGTCTGCAAACACAGGCACGGGCAGGAGCAGGGGCATGGGCAGGGGCAGAAGCAGAAGCTGACAAAGGAAAGAATGAAGTGTACAGAGAGTATAACAGGATCAAACTGCAGTTTAGTGCACAATATTAGAGAATTGCAATCATGGAAGAAAAGGGGAATGTCTGGAAAAAACTCAGAAAGTAGTGGTGAAAGGGTGTGCAGTATGAAACCAGCAGACAGATTTCCTATGGACTTAATCTCCAGACTTCAGCTGACCTTAAATTCAGGGCTTCAAAAGGGCAGCAAGGGAGAGTGAGAGTGGAAGCGTCAGACTCAGGGCTAGAGACAAAGGGATGGAGGAGGCTGGATTTGTATATATGGTTTCTGTACACAGATGTAACATGTTTTTAATTAATCTGTGTGGCTGCAGACTTACAACGATGTTTGAAAACGATTTCAAACATGGTTGCATCTTCAGAGTGGACAGGGATTTGCTGTCGTGGCTACACCTGGAGGATGACCCTGTCCTCAGCAAAGCCCAGCTCTTTTCCCACTGCATCCTCCAGAAAGACTCCTTATGGAGTAGGTCTTCTATCAGGCCTTTTTCCTGATGAAGCATTAACAGAGTTTGCCTTGACTGTGCACCAGTAACAAATTATTTTCAAACTGCTTTGGGAGATGAGAGTGGCTGACATCCACCACTGGCCGCAAGTCATTTTCCTGGCACAGATCCATCTCTGGGGACCATTTAACACTGTGTTTCAGCTTTCAGCCTTGGAGTTCTTCCTCTAACCCCTACCCCAGCGACTGGGTTGCCTTCACATAGAGGGACTGCAAAGTACTCCACATAAAAGAAGCAGTCAGGTTCGGCTACGTGATCACTCCCCAGGTGCAGGGACAGCCTGTAAGGCAGGGCAATAGGGCAAGGAGGAGACAGGGCCCATAGCTGGTGAGCACCAGACCGTGCAGTCAAAGCAGCAGGATTCAGAGTCCAATATCTCCCTGCTTTGTTCCAGTCCTCTGGTGCCAGTGGTGGTGGTGGGGAGAACGCTCAGGAGGAGACACGCACTCCCCAGTGGGGATTTCATGCCGCATAGCCTCCTTCGGGAGCACAGCCGGCCCTGGGGGACCCAAGCAGCTCCTCAGCCCCTCAAGAGGCTTCATGAGAGACAGAGAGACTGAGGGGGGCCAAAGCTGCAACAGAAGCTGAGAGAAACGGGAATGACAGCAAGAGTGGGTGAGAAGGGAGGTGGGAAGAGGGTCGGAAGGGGGGAGATGCAGGGGGGCCTCCCCCCGAGATGCAGACATGCAAAGGGGACGAGAGGCCAGATAAGCCTGACACCTGGGGGTACTCTGACGGGGCGTCCTCGCAGCTCACCCCATATCAGCACAGCCAGCCTCCCCTAGGACCAGAGGGGACGGTGGTGTCCCATTGGGGAACGGCAGGGACTCCGAGGGACACGCGTGGGCACGGACGCACTCTCGCACGAAACAAAAAGAGAGTGTTGGGAGGGGGGAAAAGTGGCGGAGGACGGAAAGGTGGCAGAGGGGGGACGGGGCAGGGTTTCCGCGGGGCACCCGAGGCGAGGGAGCCGGGAGGTGGGCAGGGATGCGTGTGTGTGCGCGTGTCTGCCTGTGGGGCCGGGGCAACGGGGGCGGCCGGGCAGGGCACGGCAGGACACGGCACGGCGGGGCGGGCAGGGCTGCGCGGGGCCGCGCAGGAGCCCGCGGGGCGGCGGGCGCAGGTGGTGCCACCGCCCGCATCGGCTCTACCTGCAGTGGCGGGGGCCGCCGCCTCTCGTCCCGCTCTGCCCCTCGCGTACCCCTCGCCAGTCCCCGCCTCGGCTGAGTGCCAGAGCTGGAGCTTGCCGTGTTTGTTTGTTCGTTCTTCCGCGCTGCCGATATCTTGGGGGGGCCGAGGAGGAGGAGGAGAAGGAGGAGGGCGGGAAGGGGGAGGGGACTGGGGCTTGGGAGACGGCGGCTCCTCGGCCTCTCTTATTGCCGCTGAGTTGCGCTCCTCTTCCTCAGGCTGCGAGCAGGAGCCGCCGGGGCGCTTCCCACCTCCCCGGCCGGCCGGGAGTCCCTGCGGCGGCAGCGCGCTCGCTCGCCTCCCGCCGGGGCAGGTGAGGGCGGGGCACCGCCGGGCACCGCCGCCCCGGGGCTCCAGGACTCCAGGGCTCCGGCCCCGCGGGAGTCGCGGCCGCTGGAGAGCGGGGCAGGCGGGGGGGACGCAGTTTGCCAAACTCCGGCGCCCGGCTGGTCTCCGCTCACGGCCGCTTTCCCTTCCTTGTCTCCCCTCCGCAGAGCAACCCGCCCAGCAGAGCGCTCCCGAGGTGCCGGCAGCCGCCAGGATTTTTTGTCTGTCTTGTTTGTGTGTTTGTTGGGTTTTGTTTTTGTTATTTTTTTCCCTCGTTTTCATTTGGCTTTCTAGTCTCGCTGGGAATGGCAGGGGCAGCGGCGCCTGGAGAAGGAACAAGTGTGGGGAAAGGGAGAGGGAGCCGGAGTTAAATGACAGGATGCGGGCGGCTTGAGGCACAGAGAGAAGCCAGCTTCCTTCTGCCCCCGGGACTGCCCCTGCGGACCGTGCTTTCTGCTCCTCACTCCTGCTGGAGGATTTAAGGAAGAGTTGTGCGTGAAGGGCATTTTTATTTTTTTCCTCCTTTCCCTGCTGTCGGAAGGGAAAATGGATTGGGGACTTCTCCTGCACTGTGCAGCCCTCACTTTCACCCTCGCCAGGGCTCTGCGGAGCGGTGAGTGTCACGGGGGACGTCGGGTCTCAGCTTGGGCAGCTGCGGGGCCGGGCTCCGGGGCTCCCGGCGCGGGAGGCGGGCGGTGGGGCCCGGCGGGCCGTGGGACCGGCACCGACGTAAACCCGGCTGGGGGGAACTTTCTGCCGGAGGAGGGATGCGACGCAGTCCTCGCCTGAGGATCGCCCGCCCTGACATTGTCTTCCGACTTTATTTTCTGCTCTTTCGGGTTATTGTATAAAGCAGGCTGCTCATTCTCACTAGATCAGGACAGTCAATTATCTTAATAATGTCCCGTCCCATAGGCAATTAAATGTCTCTCCTTCGATATCTGAAAGATAATGGACACTTTAAAGGGAAGGTTCTCTTCCCCGCCCGCCCTTTCTCTTTTCCAAAGCGTAAAATTTTAGATCGTGCCTCCTACTAGCTGTGTGTGTACCTGCGAATAGTCTTCACACAGAGAGCTCTCTAAAGTACCCCTTTCCCAAGTCTGCAGTTTACATGCAACTTATACTGTGCCAAGAGGGGAGCTGAGCTTCCCTGTGAAGGCTCGAGACTCCCTTCCAAGAGGAGAAATCCCATAACAAATGAGTGGTGTAGCTAGTTTACTGTCAGGCAGACCTTGAAAACACAACTAATTAAAAGCAGCGTGCTCCTCCTTCTCCGAACAATGCCAGAGCACTGTGAATATTTCACTGCATGATGCATTTTCAAAGATGGTCTAATTGTGGGACTGCTTGACGTTTAGCTCTTGCACATGAAACAGTTCATGTGAGTCTTCCTTTCCTGACAAATCCCGAGCAATTATTATTAACTAATTATCAAATATTTACTTTTGCCTGACTGGGTTTTCAATCAAAGTAATTAAAAGAAGAGAGCACCCTCCACTTACGCTGGTATATTGTTTTAATAAGGGACCACAAGTGGAGTGTCAAGCAAGAGTATTAAAATCGCATGTTTTATGACAGAAGTTAATCTCTTTCCCAATATGTTTTGAGAAGGCTGCTTAGTTTAATCAGGACGAGCTTCCTCCTCCAGTGCTGTGGCACAGGAGCAAAGGTGCTAGAGAGGTGCACCAAGCCTGGTGTGGAGATGCTCCGAGAGGTGCACTTTGCTCATCCCCCTGGCCCAGGTAGGGGTATGGGCAGCTGCCTCCCACATAGACCCATAGTGCCACCCTGTACCTCTGAGACAGAAGGGGCCCACCCCCATGCTCTTGTTGATCATTTCTCCCTGTTAAAAGAAGAGGAGGAGAGCAAGTTTCTGGGCAGAAGCCTCCGCCACAAGTGGTTAATGTGGTGGTCATGCTGGAGTCACCAAGGCCATTAACCTCCTCTATAACCTACCAGGCGTACTAAGGCCACCTTCACCTACATGCAGTATTAGTGTCCACTAAATTAATTCATTAACCTTATTTGGAACTAATGGTCCAAAGTCATTAGAAACTGCTCTTCTTAATCAAGTGTGAGAGAGATTGCACAGAGCCAAGGAGTCTAGCAGACCGCATTATCTTATTACACTGTCACTTTCCCAGAAGTCGCAGATTAAGGAGCGCTGGTGGTAGTGAGTCCACCTCAGCGTCCTCTGAAGTGACTCTGTCAAGTGACTAGAAGCAGCACTGCTTTATTTCAGGCATTTAACAGATGCCAGACTCTGCCATGTTGTTTGCAGGGCTGGAGTGGGCTTAATGAGACAAGATCACTTTCCGAGTATGCTTATACAGAGAGGAAAAGGCAAGATTCCCTGAGAGCCCCAGACAGCGGATTAACAAGATCACCAGTGACAGCTTTTGAGCTTTGAGCAGCAATGCCTTTTGTTCTGGTCAGAGGAAAACAGCCTGTTTTGCAAAGGCACAGCGGAAATATAATAAGATAGCCTTTCCCAGCAATGTGCTTAGCAGTGTCTGGGTTTTGACCATACATCTGAGTAGTTATCAACCCCTTCCCTCCTAATTTATGGCAAATAATTTCTATAAAGAGTGTTGCTTTATGCATTTTTGATGTGTGCTTCCTTGCTCGTTTCCATTTGACCTGTTTTTCCTACAATAAAATCCTGTATATTTATAAATTCATGCTGAGAGCAAGGATTGCCATTTTGCTTTCACAGGGGATGTATTAGATAGAGCACTGCAGCCTGTATATCCCATTATTGAGATGTTGTGATACATAGTCTTGCTTTAGTGGGAACATTCTTCCTGTCCATAGTTCACTGTCATGTTTTATTCCTCAAAATTAAACAACCAATGCGTGGAGAAAGTATTTCCTCCCTGAAGGTCCACAGAAAGAAATCTACAGTAATAAAAAAAGTGATAACACAAACCTGCACTGGACAGTGAAATGAGTGACCATGTAGGTTGGACTTTTTGTCCCTTTTTATTTTTCCTATAAACCTTAAAATGCAACCCTGACCATGCTGACCAAAGGAGCAAGATGCAGCATACCACATTTCACAGTCACACTTTGTGATTCTAGAAACTTTTGCAACAATTTTGCTATTAGAAATAAATCTTTGTTGTTGTTTGGGGGAGGAAGGAATGAAGGGAAGAGGAAGGGATGTTGTTCTGCTCCATTACTTTGATGCAGTCTCCAAGCATGAACAAACTTCCTTGAAAGAGTAGTGGATGGTTTCTGCTTCACTAGAGCTACTTTGTTCTCTGCTACCCTGGGTTTGAAGAGCACAGATAGTTTCAACCTGCCTAGATTTATGGACTGATAAAACAAAGGGAGGGTCTCCTGCAAATGAGCTTGGATCCACAAGACAATCCCAGTGGTCAGTGACACAGACCAGGCTTATCACATAGCTGGGCAGGGGGTCAAATGGCATCCCTTAATATCTCCTCACAGCTTCTCTTTAAACTTCATACTTAAGAAGATTATAGGTTTTGGAGTTTATTGTATCCCAGCTACCCTTCTTAGCCAACATTAACGCTGCTATGAGGGTGCAAGGTTTTAACACTGTAAGGGGCGCTGTTGGAGTGGAGGGCTTTTTAAAAGGACACGGCTTAGAAATGGGGTGCTTCTGCTACTTGCTGCCTGTCCAGCCACCGGATTTTAGGATGGGGACGGAAAGGGAGGGAGTCCTCTTCCCTTCCGTAGAAAGTAGCATAGATGTCTTTAAAAGCAGAAGGATGCAGCATAAGTTTGTCTGAAGAAGGTTGCGGCCCCGCAGCATTCCCACGGCAGTCGGCTGGGTCCGCTGCTGCGGGCTGCGCCCGGATGCTTGCCGGGGACACTGAGAGCAGCCCATGTGTTTGCTTCTTCCGCAGATAAGTGTGGCGACACGATCAAAATTTTAAGCCCCGGGTACCTCACGTCTCCCGGCTACCCGCAGTCCTACCACCCCAGCCAGAAGTGCGAGTGGCTGATCCAGGCGCCGGAGCCCTACCAGCGCATCATGATCAACTTCAACCCGCACTTCGACCTGGAGGACCGCGACTGCAAGTGAGTGAGCCCCGCTCCGCGCCGCGCTGCGGAGCGCCACGGCGACACCTGCCGGCCACCGCGGGCGCTCGGCGGGGCGTGCTCCGGGCCGGGGGCGAGCGGGGAAGGAGGGGGAGGGTGTGTGTGCGTGTTAAAAATATCTTTACAGCTTTCTGAGGTTTGTAAGCTGCGTCTGAGCTGCGTCCGCCCCGTACGCTGCGAATGGGTGGCGGTGGTGATGCGCGGAGTGCGGTGCGGTTGTGCTGCGGCACCGTGTGTTGGCCCGCTTGCTTTTTTAAGTCTCGAGTTTGAGTTTGAGAAAGGAGTTCCTTTTCCGTTTGTACACTCACGACTACAAACAGCCCATGGAAGAGACAGGCCATTTATAAATGGCCAAATCTTCTTAACACAGAGTTAGTCTGGCATTTATTGTCACCCTTCAAGGGGCAGTGGGCTGGAGGACTGACAGTCATATTTCCTTCTTTCTCCCTTTGCTGCTGATTTATAGCCAGTAGCTTTTCTTTACCCTTCTCCTGCTCTCCTGTAGTGCTCTGAGAGGAGGAAGGAGGAAACTGAGGCTCCCTTTGTCCCCTGTCCTCTCATTCCCTTTGGCCGCCCGTTCCAAAAGTGAGAAGGGGAATCGGAACCTCCCAGAAGCTGTTCTCCACTTTTCCCCAAATCTGTAAATCTCACATCTTGCACAAGGCAACACATGGTCAGATCATTTCCCTCTTCAACGTGCGCTCTGAATTCAGCCTGCTTGTTTCACGAAGAAAATATTTTAGTGATCCATTATTTAAGTATTTCTGGAGTCTCATAGCTATTTAAATATTTCTTGCATATCATAATTTTTTATCCCCTTTTGATAACTGCAAGAGAGTTGCTGTTCATTAATGTTACCAGTCAAAATTTTCTCTTCATGTCAGAAAGATTAAACTCAATAGACAGTGGTGTTCGGTATTTCATGGGAGTATACAGGATTTGGTGCCATAAAATGATGCTCAGTTTATCAGAAGTTGTTGTGATAGAGCATGAGATTAGAGTGTTGGACTTGGGGATAAGAGAGCGACTGTACTCAAGCACTTAATTTTTACCATGCACATCTTTGTCCTATTATTTAATAAATCGATTACTTAGATCACAATTATTGTTGTCTCTTAAAATGAAGTTTTTTAATGATGCATTGTGGTGCTTAGTTGCTTTTTTGTGATATTTTGTAGCCACTTAGAGATCAGCACTTCAGTGCTATAGTTGAGTGATAATGCAGGAAAACCCTGTGCTCATAAAGCTAAACTGACTCTTTGCAAAAATGAGTTTTTACTGTGGTGTTGGAGCTGCAGCTCGCATTCACACCATATGTTCACACACTGACTTCCCATTCTTTAATTTTTAATGTCTTGTACTCAGGCAATGAGTCATTTTCCTGTGTCTTCTTGATACAAGTTTTGCTTTCATTCTGTGGAACACTGCTAATGCTTTAAAATATTTGTCACTCTTTGTCTCTTAGATAGAAATTAGGAAATTAAATCAAGCATATTTCAGTGTCGAATCCTTTTCCTCCCTTGCTAGAATGCATGTTTTTCCAACTCTGTAAAACCAACATGGTCTTTGGCAGGAGTAAAATGGTGTACAGCATACAATTATTTGAAGAACAAGTAATCTTTGTGGCACAGTGTTGTGCTAAACAGTGCTAGACTGAGCTGAACTCGGTCCAGGGAAAGGATTGACTCCCTCCCTCTGCTCCTTCCTTCTCAGTGTTCATTGTCCACTCTCCCCACTGCATTATTTCTTCCCCTGAAACGGAGCCCAAAGCAGTAATGAGATGGTAGTGGGTGGAAGGAAGTCTCTCAACAGGGTTGTTTGCATTGTCTTTGCAGTGTGTGATGGTGATGACTTTACCATTATTTTGTCTGTGCTGAAACGCTAATTTTCTAGGCTGTGCTAAATTACTCAGCTGCTACTTCATTTATATTGAAAATTGCTCTTTTTAACTTGATAGGGATTTTATTTGTGCAAAAAAAAAAAAAAAAAAAAACCTTAAGNCTCATTTGCTTGCTTTTTGTGAAAAAAAAAAAAAAAAAAAAACCTTAGGACCAGAACAACAGAAAAATTATTTCAGCAACAGGAATTTGTCAACAATCTCCATGGTCTGAAATTTCAGCATCTACTTACAAAATTCACATTCCTTGTACTGAATATTGAATACAACAGGCAATTAATGCAATAACCATATCACAAGATTTTTTTGGTTTCCAGCTAAGTATATTTTGTTTTTCTAATATGCTTAGTGTATTAGAAACTCAGTCTGCAATCTAGAAATATGTAATTTAGGTTACACTCTAGTTTATTGAAAGGTTTAGCACTGGAAATTAATAACCACTTAACTATGAAATGCAGATAGAAAATGAGAGATAAGGGAATTCATGTCTGGGAACAAAAAATGTCCCATACAATTAGAGTAGACTAGAGAAGATTAGCTTGCTGGCCTAGCTCCCAAAATCCTCTTTATAATATTGTTCATTGCATCTTGGATCTTAGTTAGCATTGAAAACAACTTTAATAACAAGGACCCCCTGAGCCCAGGAAGGGGAACACTGTAACTTTGGAAAGGTTACCTTCTTGTTCCATAGCGCCAACAAGAAAATCAAGAGGCTTTACCTAACTTTAAAAAATATTGCTCTATATAGAGGGCTAGATGTATTGAAATGTAAAACTGGTGAAAGGTTGACTCTCTGAGGAGAATCAAAAGCAGCACATTTAAGCATTAGCTGTTACTGAAGCTGTTCCCAGTTAGTCTCTTTGTATGTTAGGGTTTGGAATTAATTTAAGAATATGCCCTTGATTCACCTACTTATTATGCTATGCTGTAATGAATAAGTATTTCTCAAATGACTGCTAATAAAATTCATATATGTATGTTTTTCTGACAAGCAGGACCATTTGAATTGTTCTAAATTTCAAGTAAACATGGTGAAAATTCCTTTTTCTCTGGAGGCATTCCAAAGGACTCAACTTACACAGGATGATAAAGATATGCAAATAATTAAAAATATGTTCACACAATCTAGGTTCATCTAATAAAAAGTCTTCTAGACAGAACTACTGTACAAGCATTATGGAAATACCGGGTTTCGACAAGAAGTACACAAACGTGTCGACCACAGATTGTTATCAAGGACATATATAATGAAAAAATACATAGTCTCTTTTTAACGTTTAACTCTAATGAGTGCTACGCCTCCTCTTCAGGAGGCCAAGAAACAGAAATTATGGTTGTGCTTTAAGAGAAAGGTAGTTTTTGTTTGCCATTTTGCCTTTTCTCAAGCAAGTCCCGATAATAAGCATGCATTTTTGGAGTCAGGAGCATGGTTAAAATGAATAGAAGAGACAAAACATATGGCCACATATTAGTTAAAATGCTCGAGTGTTTGTTGCATGTGGTAAATGCTTTTCAGCACTTAGTGCAAGCTGTACAAGTCTCGTGTTGCTGAAGTATCCTACTGTGTAAATGTAGCCATCTTGAATCTAGTAAAACTTTATACCTAGATAATAAACAAGAATGTCACTGATACAGTACTTTGAATTTATGGAACTTTTCCGGTTTCCCAGCAATGCACACTATCAGCATGATAATTTATAATGGTTTGTGACAAATGTTGCTGAGCAAAGAGGTGTGTGGTTACATTCAGATCAGATGTCATTATCTAGGGAGCAATAAAAATTTCACAGACACTAGGTTAAAAACATTAAGAAAATGAATGTGAAGCTTCAGAAGAAAAGGGCTTAAGAAAGGTGGAGGGTTGGGTAGAGAAAGCCCAATAGTGGTTTCCTTACTGACAAATTATTAACTTTGTTGCCAGACTTGACTGTATTGTTTTACAAGGTTTTCATAGATATGCCACACAGCACTATTGTTTTAATGGCCATCGTTTATAGATGTAGAAAATAAATATTATCCTTGCTTAACACTTGTGCATTATATACAACAAAGCTGTCAAATTGCTCAGAATGGAAAAATTGCCCATTTTGGAAACATTCGAGTTATAGGAGAGATGTCATAGATAATTACTCTACATATTGCATTTACTAGGGATTAGTTACACGGATGAGACCTGTACAGAAATTGTGGTCAGCTATAGAATACAGAGCAAAAACTATCTATGTTTGTTTATATAGAAGAAAATGGCTTCTCCAGCTCCTTGAGTAAGGAAGAAAGCAAAGGTATTCAGACCTACAGAGTGAAAGTATAGCTCCACAAAACTCCCATAGACCTTAATGGTGTTAGAAATTCATCCATCCATTTTATTTCTAAATAATGTCAATGGATTTATGCTACAAATCTGTAGGTATAACAAACTGAGGCTGGTAAAATAAACAGGAGCAAGCGAAGTCATGGCTCATCCTTCCTTTAGTTTCTGCAGAGTTTAAGTTTTCATTTGCTTTTGTCTGAATCCTGGTTCCTATTCTTCCATGCAGCAGCTTTGTGCAGACCTTGTGCCTCGCGCTTGTTCCTTTTGTCCGGGGGTGGTTCGAGCCCTTTGGGTTGAGCTGATGGGAGTAAGAGTGCCCATGTCTTTGCTGCCCACCTGCAGCACCATCCCTGAAAGAATCCTGCTGGGCTGCCCATTGAACCTGTCAGAAGGGTCCTGCCATCAGCTGCTTCCTGACTGCCCCAGATGCTCCTGAAGCCTGGGCAGTCCTGAGCTGCTCCCACAAACTGCCCCAAGGACATCTCAGGGGAAGGAGCAGTCTGGGCCCAGTGCAGCCCCAGTGCCCATGGAAGCACTGGGAACTTTGCCCTCCACTCCCACAGAGCTATCTCCCATCATTCTTGATGACTGTGGGGAAGGGTTCAGCGCAGGCCCCGCAGGACGGTTAATGACTGTATCAGTTGTTTGGATAGCAGATGTCAGTCAGAGCTTCCTAATTCCCTCTGCCTGGCCACCGTGGGGCTCGGCAGGCAGAGAGTGCCTGCAGCTGACAAGGCAGGGTGAGCAGCAGAGCAGCACAGGAACAGTCTCAGGTTTGTGGAAGGCACGGGTTTTGTTTGCCCACTGCTGAGCAGAGAGGTCTGAAGGAGCCAAGGCCTCTGAGCTTTCCAACAGAAATATGGCTTTACTGGCTCGGCTCCATCAGCTAAGCATCAGCACTGTCCTTTTAGTGGATTTCAGCAGGACAAGGAATCCAGGAGAGGTGAAAATGCCCCCTCCTCACTGCTGAGGGCAGCTGGGAGGATGCCCACACTCCCCTGCTTGCTCTGAACTGGATTAACTAATCCACCCAGCCCACATATGTGAAGTCACTCCATCATGGGCTGCACTGCCCGGGGAGAGGTGAGCAACGGCCTGGACATCTCTCTGTCAAAGCCAGAGCGGGATGTGGGCACTGACATGCAGGGAAAGCCATACGTGGGCTGAAGAGGCAGAATCTTACCCCTTTTGTCTCCCTCAAGAGCTGTTTGGGCTTACCAAGAGATTAATTGGAAATACTAAAGAGGTGAAAGGGGCCATCCTTCATTCTGTTCCTAAAACAAAAAACAAGATGTTTTGGCTTAGTTTGAGATGAGTTGTTGCAGTAGATTTGGGGGCCATGTGGTATCTCATGTTTCTGGGTGCACTTTGAGGGAATTTCTCTGCTTTATATAAAGCACATGAAAGGCTTTCTCAGGGAGCACTTAGCTAGACCCAGACAGCTCTTCTGGTGACCACTGCTTTTTGGTATCCTCCATAAGGCTGCAGGAAAGGTTTCTGTTAAGGAAAGACATCAGCCCAGAGCCTGTGCAGGATCAGGGAAGCAGAAAACACTTGTTGTACCCCAAAAACTTTTCCTTAACTTAAAGATTCTGCAGTATGAAAGTATGTATAATGTTCTCTTTGCCACGAGATTCCACATGTATTTGCACACACAGATGCAACTATCTAAAGATGGTGTTATTTTATTGTGCTTTTGGGACTAAATGAGAGTTAAAAGAAGTTGGAAATTATATTGTTTTTCTGATTATACAGTGTAATGAAACAATTCCTTTGGTTTTTATCCAAGAAGTTAACTCTTGTGAAAGTCTCTAGTGTCAAACTGTTTAACAATTTGTTCTTTTAGAGTAGTGGTTTGAGTTTGAGTTTTCTCAGGAAAAGATATTAGGAAATTCATGACTAAACTGTCTGGTCATAGCTAGAGAGTCTGTGCTAGCCTGTGTTCAGGGCTGAGGGGCTGGATGCAGAGCCCAGTGTTGCATTCTGTGTATGGGTGCATTCCCTGTCTTGACTTGGGTCTCTTTACAGTAGCACATTATAACTATAAAACTAGTCATATATGGATGTTTCTACTAATCTGAACAGTTAACTGTGAGTAGAATTCTGTCTAGATGTGCTACAACCAGATGCCCTTCAGACAGGAAAAATTTGAGGGTCAAATATGGATTCCCTTAAGCCTAATCCTTCATCCTTTCTGTGGACAGAGATAAACGAATTCAGAACAAAGGTCTAAGTCTTTTCTAAATTGAAACCCAGAGTTGTTGGAATTAGCCCCATGAAACTCTCAATATGTTTTCAGTCAACCCCATACTGCTCTTCTCTCCACCCTCCTCTCTTGTGCTAAACTAATTGAAACAAAAACCTATGTGTTTCTGTTAGTTTCTTAGTTTCTTAATTATAGTTTATTGCAAGCTATAACACTGGACCATAATTTGATAATTATGATATAGAGATTTTTATACAGCTGATGAGAAACCAAATTAAATTATTTTCTTTTATAGTATTTCCAAAGAATGAAATTATGTCTGAAAACTGGATATACATGCACTCACATGTATATGTCTAGATTTATATATCACACCAAACTGCTTGGATATAGGCATATGTTATGTGCACTCTTTAGGACTGTGCATATATACACGTATTTATGTCTATGTTATAGATTTCTTAGTTTGTGTAGAAGTTCCTAAAGTAAATCTACTAATTAAAGCATTAATACCCATCTTAAGTCTGATAATTAGGTATAAAGAGAAAAAGAGACAGGATTAGTGTTCAGATCATGTTCCAAATGCCTCTTAATTGGGTGTTTGCAATCAATCCTGATTGCAAGAGGCAGTGGTTTGGCAGAATAAAGAATGAAAAAGGCTTAGCTCTACTATTTTCCTGTTAGTTGACTTGGCCATAGTATTTCAGGACAGGATCCGGTGTCAAAGAAGGTAATCTTGTCAGCCTTAGCAATCCTTACAAAACATTTAAAAAAATCTTTTGTAATGACATTTTTTTCAAGCTAAAAACTCTCTCAAGCTAGAGAGTTATTTTTATCCAGAATCTTAAAAATTGTTTTCAAGTGAACCACAGGAAAGACTTTGTCCTCCTGGCCTCTATCCACCACTGACTTCGGAAATCATGTCTGAGTTGACTGTGGGTTTTTCACCGCATTGACCTTGGTACTTTTCTCACCAAGCCACAGTTTTCCGTCATAAAACCACACAGCTTGGTATAATGATTATTTCTTCATCCCAAGTAACCAAACAATTTTTTAAACAGGGTGACAGATTTCCCTCTTGCACTGTGGGAAGCAAGCACCTGGCCATTTCCAAATAGACTTTTAATGAACTTCCTGAAGGAGATTTAAGAGAAGTTTAATAAGTCACCTGCCAACTTTTTGGGAGCATAGGTCATTTGCTTTTCTGCAGGAATTCACAAAACTGTACGAATAACCCCCTTCCCAAGTCCTAAGCTTCCATGGAGGAAATTGATTTTCATGGGTAATATCAAAGGTTTTTAAAAATGTAACCTCAGAAATCAAATTGCTGGTTGTTTCTCACACATAAGGTACTGTGAAACTCTGTGATCCACAGAGCTGGTTATGAACTGTGTGAACTTTATAATAATTTATTTAAACAGGAACAGATTGTGCATATTTAGACTCATCTTGCAGGTTAATATCATTGCAAGTATTTTACATAATGCTATAAAATGAAGAATTTAGATGGCTCAAAAGGACCATTGACAAAAAAATATCTCCATATGTGGAAGAGACACCCATTTAATGTGATGATTTCTTCCAGAAGAAACTATGCACATCCCAGAAGCACTATAACCAGCTGTTGTTCAGGAGAAGCTGGACAGTTGTCTGCTGCCTTCCACGCTGACGTGGAGTAGCAGTGGCCACGTCCCGTGCCTCCCCTAAATACAGATGGGCTGAGCTTCACAATGAGTGAGAGCCTGGGTTAATCCCTTCCCTACGCTCCCAGCACTTGGGCCCCATTGCACATTTGTGCTCTGGGCTGCTCTGTGCCCCCACACGAAGACACAGCCCATCAGAGCTGTGGTATGGGAGTGGTATTGGAGCACCCTGCTGTAGGTGGGGAAGGACTGACCTCACATCTCAGCTCTGTGCTGAGGCCTTGCCATTCTTTGAAAAAAAGATACTGGTAGTCCTTTTACTTTTTTTTTTCTTATAACACTCCTTATTAATTGGAAGTTCGTAACCTAGAGAAAACTAGAGGTCTGTTCACACCCGAGTGATTATTCTGCCTCGAGCTTTGAGAAATGCTCCCTCAAAGCCAAAGTTTTGCTCATTCACATAAACAGTCACACTGAAATCAACTAAAACAACAGACTCACTTGAGCAGGGCTAATAAGTAGGACATACATTTCTGGCACTACACAAATTAATAATTGCTTTTAATAACAGTGGTTTTCAGATGTTTGCAGAGTAATTTACAGTACAGTAGAAGATTCAGCCTCATAATTCATAGATCACCATAAATAGGTTATCAGTTCTTCTCCAGCTCTTAGCTCTTACCAGTGAATGTTTGGGACAAGCTGCTAAGTGCATGAGTAAGAATCAAAGTTTGCCTTCTTGTGCCAATCTGTCATTAAGCCAGACAACTTCTACTGACTTTCTTCTGATGTATTCATCTGTAACAAGGGAAGCAGATCAGCAATTTAGAAAAGGTTTAGCTCGATCACCATGCAGAAATGCAGGCTATGCTGCCTATTTCCATAGTGATCACACCACTTTGCCAGATGCAAAATGAGAGGCTTACATCCCTCATGCTAAAAGCCCTTCTTAGAGGAAATTCTAGGCTGTCGCTTCATTTGAGTAGCTTTAGCTAAGTCTAGAAAAATATGCAAAGGTAGCTCTTAAATAAAAACTTCTTTTTTCATGTTTCAAAGTCATCTCCATAATCTGTTTTGGAGACAGAGGCGTAAGATATATTAACATGGAAGGCATATGTTCTGATTGCTGAGTGTTTTTTGACATTCCCAGAAAACCCCTGGGACTTTGTGTCACAGTTCTGTAAACTTTATCTATTTGTATATTCATATCTGGGCCTAAATCCAAAACTTCTTTACATGCATTACAGCAGACAGTTTAGGTTCATCTCCTTGTGTTCCAGATGGCAAGCAGTTAAATCAGGTACAATTTTAACCATTCCACATAGTCTAATGTTCTTAATGCATTTCAAAAGTTTTCCAATGTGTTCTAATAGCACATAGACTATATAATGTAGGTGTATAAAATAGATACAGGACTACATCGAGCTGTGAAGCAAGTGAAGACAGCTCCACTGATGCCAGTAGAGCTGCACCTGCTAATAGCTCAAACACAAAATACCATAAGTATATCATATTATGTTCCTTACTGGTTTCCATTTTCATTTATTCTCCACAGCTACATTAGATGATGGCCTTCCAACAGTATAACAGTCATCTTTATCTCATTTTTCTGACATAATTTTCAAGCTCCTTATTACTGTTGAACAGGGTAGCTAATAGTGCCCAAATTGCTTCTCATTCTTCTCACTATAGTAAGTCATTATTCAAGAAACCAGTGCTGTTAATCCTTTCCCACACAAGCAGCTCTCCCCCAAACTAAACTTAAAACTTACCTCCAAGCACCAGTCTCACATTTGCTAATTAGACTCCTTCTACTGGCTATTACATTCATACTTTGCACATTTTTACACTTTTTAACTAACTGCACCTGTGTACTCCTTGAAATTTTAATCTTTGGTTTCTAAGCCTAGTCTTCACGATTTTTGCACCAATTTAATGATTTCAATTAAGCTTTGTTTGTGTATAGTTGAAACAATTCAGCCTACACTGGGGGATAGATATATTCTAGTATAAATATGTCTAATGTCAGTACTTTAGCAGAATAAACCTTGCAATGTCAGCAATTCGTAGCAAAGGCTGTACTGCTTTATCTGTAAGGGTTTCTAAACTGGTAAACTGTAATGCCTGTAAAAACAATGTATAGACCTACTTCTGTGTGACATAACTAGTCACAAATGCTAGTAGAGGATTTGGGATACTGTATTAGCTAAATTTGTGAGCGAAAGTTAATTGGTTTGCCTTACCGATTGCAAGTTGCAAATTGCAATATAGACGTAGATGTGCGTATCGAGGGTCTTCCTGACACATCCATTTTCTCCCAGCTTTTAGTCTTAGAACGAAAGCTTAGCCAAAGTGTCTAAGCTAAGCAGTTCCTCTGCCTGCTGTAGCTTATGCTTTCCAGGAAGGTTTTTTTTGAACTTGTGTTTCTAGGCAGCTACATAAATTACTGTGGTGTGACCTTCAAGCACCTGACTTACTCCATGGAAATTATCCATATGCACACTTTCACCCTGTGATCTTCTATATGACATGCAAGTTTCTTAGTTATTCCTCCCCCACATCTGAAATTAAAAAGTAAAAACATACTCATAGGTGTAACCACAGCTCATGTGATGCTCTGAAATCAAACTCTGAGTACTCTGAAAATAAATATCTGATCACCAGGTAACTTTTGCATGTCCCCATATGCTCAGCATAGAAAAGAAAATAAATCCTTCCTTTCAACATCCCAGCTTCATCTCTTTCTCATCTGAAAGATATCAGATAATTTTGATTTAAATACGTAAAGAAAGAAAGCTGGTTTTCATGGACCATATTCCTAATTTGGAGACAGATCCAATTTGTTTAAAGATCATTCTACTGAACTTAGTGGAACCCCAGTGATTTATATCAGCTGAGTGAGGAGCTGACTCTACACCTCCACAGCTCCCTAGAAATTCTCAGAAGAAAGGTCAGTATTGTAGCTGAACAAATGTTAACTCAGAGTGAAGTCAGTTAAAGTTTTGCCATTCATCAGGATTGCACTTTAATACTTATGCAGAATGGGTAGGAGCTTCTAAAAAGGAGATGGAATAAAGACCAAAGTAATTCTGTATGTGTACAAAACTCTCTTCCCACTAACATCTTTAAAGAAATACACAGGATTGGGTTCTGTGGTACTGTGACTCTTTATAGTGCTAACTCTCTCCTACTGCTTGATCTTGGGACAGTCAATCATCATCTTTGTGCCTCTGTTTCCTTAGAGAGCATAGTATTTTTCTGGTTTTCAAATATCTGAGGGTGTGCTTATTAGTGTTTGCAAATCCCTTAGAGACTGCTGGGTAGAAATGTAGAGCAGTATAATAGTAATTTGCCATGGGTTTGTGTTGTTCATCTTCTAGCTGTTAATTTTTTTTTAACAATATACTGCTATGTAAAAATGCATGTGGCAATCTTCTGACATTCAGAGAGAAGTGTTATCCAAACAAAAATAAAGAATAGGGCTCGTGCTCACAAGAGACACATTATCCGTGATGAGGAGAATCTATAACAGACATGGCACTAACTCAAAACTGTGCACCGAGCAGCATCCAAATGCAAGCAATTTCAGATGTGTGTATATTGCCAGTACAAAACCAGGCCATTCTGCAAATGCAGAGTCCCCCAAGGAGCAGTGAACCTCGCAGCAGCAGCACTAATGGCTGTCTTCTCATGTGCAGCGGGGGAAAGCAGCGCTTTAGAGCCGCCTTGGGCAGCTGTTAAGTTATTCATTCTTAACTTACTTCTATAAAGCTGTTATTGGGTGGAAGCAGATGACACAAAAGATTTTGGACCTGTTCTGTCTGCTGTGGGGGGAGCATTCCCCATTCTTGCACATAGGGTGAAATTCTGACTTCCTCCAAGTCAATGACAAAATTTCTCCCCTGTCTTGCTTGGACTGAAAAAAATCATTTTAGGCCCCAGAAAACCCTTTCTTGAAGAGCACTTTAGTGGTGCCAGTGTCTCTTGTAGGATTTTTCTCAGTTTAGACATTAATTTCCCTCTAATGCACACTATTCAAAGGCATTTGTGCTGCTAGAACAATAATGAAATAATATCAAAAAACAACCAACCACAAAGCCAAAAAACATCCCAAAACCATTTTCTGTTGTTAGAGTGCATGTAATGCATGAGGTACTGTGTTGGATCATCTGCCTTGTTTCTTCACCTCCTTTCAGAACATTTTAGGCAGTTTTATGGTTTGCTTGTTCCACCTGATGCCTTGTCCTTCCCTATCTCCTCTCTACAGGTGATGTGAAAACTCACACTGTCCTCAGTAAAACACAGCAGTTTTCTTTCTCAATTTTGTCCACTCCAAATTTTGGACATCATAAGTCAGGCCTCAAAAAATTGTGAAACTTCATAAAAATCCTTGTATTTCAAAAATTACTGCTGGTTCCTGTTTCATTTTTTATCAAGTATATTTTGGGTGCTTTCCTCTGCCATAAATGAGAAGTTTGGCAATGCCATGATATCAACAGCTGATGCTTTAGAATATGCAACCAAATTTCACACTACTCATGCTAAAAATGATGAGAGCTGGTAATGTTAGATTCTTCCTAAAGTCACTACTTCCTGATGCTGTTTCTGTTCTCAGTCACAGCCTTGAAATTCCCACTGAAGGGAAGATTTATAGAAGAAAAATAGAATCAAAAGGAAATGGAAGTATTAATTTATATCTATTTCTCTGCATGACTGTGTTTCTTCACCCCTCACTATATGATCAAAATTTTCAGAAATCAAAATTCATCCAAGAAAAAAAATACTTCTGAGTTTACCATTCTTTTCTCTGAGAAGACATAAAATAACCTTAGGGGTTGAATCAATATCATGGCTGCATATTTGCTTGGCTTCAAAGCCAGCTTACACCAATGATAAAAAATTTGATTGAAAGCCATTAAACACCAGGACATGACTTTTGGCTCAGGAAGAACCTGATCTGCAAATTGCTGGCATGGCTGGGAGAAAGATCACACTGGTTGATCCAGGATCCTTTCCCTGTCCCACAGCTGTCCTCTGCCAGTCCTGCTGTAGATAAATGAGGTGGACTGACACAGAAGAAACTTGCTTATGCCACATTCTTTTATGTATTGTGCAAGCTTATGTTTGCAGGGGATTGTTCTCATTCAGATATTACACAGAAATACGGTGCAAAGTAGCTAATATTGACATTAAGGGGCCCATCCTGCACTTAACTATACCATTTCTTTGTCTGTGTGTTTCTAGCGAAGTAAATGAAGTTGTGGCTGACTATTTTGTATTTCCTTAATGGTTTGGATACTTCTCTGCTGCAGTTACAATAACTGCAGTGGGTCTAATCTGATGTGCACAAGCTGAGAAGTGGATGCATAGCTATAAACTCAGGGGCTGTTCTGAAGACAAAACTAATTTTTGAAACGTTTTTATAAACTCAAGCTATTCTTAATGTCTTTATTCTGTTATTACTTTACAATAATAATCCCAAACTGGCCTGGGAGCTATTACTTGGTGAGCGCTGGCCCCTTGGAAGGTTTCAACTTGTCAAGTTTAGCCATTTTTTGAACGCACAGAGGAAGTCATTAAGGCACATCAGGCTGCTGATTGCTATTAAACTCTGCAGAGACTTCTGTGCAAAAATCAATGCCATAACAGGGCTACAAGAATCCAAGAGGTGGGAAAAGCATTTCTTTACCCTCTGGTAACTCAAAAATAGATTAATAGGCTTTGTGAAACCTCAAAAAAAAAATCACCCATAAGCTAGGGGCCAAATGTAAACCTCTGTGACAAAATAATACAGCTCAGAAGGCTCCAAACATGTGAAAATGGGTTTATAATGGAACTGTCACTGCTGTAACCTCAACTGCATGTTTCTGTGCTGGGGAAATCTCACACATCTGCACATCTACGCATGCACGTGCTTATTTATTGTATCCCAAGGAGCACCTTTTTTGCTGTATTGCCACTAAGGAACCCAGAGGGAAAATGCTTTTTTAGTAAAGTATGATCTTAGATAGCTTTTGGCAGGAAAGTACTACAAGAATTTTCCAGATGAGTTCCATCTCAGCATCAGAGAAAGTGTTATTTAGATGACTGGTTGTTTTTGA
>VZTE01005385.1:1472430-1609819 GCA_013397775.1 Eulacestoma nigropectus | reverse complement strand
GGGGGGTGGCGGGGGGCTGCACTGAAAAATGCAGTACAGTTGCAACAATTGCTAACAGTTGAAGACTTTTGTAGAAAATACCTTTGCTGTGGGAAAAAAATAGTTTAAATCATATTAGGAAGCTGTATTGTAAGCATGTACTGTATAAACCTAGCAAAGTCCATTGTCTGACTCTGGAATGTCTTAAATTCCAACTGTCCAGTTCTCTTCCCCAGCAAAGCAAAGTGGAGGCATTCAGTTGAATTTTTGTCATGAATTTCATTTGTATTTTGTTGAGAAAGTGATGAAACATCTTTTCAATTTTTGTTTTATTCTTATATGAAAATAAAATTTTACTGAATTTTATTAGGTTTTTTTCAGTCTATCATAGGAACATTTGGGTTGGAAGTAACTAGGAGATCACCTCATCCAATTTACTAATCAAAGAAATTGCATTTTATATAATGCAAAAGATAAAATGAAGCAATCCATGTAAACCAAATATTTGTTTCCATAAAACCAAAGAAGATCTAGTTATGGTGTTTCAGAACCTTTATTTCACTGACTATCCCAGCCCTTCTGCTTAAGAAAATACTAGTTTGTCACTAGCTCTGCTTATTAATTTTAAAATTTTAGATAGTATGTTTTTATTGAAAAGAAGGTTCCCTTCTGTTTTTATTTTTCAAAATGCATGGAAGTATCATGTAGGGTTGACCTTCCCTAGGAAGAGAGCTGAGGGGTAGGGCCGCAAGCACGTCCCTACACAGTGGTTGCAGGGCCCTGCTGGGTCTGTCCCCTCAGCTAAGCCCAGAAAAGTCTTTTTTAAAGAAAGAGCATGAAGATGAGCCACCTCAGTGTTAAGGTTTGGGGCAGGCAGGACTTAGGACTAAAACAGCCAGCTTTGGTCCAGGTGGAGGCAAGTTTTTCCCAAGGTTCATCAAGGCTGCAGCTGTCTGACAGTTTCCACCCTGTCCTGAGGAGTCACCACTGTGCCTCCACCCATGGCAAGAGCATGTGGTCATGGCTGCAGCCAGCATGGCAAACCCTCCCAAAGTATCTGGAACCAAGACTGAGATCTGGAGAAAATGATCAAAAATAACCTTTCTGTTAAGGACTGTATCAAGCACAGTCAATGGAAAAGCTTTTAGCAAATGAGTTGTTAAAACATGTTGTAGTGTGTATGGTCTGGACAGGCTGCAGTGAGGGGGCAGATAGGAGACCACTTCCCCAGCATGGTGCTGAGGAAGGAGGTTCCTATATTCTCATTATAGCAGGGGAAAATCCACTTTTCTTGCATGGATAATTTAGAAGTTATGAATCAGCCTGTTGTTTTTATTTCAGCAGACTACAGACAAGAGTTGTGCAAAATGAGGCTGCTGCCTGTCTGTCAGGCAGCTGTAGTTTTTTACCCTGCAGCCTCTTTTAATGTGCATTCTTGGCAAATTCTGAAGAGAAGCAGTCACAACTGTGCACTCAGATGTTAGAGCAGATCTCATTCTCTAGCCATTGAGCCAGAGACTTCACTCATGCATCGTCCCGTGTCTGACGCAGCCATTAAGCACCCTGACCCGGTAACCAGAAAACTGAATTGGTATCTAAGTTAAAAGGCACTCTAAAAATATGTTCTTGAATCATCTGTTTTTGAAAAGAGATTAATATTTTCTTGCAGTGTATCTGCTTTTCCCAGGTGTTAAATAGACCATTTGCTGTCTTCTGGTCTTTAGGTTTCTTTAAAGTAGGTGTTAAAGGCTATTCTGGACTAGCTCTACAGGGTTTTAAGGCATGAGAGACAGTTACCTGCAGAAAAATGCCCATCTCTCTCAAATAATTAGCAATTATCTGTCAAAAAGCTTCTGAGCTGACTACAGTAAGAAAAATACTTTTCATCTTTGGCTTTTTTGCCTCTCTCCTTCCCTCTCCTCTTCGCCTCCCTCCCACCTTTCCCCTAGCATTTTTTTGAGCAGCCTTTTCCAAAGGGAACACTGATGAAAGTATCTTTCAGTGCCTGAGCAGTTCCCTTGGACACCTCCTCCCTGTCCACCCCCGAGATTGCAACAGGCATCTGCCTTTGTACACATCGTGTCAGCATCCCACAGAGACATTTTATGTTCATTGTTTCTCCAAAATAAGTAAGAGCAGCACAGACAACGTAAACCGGCTGTAGACATCCCATTGCCAATAACGGAGCTACGTTGGTAATTGCTAATAATGATGCAGTGTTTCAGCATGGGAACACTCTCCTAGCTGCAATGAGGATAGGGCCTGAATAGAGCGACACAGATGGTAACATTATTGCATATTTCTCTTTGTAGAAGAAGTTGAAATTTTACTGTGGGGAAAAAACTCCAACATTCCTACATTTTGTTCAAATTATTTCTTTAATATTAGCAGCACTGGCATGCTTGATCTGTGAACTGTGTCAGTGCCACCTAAGGAAATATCAAGAGTCTGCAAAGTGAGGACAAGCAATTGTTTCCACTTAGCAAAGGAAGCACTTAGATGCTATTTGACAGAATTGCATTTGCCTCCTTTGGCAAGGATGACCCATTTTGATCACACGCAACAGTCAAACAACAGTCAATTTGCAGTAAATCAGACTTTAAACATTTCTGTAGCTGCTAGACTGATCTGGAGTCTTGTCTCATGTACCAGAGTTCCCACATCTGTACCTCAATTGTCCGGGAGTGCTTCATTGCATTTTGCAGGCCACAAACAGCAGGAACACATGGTTTGTGGGCCAGCTCCTGGGTTTCAGCTTCCTTTGATGCCTGGAAAGTACGTGCTCCTCTGGGAATGCCTGACATTCTCCCTGCTTACGTGCACAACCACTTCAGCACCCTGGTGAGTCCAAGCCGGTGGAAGCACACAGTGATACTTTGGCCCGACTGCAGCACGTTTCCTTTGAAAGGTGTTTGGAGAGCTGTGGCAGCATGTCAAAGATAAGAGAGGCAGGAATTGGTTGTATTTGCCAAGCGCCTGCCTTTGTTGGCTCTGTCTATGAGAGCGGCTACCCTTGCTTTTGAACTCTGTGATCTTGCTGCATGTTCATCCACAAAAATTGCTAGCTCACTCAGACCCGGAGTGTCAGGACCAGAGTTGTCCTTCCTGCAAGATTAGGTCATACCATTAGATCAAAGTCCTATTATGCTATTTTACACCACGAGCATGCAACACCAGCCAAGTTTCTAGTCACAAGCACAGGTGTCTAGTAGCTGTATGATGCACACATGAAAATTAGAGCCATAAGCCAAACTTAGAAGCTAAATTTCCTGTCTTTCCCCAACATTACACCTTTTTCATCCACATTTGTAATTGCATTTCCAATTTAGAGTTCAGAAGAGTGCTGCTAATGTCTGAAACTTTCCTACCTGTTGTCCCTTTGCAACTTTTTCTCTTCATCTGGCAATTCAAAACTGCTCTTAATAAGGCCCTTTTAAACAGCTGAGAAACAGTGATCTGCCAAAGAGGCTTCTTCCTGGCAAAAGGAATGCTGCCCAGTATTAATTTCCTTGTAGAGGGAACATGTAGCAGAAAACAGTGTTGGCACATGGGTAGAAAATAAACACAGGGTATTTTGCTGCAGAGTTGCTGTGTAGATGAAAGTGCAAGGCATAAGCAGGAGTGATAAGCAAGTGTCATTTAAAAATTATTATGAGAAAAATGGTGAAAAAGCACCAAAAACCGCATAATTTCACCTAATTCATCTTTCCAAAAAATGTATGTGTCCTCTAATCTGGATATGTGTGTTTTTTCTGTGGCTTATGGAGCAAAAATAAATCCCACCTTAAGATTAATCACCAGGATAAATCATTCTTTCCAGGTGCCTTTATCTCTCTCCCCAGACTACCAAGGGATAACTAGCTCAGAATATCTCCCTGGGTTTTAGACAACTATTATAAGGTGAAATAAATTCCACCCCAAATCCTCAGAAATGGCTGCCCTAAGTGGACAGGAAAGCTGGCAGACTTAGATAGATAGCTGCTGGAGCTAATTTCTGTCATGGCAGACACAGAGCTGATTGCCAAGGCTGGTACAGTATTGCCCATGTCAATGAGGTAAAAATAACTTGCTACTGTTTGGAAATTTTTTGTTGTTTTGTAGGCTTAATGCACAACAAGCGCCATAATTGGTTTACAAGTGAAAATTAAAACAGAAAATGAGCACAAGACCTTTATGTTCTGCTCTTATAAAAGTAAACTTTTCTTCAAGAACTGAAATGGCTGTGTTGAAATGTATGACACGTTGATGTAGTTGTAGTGTCAGATTGTGTTTGCTTAGGCAGTGTTACCTGCAGCGCCCGTGGCTTGGCTCAAAGCCCGTGGGGGTCTCAGTGGGACAGGCTGACAGACCTGTGCTCGCTGGTCTGTGGTGTTCAAAGTCACTCGTGCAGAGCACAGGCACCACAGGAGCACAGTGGTCAGCAGTTAGAGATCTTCTGTAGCAAAGATACTTGATAGGACACAGTGATGTGAGCAACACCCCTGAAGTGGAAGGGAATGGAAAGAAAAATGCGGGAGTGTAAGTGCACACAACACAGGCTGCCTAATTCAACAAATTCACTTAGACTTCCTCATTCTTCTCTCAGCACACACTGAGTCCTGTTTAACATATGCTTGAATCCTGCTTAATATAACGTAGCCAGCAGGTGCTTACAATTAAGCACGTGCTTAGTAATGTGCCTAAATTAAGGCCCAAAAATTCCTGCATTAAAACATATGAACAAAACTGTTTCCATTAAGATGGAGCACTGCACGCTAGGATTTGCAATGACTACAGACCACATGACAGGGACGATGAAGCACTATGAAATGCTTCTGTTCGGAAGACTGTTCATGTGCATCCATTTGGGTCCAAGCTCAAAATTCTTTTTTAATCAGGGTCAAACCAATGACTGCCTTAGACCAATTTATGAAGCCAAAATCCTGAAGTTCCTGTTGCTTCAAAACTCCCACAGACTTGAAACACACCAACTGGAAGCAGTTCATGGGTTCCTGGCAGACTGTCAGGGCAGTGTCCCTAAGTTTGTGTTTTGCTAAATTGTAGTAAGTGGTTCTGCTTAAAATCTTAAAATTCAGGAAAAATAGAGGACACTGCATTTTCACTTACAGTCGTCTCTAGCTTATGTAACTAAAATAGGGTGGACTGGAACACCAATAGGTTAAGCAGTAATGACGCCAGCAACTTCTTTTGCTGAGGCTTTAGCCAGGCTAAGGACACAATGTTAATCTGGGGTTGTTTCTCTTTTTCCTTAAATAATATTTTTATTGAGCAAGAAGCGGATGTCAGAATGGCCTTTTGATCAGCTAAAAACAACAGTGTCTCTAAGGGAATCTTTCCTGTTTATCATATGCTGCTGCATTTGAAAAATGCTAGCCTACAGTAGAGCAAGACTCCTTAACATACAAGAAGGAGGGAAAAACAGGATGAGGCCAAAATGGGAACTGTGTATCACAGGAACTTGGAAAGACAGGAAGTTACAAAAGAAGTAGAAATTCTCGATTAAAAGTATAATTGTACCAGCTTGTGCAAGAGGATAATGACTTTCAAATGTCAGCCTTTGTGCCTGTTCATAATGATAAAGCTATTAAACCATATGTACTGTTTTTAATTCCATTTCTTGTGGCAAGTCATTTAGGATCTATAACTATTCTGTCCACTAAAATCTAGAGTATTTCTTCAGTCATATATTCAAAAAGTAGATTAAAAGGGATGCTAACTAGAGCAGAGCCAGCCAGGACTGCTGCACAGTACTTTAAAATACATTGGAGATTCTGTTATAAGACCCTCTTTTCAAGGATTTAAATATCATCCATAAAAATTCACTCCCAGGATAAAAGTCAACCAATGAGTGAATATTTAAACCCAATTTGTTAAAATAAAAAGGCATAATTTTTACACTTTAAAAGTTTCATGTGTAAAAAAGAATAAGCTCTTCAAACATTTTTTGCAGATCTGTGACTGAAAAGGAAATCTACTTCAAAAATTACCTCAATAAGAAATTAACCCTTAAAGCAGTCAGTGGTTTTGTTATCAGTCCTAGTAGAGATAGTCACAAACAAGTTGCACCATTGAGCTTGGTCCAGCTCTGGCTTGCAAATGGAAAAACCTACTTTGTTTCAGTGAGAATTAGATCAATGCTGACTTCCTCCTCAGGAAGTTGAAGTCTCGAAGAAAAACTAAGAGCTCAGTTTGACAATCACTATGCTTGTTAAAATGTTCACCTATAATATCAGCAAAGTTACCTCCAAAGGGAGGAAGACAAACACTGTGCTGGTGTCACCACAGGTGTCCCAGCGTTCCCCAGCCTTTCAGTCAAAGTGTCAGTGCTTCTGATCCCAGGCCGTGGGATGGCGCTGCTTCCAGACCAAAGTTGGTAATAACATGTTTCGTCATCATAGGCACATGAAAATAGGAAAGCTGTAGAATAAATTGCCCTTACGAGATGGTTCAATGTTTTTGGTGGGGAGATATTATCGGTGAATTCGGCAGCAGCTTCTGCAAATCTTACCCAGCAGGTGATATTTATGGACTGTTTACAAGATTTTCACATATGGCATTTTAAAGAGATTCGTAACTTTTATACCCATCCATCCAGTTTATTTATTTTGCAAAAATCCCACTCCAAAGGTCAGCTATGTTCTGTCTGTCTCAGCAACTCCAAGCCTAGGGAAAAATGCTGAATGTAATCTCAGCATGAAGTAGTTATACAAATGTGCTTTTAAACATGGTAGAGATGGTTTTATGTCTTGTTCTCATATACCTTAGATTGTGTGTCTCTTGGCTTTACACATCATTTAAATGAGAGCACTGTTTAGCACCTCTTTCACATTCAAATGATATATTTGTGCTCTTTTGTGTGGAAATGTCTGTATATTTTCAACACTTCTCAGTTCATATGAAAGCAGACAGGAACAAACCAAGGACACAAAGATTATGTCAAAGTGGCTGAATAATACTGAAATGATCATGATGCATCTATTCTTCTTTTCAAAATCTTCAGAATAAACCCTTCTTTCCATTTCCAGTTTTCAAGCAGTGGAAGGAAATTTATTTCCAACCGTTCCAGTCTGACACTCGTCTCTTCGTGTTGAGTTCCCACCTCTGACCCTCCTCCTCTGCTCCAGCTGCTTCATGCTTTCAGGCCAAACCCTAATACTGCCTTTCCTCCTTACCTGACAGCAGAACAGAATGCCTTCCCTTTTTCTTACTTCATCTTATCCATATAACTGAATAGATCCCACACTGAGTAATAAATTGCAGGTGAAATTATGCAAACGCAGCTACTCTCATCTGATTGATTCATTTTGTAGGCAAAAAGCGTGCTTGCACACAGGGAAGTCACAGATCAGCTTTTTTATGTGTATCCTAAAAGTCACTGTAGCTGGGAGGTATTAAGTACCTCAAAGTTATTTTTCCTGTATGTCTTGGTTTAACTTGGCAGGTAGCTAAACACCACACAGCTCGGTCATTCGGTCCTCCCCCCACCCAGTGGGATGGGGGAAAGAGTGTAGGAAAAAAAGTATAATTTATGTGTTGAGCTAAAGACAGTTTAATAGGACAGAAGTGGAAGGGAAAAAAATAATAACAATAACAGTAACAGTAATAATAATGTACAAAACAAGCAATGCACGATGCAATTGCTCACCAATCACTGACCAAAGCCCAGCCAAGTGCATGCAGCCCCTGGCCAACTTTCTCTCTAGTTTATAAACTGAGCATGACACCACATGGTCTGGAATATCCTTTTGGTCAGCTAGGGTCAGCTGTCCCAGCTGTGTTACTTCCCAGTTCTTGTACCCCCAGCCTACTCCCTTGTCAGGTGATGTGAGAAGCTGAAAAGTCTTTGACTGAGTGTAAACTCTGTTCAGCAACAACTGAAACATCAACGTTATCAATATAATGTTCATCTTAAATGCAAAATACAGCACTGTACAACCTACTAGGAAGAACATTAACTCTATTATAGTCAAAGCCAGGACACTGTAGAAGACCAGTTATAAAAATTCTATCAGTGTTTGAATAGTTGAATCTCTCATTCACAGAAGCAATATGATTACAGAGCAGCTATTATTTATATAATGTTTGATTTGTGATAAATGTGTATAAACAATTGCAAACTATGTGCTTTTCAAACATCTGCTGTAGTTTATTGTGAGTCTATCAGAGGATATCTAATATCCAGTAAGAAATGATGTGTAAGAAATCCGTTACCTCTTTTCTGTCAGGAGAGCCCTGTAATTCAAACAGAGGCTGTCTATCTTCTTTTTTATATCAACCTTCTGGATTTGAGGATCTGAGGCTTTCTGCTGAACTATCATGAAAACACATTCATGATGTTTTCATGTCTGCCATATTAAGCCTGCTTTTTGACCAAGGGGGCAAAGCAGCTATACAGTATGTGAAAACTGGCACAGCTTTAAAACAGGCATTAGTTCAAAGTCATGAAATAACGCTCCTAGAAAAATAAAATCCATGTCTTCAAGTCAAAATTACAAAATTCTTATTGTGATCAGCTACCTGGTAATATCACAAGCACTATTTCTTTTAGGAGTACAACCCAGGAGTGTAGATTCCCTTTGCTCTTATGAGTCTGACATACCTGCTTCAGGAGCAAGATGTCTGGTTGCTCATAGGATACACAGGGAGGTTTGCAATTTCTGATCTTACGTGAGTTTTGTCAAACCGCCACAGTTTATGAATTCCACATTCTTCACTCAAGGAAGAACACTTGAAACCACAATTCAGCTGCAAGGCATAAAAGCAGCTATTAAATATACCTACTGTTACATGTTTATAGGTGCACTAGGAGGACTTGCCTTGGGCTAGACCTCAGCGGGTTAAATTGCCTCTACTTAAACTAATGGAGCCGTGTCGGTTTTCAACTTCAGTGGAGCTGGAGCAGCGGGACAGGACGGGATGCATGTCCTACAAGCAGGGCCAGAAAAGCTCTGTGAGAAAGACTTGAACATATTTTCCAATTGCAGATTTCAAATTGCTCTTTAAGAGCTGAGATTCTCCATTCAGCAGCATCTTTCCTCTCCTGACAGCAGCACCTTTGTGCTGCCATGCCCTCTGCTATCAAAGTCTGAAGAGTTTTGGTAAATGCCAGAGAGGGGAGTGCAGATTTTTTAGTTTCCCTGTTGGGTAAGGTGTCTGTCATGGTCCTCTGCCCAGGACAGTTGCTGCATGTCTCCCTTGGGACTCCTAGTCTCAGACACAAGGCAGAGTGTCGAGTGTGTTTTTCCTTTTTATTTTCTTCTCAGTCTGGAAAAAGTTCTGTTCCCTCTGTGGGAATTTAACTTACGTAGAGACTGTGGGATCAGGACTGCAGCTTACTCTGTTATACCTAATTAACCCTGGGAATTCATTTCCACAACACAGAACTAGGCCAAGTATATAGGTAGATTTACAAAAGAAAATTAAGGATTTGCAATGAAGACACGGAATATCCACAATTACATTTCATATGATACAAAATAATTAAGGGATATAAGCCATAATGGTTCATGGCACAATCCAAGTTCTAACAGATGGGGATACGATGAAATTTACCCATGGGAAAGTGATTTTGTAATTGTAGAGGTGGGTGTATTCCATTTACTTCTGTATTTATTTTAGATGAATGTTTGTATTTGAATAAACATTAAGGAAAAGCATCATTCTATAACCTCTGGGTATTTTTACTGTTTCTTTAAAATACAGAAGTAATTGCTGCATACTTCTTAAAGAATAAAAGGAAAAAAATTAAAATTCTTGGTTTTCCCCACCCACACATTTCTCTTCATATATCCCAGCCCTCAGATTGCTCCTCCCTCTGCAAAAGCCTGGGAAAAGATTCACAAGCACATGTGAAAAATGATAGTTTCACATGGCTGTAGTAGGTTCACATCCTTATTATGTAAATGAGTGGTTTTGGTTTGGGTATCTCTTCTGTGGTTTTTGTGCAGATGGTTAAATACTTAAAGACAGTGGGCCAAACTGTTCCTAATGGAATTTCATTGGCTTTGGCTAAACTACACCAGGAATCTAAATAGGCCGTGGAACCAAAATCTATTTTTGCATATAATGAAGTAGTCAAATGGGTAGTGGGATTGCTGCACAGTAGCAGAAAGGAAGAAGCAGCCATGAAGAGATTTCCCTTTTTCTATTCAGTAATTAATTAAGTACCTGGAGAACAACAGATCTGAGAAACTTTGCTTTGCTCCTGTGATCTGCGCTTCCTCCAGCCAGGTAAGAACAGAGCTGTGTGTGCTGGAGACTCATTAATTAGCCCAAGCCAGTTGTAAAATCTTTAGGAAACAAGTAGTGTCTGTTTTCTTCTGCACAGGATGCCAAGAGATGTATTTAGAGTGTGAGAGTCAAAGGTCAGTTTCACATCACATACTCTAAGAAAGAGCCCTTGCTTAGATCCGTGTTTCATGTTAGAAATGCTGTCTGTGAGCTGTGAAGTTATTGTACTCGATAAGAGAAGGAGTAGGATTAATCTGTAGCAAGGAAAATTTAGGTTAAATATTATGAAAAATGTTGTAACTGTGAGATCACTTAAGCAAAGTAGCAGGCTGTCAGGGGAGACAGTCAAGGCTGGAAGTGACACTTTTCTATCAGTGCTGGTTGGGAGAATAATTAATAAGCATTTCCCTGTGAAGGGGGAGTGGCACCCGGCTCCCCCAGAGGCTTCTGCCAAACCAAAGGAGCCGACAGATCTCACAGACATGCTTGGAACTAATGCTTATGTACAGATAAAATTGAGCTTTCTGAAAGGACTTTTCCAACCTCTTCTCAGCTTGTGTTATGTATTCTAAATGTAAATTGAATGTGAATACTTTAAGCTGTTTGCCACAAAGCAATTTACAATCGCCTACGCTAAATCTGACCCACTGGAAATATGCGGGTTCATAGTAATGCTTCATGTAATTCTTTAGAAACTAATTGGGTTACAACAGGAAAAAGGTCTGCTCCAATCTCTATGATTTCTCCACCCATTTCATTTTTTTTTTTCCCACATTTCTTGTTGTAATTTAATATCTCTAAGTTTTTTAGCAATATCTTCCTCTATCAAAGTTAATGATGGTCTTAACTTTGTACTCAGTGAGAAAATGCGTAAGTTAGATGCATGGCTCAAGTTCTAAACATTCTGCTAAGTTTTTTATCTTCAAATTGTTCAGGCTTATCTGCTGTCACTGAACCAGTGATAATAAGGTATCTTTCTTTCTGTCTTTGTTCTGGAAAGATAAAATTTGTCATTTCCTACTATTATATCCAAGTACAGCAAATTGCAAAACAAATATATTACCTCTAAATGATTTTGGGGACTCAGTGAGTGTTAAATTAATTTTCAAACTCAGATTACGGGAGGTTAAACCTCAGTCCCTAATTTCTGTCAACAAAATAGTCACATCTTCTTAACAAAGGGCCAAAGAATTATTGCGTTGACAATGACAGAAAATAAGAACTTGGCAGTTTTATAGATTGGCCCATGTCTAAAAACCTTTAGTAAAGGTTGTTCTCCACCATCTCCAGTGGAGTACTGTTTCATAAAAGCAAACATGCATTTTGTCCACTAACAGGGGCTTTGGCAAAGCGAAGGGGGGCATAGGCAACATGGTGTTTAATCCATAGCTTTCTGTCTACTGCACCCTACAGAGCCACAACCCAGGGAACCAGAAGAAAGAGATCAAAAGGCTTTAAAAATGTCAGGAAACAGGATCTCATTTAAATTATTAGGTGAGATGCTCTCTTGGGTTTGACAATAGCAAAACACATCACATAGCCTGTTTTCTTCTCTCCCTTTATGCTGATTTGGACAGGCTGGTGCAATTGCATGTAGAAATTGTATTTCTGCTCTCCAGCATCATTTTGGACACCGCTTGAAAACACGTTTTTGTAAAACAGTGTAATATTCAAATGAATCATGCAGAAACTGGAGGATTTGTAACAGGTTCTTAACCAGTATAGACTGAAATAAAACTTATTTGACAAAAAAAACAGAAAAAAGCCAGAAACCTGCCTTAGGTGAAGCTGATAAGCACTTGGAGAATATAGAAAGGTTTATCTGTAATTCTGTTAAGTGATTCGGCTTTAAGAATTGTGCATTTCTAGTTCACATACATATGCTAAAAGGTTTTTTTGAGTTTTCAACAATTGAAATGGTTAAAACCATATAAGTAGAGATTTTTTTTTCTTGTTCTTTTGATTGTCTTTATTGCAGAAAGATAGATACAGTTCCAACCTGATGTCATACTGCAGAACATTGAAACCTTTTTCCCAAGCTCTGTGTGTAACCTCTATGCTGCTAAATCCTTGTGCATGAATAGTCTCACTGACGTCAGCAAAAGCAGGGCTGCACAGTCTAATTCTTAAAATAAGTCATGTTCATATAAATTCTTGCTGCAGTCGTTTTTATCTCAGATTTTGTATGGTGGAACATATGGCCTGAATACGAGACTGGCTGAACATTAAAATTCTCTAGCTTAGTGAGTAATTCATGTTTCTAAATCGTACGAGTAGTGGATAGTACCAATTTAAAAAAGCACCAATCAGTCAAGACTTATGTGCTTAAAATGAAAGAAATACAAATAGAAGGTAATCAATATACACATGATCAACAATCACACTTAAAAGCAGTTTTAACCCTGCCTCCTAATCATGGATTTGCATGTCTGTGTGTCTGTCTGTATGAAGGATGGGCTGAAACAAGGGGAAAAAAGATCTCAGCACTGTTCTGTGTTCCATACTTACGTTAATGCCTTTGAGATTCTTTACAGAATAACACAGATATTGCAGATTTAGGAAAACAGAATAGGCTATTTTTGGGATTCAATTCATATGAAACCATGTTCCCTTACCTTATAGCAACTCCCTGATTTTCTTCTCACAATTATGTTGGCTAAATGCAGATGGGCAGGAGACTGCAAAATTCAAGTGAACAGGACTTGCATCCCTAAGGATTAAAAGCATTGAGAGACAAAATACAGGTTGAAGAGGAGCGAGCTTCTGGGTGTAAGGGGCACTGGTCATGTGGGTGAAAGGCATTTCACATTCAGAATGCCTCGCCATAGCAAAGTGTTTGCTAATGTGCTCCCATCCTCTTATGTTGCCCCAGGTATCAAAGACAATTCCTACATGGCAAATGGGAGAGTCATTTATAGCGTGGCACACTCATGCTCAGGCTGGGGGAATATCATTAACCTCACGAGTCTTAGTGTGACTGAAGAGGCTCGAGATCTGTATGGGAGACAAGTCTGAAAATTAACAGCCTCATTAATCAAATCACAATGTTTTGACAACTTCATGGTGTGTATGTAATCTATCCTTTATACAGTTTAGCTAGGGCCTTTATGCAACGAGAGGTTTTTTTGCAATAACTGTATGTGAAAAGGCTCCACCTTGCAGCAAAATTACTGGATTGTATGCTGATTACCAAAGAGTAAAAAAGCATAATAAGATGAGATTCAAATAGAAAATCCTGCCAGTTTTATGAAGGAGGTAGCACACCTCCTTTTTTCCTGCTCTATTTTACTGACAGCAGTATAATCACCATCATCACTTATTTAGATAGTCTGGGGAAAAGCTGGCCAACCTCTCACACCTCAGCTCAGGTGCTGGAAATACTCCACTTCAAAGCAGAAATCCTTTGAATCCATTTGCCCAATGTGTTTAGTCAAGAGTGAAACAAGCGTGGATAACCTGCTGGGGCACCCTACCATGACATGCCAGAGCATGTCCCTCAGATAACCAGTTCCCCAAAGCAACAGGTCACTCAGGGTAATTCAGGGTAACTCTGGGTCCCTCAAATGTCAAACAATCATTTTCTGCTTAAATAGAGACTGTGCCCCAAATCCTTTGTTTTTCAGGCTCCTTGTAAGTACCTACCTTAAGGAGCTTAGGGATACATAGCTGCCTCTTCCGCACCTAGGGATTTATGCAGAAGGCTTATTAGTACTTCTGAGTATTAATTGTCTAAATCCTTGCACATCTAGGCAAGGCTACATCAATAATTATTTCTGGGTTATAAGGAAATGTTGTTGCTTGTTATAATGGGCTTAGTAGAAGAAGGTTTGATGTAGTGGCAAGAATAGCAAAATGCTGTATTTCACTATGAATGTTTCGAAATGGAGACTCACAAAAAATACATTGTATTTTAGGTCTCTTTGTTCTTCTTTCTCATTGTCCATCTTCAAGGGTAAAAATTTGAAATCAGAGCTAAAAAGCGTTAGAAGCAAGAGTGAAGAGCTGTCAGCTAAATATATCTATTTACGAAAGATGTATTGAATCACAAAATTAATGACAATGTCACTAGTACTGTGTCCATCTCAGTTCATTCAGTGCCTTCAAACTCTTTCAGGGAAATATCAATATCTGATTTTCCAATCCAGAAAGCTGGGGCACAGGGAAGTTAGCTGACACTTGGCTTCACTGAATAGCCATGGCAGATGAAAAGAGATTGCTTTCAGCCTTCCAGTCCAGTGTCTGCCCGCTTTCTCCCATCGGCTCCTATCTCTCTAAACGACCTAACTAAGCCCCATCGTACTGAGGGACATCTGGGCTCACATTTGCAGCTTGAAACCTCAAGTCTCTCTCTAATCTCACAGCTTTATGGCCCTGCTAACTACTGTGTGAACAGAACAGAGCTGTAACAAACCAGAAAGCATACAGCTGATTGAATAGGCAACCCCTGGGCAGCCCAATTCCTTTCCAAAGCTCCTGCCTTCCCAGACAGGGGCTCTGATGAAAGCCGAATGACTCCCAGCTTCCAACCTGCTGCAGGTTGGATATTTGCATCTGCACTGCAGTCAAAGACGTGACTGCAGCATCCATAGCGGTGCCAAATTCTTACCCAGTTAGTGGCAAAGCTGTGGTGGCACAGGATTTATTGTTCCTGATGCGAACATTCAGCACTGAGCAGAGTCTATGACATTATTAGTACCTCAGCCAGTTAAAGAAAAACAGTTCAGACATATATTGTAATCACATCTCCAAATGCAAGAATTGCAGTTTTTGGTAGAGTTTATCACTGCTCTGAGCAGCACCATTAACAAGCAATACTGTGATTTTCCCAGAGCACAATGCTGCGTAGAAACCTTGCTCAGGTTCTTTCCAGGTGACATATCCTTTTGTTGCTGGCATGAGACATGTTTCCATGACCCTTATCCCTGTGGGGAAAAAAGAGGTAATCCTTCATCAGTTTGTTTGTGATTCATCTGCTAGTTCTGATTTTTGTGAATTCCCATGTGGAATTTTTACAGGGGGAAGGTTTGAAATATTTCTCAAAGTTATCTGGCTGGAGTGGTTCCTATAGTAGCCATGCAGCAATCATGTAAGGACAGAGGACACTTTGTGGTATCTGTTTGAGGAGAAACATGCAGTAATTGAGGAAAAGCTGTAAAATGGGATGTTATATGCCAAATATGTGAAAATTCAATTTGGTGGAGCTGTTTCAGGAATCTGTTCATCACAGCATGTTGGTACTGCGAGTCAGGTAGAACTGTGCCTCTCCGATGGTCTGTTAGTCTCCTAACATCCCTTTGTTCAGAGAGAAAGAAGGACTGGCTATACAGTGCCCGCGAGACCAAATCCAGGTTAAAGCTAATGAGGAATGCGTACGTTTAATTTGTTGAAGGGGTTTTCTGCATGTTTCAGGAAAGAGGGGGGGTTATTACCATTTCCCCCCTGTAATAAAAAACAGGATCCTGTATCTTGGAAATGTTTACAGTGTAACAAAATGAGGTTATGTTACACTGTAAAATTTTAAAGGGGGACTAGCAGGGACACCTAGGCTCAACAGCATGAAACCCATGAGCTGCTAGGACAGGAAAGGTTTGTATTTAAAAATTACAAAAATAATGTTTCAGTCTGAGATAAAAACAAATAGTTTTGACACAAAGGTTGAGACTCTTCCAGCTACAGACCCTCCCCTGCCGGGTACCAACAGTTTTATTCAGAGCAGGGGCTGAACAGGATGCATGTACCACCTGGCTCAAAGCTGAGTGTGCTGTTGGTTATTTGAGAGAGCAAACCCAGAGGCTTCTCTTTCATCACTACACTGCAAGGTGACAGTGTCTGGCAGTGCTGCTGGCCAGGGAGGACAGCTCCAGAAGTCCACCGTGTGCTCTGCAGCGCAGCACTCTGGGATCTGCACCACCTCAGACGCAGCGCTGGGAGTGTTTGCAACAGAAGGATGGAGGGTATGCTGCCAAAAGGAGTCTCTGAGTCCCTCTGTGCAACTCAGACGTCTCTGTGAGCCTGCTCAGGAGCTCAAAGTGAGGCTCAAAGTGAGGAAAGGGATGGTGTATTATCTCATTTCCTTCCCAGACTTCCTGCTACTGTTTTGAGCAATTTATACCTTTAAGAATGCATAAGGCAAACAAACCTTGTTCTCCCTCGTGTGTGAAAGCCTGTCTTTTGCATTATTAAACCATAAAGGAAAGTCTGGTGTTATCTCGTGCAGATTCTCTGCACGTACAAGAGGATCTGGCCCAAACACATTTCACGGCTTGTCTGTCTGAGTTAGTGCACTGCTTGCCAGGAGTGAGGGAGAGGAAAGAATCAATGCTTAATACCACAGAGTCTTACACAGGTTGCCCTTGGATGTGCTTATCACCACTAAGTAGACAAACAAAAGTAAAAGCATTTAAAGATACCTACTGAAAGTGTAAACCAAACAAAAGCCATCAAATCAGGATTTTATCCATTTAATTGCAGAGTAAGTGTTTTCATCAGCTGTATAATGGTTTATTGCCTTTCAAGGCTTATTTATTGTAATTAATTAAAGAAGATTTGGAACGCCACTCCCTTATGGGTTACAAAAGGAAAGAAGATGCAACACCATTTTTGTTTGTAATTCACTGAGTTATTTGCAGATCCCCTTGGTCTGTCAGGTAATATGTTATTATACCTCCATGTCACACTGTCCATTTCTCTAAGTAGAAAGTAAGGGCAGAAGTCTGGCCCATGAAATGCAGAAAACATATCAACATCATTATCCATACTTTCTTGGACCCAGTAACAGCTCTTTCCTGAAGAGTGTCTTTTTCTTGATTACAGCTGTCGAAGCAGCCTGTACAAGGATGGGAGAGTGGTTCTAGGAGAACATTACTTTTGACCTCAAAAGCAGCAATTTCTTTGTGAGTGTGCTAGTCCTGACTTAGGTTTCCCACTGCCCTGATTTCAAAGGCAGGGGTCATCTCACAGCCATGCCACTCCAAACTACATTTAGCCTCCACTGAGTATAGGTCCAAATGCTCAGCAGATTTAAGAGAGAGTATATCTCAAGAAGTTGCTCTGATGAGGGAGGAAAAGGAAGTGGAAAGACAAACTCGGTCCCATTTAATGAATACTTCCTTGACATTTGTGCAGTTCCCGCTGGGGATTTGAGCTGGCACGCATGTATGCAGTATGGTCCCAATTACTGAAGCCCATGAGCTGTGTATGCGTTTGTGTTGGGTGTATGACCATTACCCTGCTTGCTTTTGCAAGTATTAAGTACCAGAAGAAAACTATGCAAAATTTTATAGCAGACACGTGTGGATTCTGGTACGTTTTCCACTTAGTTTTCCATTTTAAATTAGCATGGGGGAATACACCTCAGACGAAATGCCACTAAACTCTGTAAATTTGTGCCAGAGATGATGCTGATCTGCTGTGCACATTTTCCTTCCTGTAAGTCATTATCGCATGCCTCTCTTTCTAAGACATTTTTATGAGAGGTGGATTGCTGGGGTGGGGTTTTTTGGTTTGCCCCACGTTCCAGCTATAACAATGCAATTTCACTGGGCACTGGGTCATATGGCTGACCTCAGCTAACAAGCTGTTCCTGTTTTTAGGCTACTGGGAATGTTTACTGGCCACTGTTTTCCTCCTTTCTAAACACATAGTTATTTCTCAAGACCCATATAAATCATAAGGTCACAAAGCACATAAAAACTGACATTCTCTGTGATACAGGATACAAATGAACTAAATTCAGGCTTAGCAGCTTTAAACATCTATGGTATATTTTATCGTAAGATAAATACATTTATTTAAGTTATATATACTTTTCAGTTCTAGGATACACACAATAAAATGGCAATAAAGTTGCTCAGTGGGACAAACTTTTATATACTGGTGTTTCAAATTGGTACAGTTTAACTGTGAGCTCTATTACAAAAACAAAGTACTGTAAGTGAAACAGTCTAAATAGTGATCTGTTTGCAATAAATATTAAGTAATCATGTACTTTATAAGAAAATTATAATTCTGAGGCTAATATTGAATTTCCTAAAGCAGATTTCAAGAGCAGAATCTCAGGGAGAAGTCTGCACTCATGTTGGATTGACATATTGATATGTGCAAAACCAAACTACTCCTATAAGGACATGGTTCAGTTATCAACAGGAGTTTTATTTACAATGTCTCAGCTGAAATTAGGCAACAAATTAATAGGAAAGGGTTGGTAGCAATTACTATAGTTTAAATTTGCTTCCCTGTCCTCATCTGCTTTAGTGGTTTTGAAATGAACATCTTCCAGGCTGAGTTTCTCAGGCTGCTTCTCTGGCTGAGAATGAACTTTGGGAAGAAACATCTGAAATGATTCAGGTCTTTTCTTGTATAAAGAACATAAAAATATACACACAGAAACACACACACATACGTGCATACACGTCCCAGTTGCGAAACAGAAGAAGACAAACCGTGGGACTTTTTCAGGCAGCTCTTCAACCACACTTACTAAGATCAGAAGTCTGGAATTTGAAAGCACCATCCTTGAGTAAATGTTCCTTGCACTGCTCTTAGGAAATATCATTCAGATTTCACAAAGCCAGAGCTCCTTTAAAGTTGCCAACCCTAAGTATTACTCATGTGCTTAAGGGTTGTTTGTTAAAGTGGCAATGTACACAACCAAATGATTTTGTGCTGAGATAGCGGCCCACCAGGAAATATGCAGACGGTGTAAGTGGGTTGATCTCTGAACTATGAATGTTTCTTATTCAGCTTTGTGTGCCTCCTGTGCCAGAGAGCACTCCTAAATGTTATGGCCAGGCACTTTGCCTTTCCAAGTTTGTATTATAAGAAAGAAGGAAGGAGGTGGTTTTCATCTAGGTGTTACAACAGTCTGCCAAATGTCTTCTCATCATTATAATATTTACCTAATAATGCCACATATTTCACACACTTAAGAACTCTATTTTCAATACAGAAAAGACTCAAAAGTTTAGATCTCCTTCATGTATTTCAAACTCTCTTTTCCTTGGTGATAGCTCAAGAGACTCTGCCCCCACTTTCCCCAACAAAAATCCATGGGAAAAGCTCTAACACATGCACATGATGAAACCCTGAAAAGTCATAAGTTTCCAAAGTAAAGCTGGACATTTTCCAATAACTCCACTTGTTTGTACATATGCCTAATCGTGTGGCTATATACAGGTTTTAGATAGAGTCTCAGCAAAAAATCAATCCAGTCATTTACATGTGTCACACTTTCAGGCAAGGAAGACCCATAGCAGTCATTTATATCACTACAGACTAAGTATGTGAAGACACTAATCCCACAGTGAATTTTTCACTTGGCCCAAGGTCTGCCCACAGGGCACATGATGCAGAAATCACAACAAAGGGAACAACATTGAGAAATATTGAGCTCCAAGTGCCTAACACTGCATCCTTAATACTCTCTTAATATAGTTCCTAACTGGAAATAAATGAAAATGCCCATCATTTTACTGCATTTCCAGAGCTTCAGGACATGGTTGCTATGGAAGAAAATTGCCATAACTTCTGATCTAAAGCTGATATGTATGTCTGCAATTTCCTTTCTCCTTTAGCCTCTTTTAGTTTCATTAATTATAGGTATTGGTCAGAGAGGTTGTAGACAGCCCACGAGGGACAAATATCTGAGTTTCCAAAGTGTGGAACTTATTTTATGTAGAGAACTTTCACAGTTTCTCTGAAAAACTAACATCTACCTAAGACTTTTAAAAGTTGAGTTCCTAAGGTTGTGATTAATACACTACATAGATCCCCAAAGGATAATTACAAATTAATCAGCAGTTCAAAACTCCCAAATGGAGTGCTATGAGGTTGCCATAACTAAAGCATTTCTTTTCTACTTTCATGGAAAGAAAAAGAAATCACAACCAATTCTGATCTCCATTTGATACAGCTCTTTCTCTGTTCTTTAGGCATTCGAGGGAGCAAACTCAAGGCTTCTATAACTTACCAATTAAGCAGGCTTTTTAGTGAATTCAGCAGTACATGCACACAGCACTAATCCAACCACAAATCATTAAACTAGTTAGGCACATGAACACAATGTTTGATGGATATAGAGGTGTACAGAGAGTGTGTGTATATATGCATGAGTCTCTGTATGCAAGTTATTTAGTCTAGTTCTCCTACAGAAATATATTTGTGATTCTGTGTGAGACTTTGCAGCCCCTTCTTCCAGTCATTCTATGGCTTAGGAAAATTTCCAAGTTTCAAGCCTCTGTTAAGAAGCTTTATTTGAAACCCACAGAAGCCACTAGAAATCTTTCCATCATTTCAGGAGAAGCTAGACTGGGCTCTTATGTTTAAAGCACGGTATCTGGCTATCTCAGCTTTGTTTCTTGCTGCTTGCAAAATTTTTGTAAGACTGCTGGCACTCAGTCTCTCTCTCCCGTCTCCACATATGTAAAATGAGAATGACAACTTTACCTCAGAGGAATGTCGCAAAGCTTCACTTATAAACAGATTGGCATACTTGGATGAAGTTGCTGTACTAACAAGAAGTTTTCTGATTGATGGGCATCTCTTGGGAGGTCATAGAAACAAAAACAAAACCGTATAGTCAGGTTTTTTGGATATGTTTTTTTTGGCTTACAAGAGCCTATTCTTATGCATGATGGCTGCTTGTGTCATCTTTCTTCTCTCTCTTATCACACAGGATATCTTTCCAAATCTAACCATGTCAAATTAGTGGCTAAATGTAAATTAAGCCAAGGTATAACCCTCACACCTGAAACATCCACATGAAAAGCTTGACTTACAGTGAGTACTAAGGAAGTTAGTTTTTAAGAAATGCAACTTTTTTTTCAGTTTCTAAAACCCTTACCTGTCTCAACATAGATAAAGTAACTATTAAACAACCAGTAAAAATTAGACTGCATTTCATGTTGTGAAGAACACTGGAAAGTTGGCAAGAGGTTAGATTTTGCAGTGAAATAGGGAAGTGAACAAGTTGTAAATGACTCTAATATCTTCCAGATGGCATATTTTACTTGGGAACTGAGTTTAGAGTAATTAGAGGCATGTGAATTTCCTATAAATACTAAACTTCACCAGTTTGACACTAGAAAGCTCCTTCCTCTCTGAAGTCTTTAAACTGCTAAGTGTTTCTTTTTCCCCCACTTAAAGTGGAAGTCAAGCATTTGTAAATTTGTCTTATTTGACAGACAGAAACCTTTTCCATGAAAAGATAGCATTTTTCTATGCCAGAAAGTTATGAACTGAAGTTCCTCACTGAAGAGGTTTAAAATTGAATGTTTCTTCCCAGAAGAGGTTTTCATTTTTATATACTGGGATCATTATATTATAATTTATTACAGTATGTGGCAAGCAGTGAAATCAGTGGAATTTACTGTAACTTCAAGATCACATCTTTTCATTGGTGAAATGCTTTTTGCAGACAGATGTGCTGAAGACCTTAGCAGATGAATTTGCTTTTAGTTCCCTTAGGACATTGCAATACTAAAATGGCAAAACTCGGTCTATAACCTCTGGTTCTTCTTCATTTTCTGCATGACAATGTTACATATATTCCAAAAGTGGAACCTGGTGTTCTCATTTCTGTTGAAGAATCTTCCAGATTTTATTTGGTATTAATAGAAGAGAACTAAGTAAATACAAGGTAAAATATTCTGTCACCACTTGCACCGTCTCTAGCCATATATCAGTGTAAACTGACTTAGATCCATTGGCATAAAGGGGCTAATCTCATTTGCAGCAGCTAAAGATCCGACTACTGTTCTCAGTGGAGCTGTATAGATAAAAGTGCAGATACAATCTTGCTTATTTGGTTCAGATCTTCAGTTCTGCCATTCCCAGGTACTCAAAAAACATGAGCCAAAATGCCAGGAGCATGTGATAAGATGAAGGATACTCAGATTTTAAAATAGTAATGATTATTTTTGTTACTTCTGGGTTTTGAAATGTTATTGGCTAAGGTATGCTGCATTTCAGATTCCTTTGTTCAGCAGAGAATTAAGAGCTTAATTTTAAACAAAAGGGCAAATCCCAATGCATTCAATTATTCCAGAAACCAGTGTAATAACAAGACCGCTGCTAACATTAGTTGGAATTAAACTCTTGCAGTGAGTAACTGTAGATCTTCATTGATGTCTTTGTTACATCTTTTCTCTTTTTCACTACAGCATTGTCTTATACTAAAATAGACCCTCAGTAGTTCATTCTTAATGGAGACCCACCGTCAGTTAATGGCATTAGTAAATTACTGAACAGTGGCCAAATCCCAATGGCCTTATTCCCAGAAATCTCTTAGGTTGACAGGACCTTTGTATGAATAACTCCAGTGAATTTTGGCCCTGGGTGAACACCATAAAAAAACCAGCTCACAAAAGACCAATGGAAACAAAGGCGCCCCAAACTGACAGTAAATTACAAATCATTAATCGATTGCAGATTGTGTATTTAAATATCCAGCACTTTAGAGAACTCTGGGATTCAGATGATATGTTGTCTCCCTCAGGGGGCTGCATCTGCCCCATGAATCCAGTAAAAGCAAAGCCAGTTTAAAAGCCTCCTGCCATGAGCGTTGACTCCCACCTTCCCTTCTCACAGAGTTTGCACCGCGTGGCTCATCCTAATTCAACTGTATGCATGTCCATCCTCGGAGAAATGATCTGTTGGGCATTTTAATAGATTTGAGGAAAAAAGGGAGAAAGGGAGAATGGGGTAGAGAGAGGAGGCAGGAAGAGAGGGATGGAGGAAGGAAGGAAGGAAGGAAGGAAGGAAGGAAGGAAGGAAGGAAGGCCTATGGTTTTTTCCCTACAAGGACGTTTCTGCTGGAGGGGAGATGTTTAAAGGGAAATATTTAACCCAGCCTTAACCAGAANAGGAAGGAAGGAAGGAAGGAAGGAAGGAAGGAAGGAAGGAAGGAAGGAAGGAAGGAAGGAAGGACGATTGTCAAAGACATGCCCACACCAACACGTGACTTGGAAAGATGGAAAAGGGCTTCTCCATTGAGAATGCAGTGTGTGATGGGAGCAAGCAGCCAGGTAGGAACACACCGTACAGGATCCCATGGCACTAAGCACACTGGCAAAGGGCTTAAAAAGGAAAAAACTCTGCAGTTCCCATGCCACCTAGTGATCAGGGAGCACTTGTGCCCTGCTGAGACTTGTTGAGGACACAGCAGTCACCCAGGATCCTCCGAGGGCTGCATGCTGCTTTCGCCTCCATCAAGGTGTCTTGTGAGGCCCACGTGTGAGGAATTATATCCCCTAGATGTAGACACTTGCACTGACAGTCCCAGCTACAGGGAAGGCTGGTGTCTTCACAGGATGGGTCAGTCCCCCCATGGCCATTAGATGGGTTACCTTACAGGAGGCCCTGGAGAGTGGTCAGGCTGCACACAGGAAGCTCAGATGAAGAGAAATGCAACAGATGCTGAGGTTACAGGAAGAAAAGCAGCCCATTCAGGGCTGTGCTTAATTTTTTATTTTTAATAACATCTACTTCTTTTTCTTGTTGCTAATAATCTGGGATTAAGGTTGGTGTCCCTTGAATGCCTGCAGATTTTAAGCTTTTAGCTCTGGGATACAGATTGCCTTGTGCCACAAGCATTGCAGTAAATCCCACACCTCTAACCCTTAGTAACTAATGGGGCACAGAGCCACAGTGCAGAACAACTTGAAGCTCTTTATTTAGATTTCTTCTTGCAATGCCTTCTGTTAGACTGAAGTGGAGACTTGTGAGGAATTAAAAAAAAATCTTTATAAAATAAAGGCAAAAGAAAGATACATACTGAGAAGAAAATTTTCAGAACCAAAGACAGTCTGACCAGGGCGGATAATTCATGTCATGGAGAAATTTAGCAGCTTTAGTGGAATCAGAGTGTTAAAAGAACGAGAGACTTGGAAAATTTTTCATCCTAACAGGTGAATAACCAAATTACTCGTAGCAATCATATAGATCACAGTAGGCTGCAGAAAAATGCAGTATACTTGGATGTAAATTATAGTGTTATATACTTCAGTGATGGTTTCATAAGATTAAATGGCAGATATTTAGATTTCAGCTGGGTTCTGCCTATTTCTTGGGAATTTTTTAGGGAAAAATACATAAGATCTCACTGCCCTGGTAATAAGCAAACGTGTAGAAGCAGAGCGTAGCTTGGCAGTGGCTGGCTTCAGCAGCAGGCAGGGCTTTCCAGCACTTGCACCTCACTTTCTGCAGTGCAACATGCTGTGGTGCATTTCAGGTGGCTTCCAGCATGTTCAGAACCGATCCCCAGTGTAAGCACTGTTATCACTTACTAGAAACTGTAACTAGACAATTCACCAAAATTTGAATTCTACAGCTCTTTATGTTTTTCACTGCCAAGGCTCATTTTGTAGGTATTGCTTGGCCTTTTCCTCAAAACCATAACTTACACTTTCCAAAAAAGAACGAATTTTTTGCAATTCCTTAAATGATTTGTAGAGGAATTCTAGATTCCCTCATCTTTCCACTGTGAATCTCTCCCAGACATGGTTTTACTAAACCATAGAATTAGGACCAACTAGTAATGGCCTGTTCAGGCACCAGCTGGGAGGAGCAGGAAGTGTGTGTGAGCTCTTGCACTGCTGTTCGTCAGTCTCCCAGCCAAAAGCCACACACTGGCCTTGCACACCGCACAGGGTGCAAACAGAAGTGGGATATCTGGGAAGACCCAGACAAGCAAAAAGGGAATGCTTTTTGCATTGTGGCAAAGTGGCTCCATGAACATATTCACTGACTGTCCTCTCTTCTGGGCAGGCATCTCCTATTTTCACATCTGAACTCATGCTCTAGTCTTTCACCCGAAACTACACTCACTGGTTAGCGCCGTGTTTATATTTACATCTCTGTGCCATAAGCCCTAAAGGACTATAAAATTACAAGAAATATTTGCCACACCATTGACAGCAGTAACTGAGTGAAGAATTGCCAAATGGGAAATCCAAATTTGCAAACTCAGTATTCTGGGCTGTGTGCCAAGCCTGTCTGGGTGCTGCGGAGGTGACACATTCAGCCTTCTCACAGGGATGCCAATGTGCCAACTGTATCCCTGGCACAGCATCTTCTGACAAACTTATGGAAAAGAACTGCTACCAAGTCCAGAGGGACATGCAAGCTGCTTTCTGAGCTTCCTTGGCAGCAACTCCATTTCCAAGTTGTGACTGTACTTTCTCCTATTTACAAGACCAGTTGTTTGTGATATGCTGTGGTCTCTGGTAGGATTTTGAAAAGTGCAAAAATGACAGTAGGATGTTAGTTTCCAAGTATAAACTAGTAAAATCCAGAGTAATTTTATTTCCCTAAGAAAAAAATAATATATATACTCATTTGCTGCAGCCCAGATATCACATGTTGCCACCAGTGTGGGAGAATCCAGATCCATTTGTTACCTGCCAAAGGAAAAACGTGTTCCTTAGAATATGAAGGTTGTAGGGCTGATCTCTAAAGCTTCCTCTTTTCAAATTGTACTCCTTACCCATTGTCTCACAGCTAAACTTCTTCTCTGTCAGTAATTTTTCAAAGCGAAAGAAAAAATTGAAAAATCCTCCAATCTTCCATGGGGCTGCATGACCTATAACTTGCAAAAATCCATTAGAAGACAGCCTTTTAGCAACCAAATTGTTTCATTTACAACTGCACAGCAGCCAAGAAGAGCACCATAAATTACGATGCTGTCACTACAAGGGACAATGGGAAGTGTGGGCAGGCTATTGCTATAAAGGAGGAAAACTAGGAGAGTGATAGAATTTAGTTTGAATGGGGTTTTTTGCCTAATTTACTTCATATAATAGCAAAATTGGTACTTACAGGTTAGTTATTTTTTGGCTGTATATGGAATACTTAGTAAGATTATATAAGATTGTTTATTTTTAAGGTGTAGCAGAATAAAAACACCAAATTCAAGCCTTTTGATTTTTTTATCTCCTTTATATATGAAGGAAAAAAGAATGTAAAGTTTGCTTAGCATTTTTAGTTTAATTTTTTTCATACCATTTGAAAATTTTTCCACTGTTGCAGCTTGAGCAGAGAATGGTGCCTGGGAAACTGGTGAAATAATGTCATCATGGGGTAAATGGAGCAAAGACTGTCACTCAGATGCTGTGGGTTTATGTGGTTACTCTTCCTCTTTAACAAGCAGTTAATTATTTGGAGAAAGATCGTCTTGTTAAAAATTCTCAACATACATTTTTTTCCTAAAATCTAAGAACTAGTAGCATGTATCCCTGAGTACTTTCAATAGGTTTTGCAGGCAACATAGAGCTGGCATTTTTAAGGATATTTCTGAGAAGGGGAAATAAAAAACGAACCAGAGAAAACCCCAACAATTCTGAAGTGTCTTTACATCTCTCCTCCTAACTTTCAAATCATATTATACACATATCATAAAGACATTATAGAAAGAAGTGTAATTTTAAAAACTACAGGCTACTTAAGTATCTGTAAAATTATCTCAGGAATGCAGGTTTCAGCTTCGTATTCCCACCAATCTGCACTGGGACAGTGAAGCTAGTGAGCTGAGCAATTGCTACTAGAAAAATCAAATACATAAGAAGAAATGCAGTTAACACAATATTTCACATATGTTAATGCTTACAGTTCCATCAGTGTCAGCTTTATTTTCTATTTGATATACACCAAAGCTGGCACACAATTTTAACTGATGAGGTAATGTCGTTTTTAATTTAAGGAGCCTTAAGCCATCCACTTTAACTAGTGATATCATCTTTGCAGCTGTCTCACAGGACTTCATGTAAACATAAGTAATGTGCCCTGGATAGTTTGGAGCAGAGTTGTTAAAAATGACATTGGTCATCATGAAGACATTTTTTTTCCTTTGATCTCTTTAAAAATGCCAGACACACTTTATTGTCCTGTCATTTTTAGCTCTTCCTTGTATATTAATATGCTTGGAACATTTCAGTGAACATAACAGTAGAATATAAAGGTCTAAACAAATTAATGGCAACATTTTAATGTTAGTCGTAGTAAGATAATGAAAAGTAAATGAGATTGTCTGGCTAAAAGCAACTTGTTAAATGAAAGGGCAGCGTGGCTGAGACAGATGCAGGGGCAGGGAAAAGCCTTTTGCTGCCATCTGAAAGAGTCACAGGACACAACCCAAGCTCCAAATGCCACCACCTTCTAGGAGCAGATTAAACTGCTTCTACAGATTGAGTCTGATCCTCCTTCCTTTATGGGGTCATGTGAAATCATCCGCTAATAAAACTTAAGAACAGACCTGTGTCTGCACCTGCAGCTTCTGCCTCCCATGACTTTAATTCTCGTTTGCATTCCCTGGGCTGGTTCAGCACCACCAGCCTGCTGGGCTTGTTCTCCTCAGCCCTTGAACACCAAATCTGTCAGACCAGACACTACACACTGACTTCTCTGGCGACAGGGCTGAGAAGCCCTAGCATGTTGCTCACAGGCAAACTTTTACTACCAATCATTATTTGGTTATTGTATGCTTTTCCCTATACAGTCCTTAGGTTTGATGTAAATAATCACAGAGGTTTTAGCCCAGCCTGTCTAGCAACCGCATACTGTACAAATATGAATGTTGTAACGTGCACTTCTTGATTCAAATACCTAAGCAAAGGTGATTTGTATTGAAACAGTTTTTGTCTGAGAAAAACCAAGTGCTGTGACTGACTTGTGGATTTTGTGATGTGCTCCAAACTATTTGTCCAGATAACAAGGAAAATAACAGATTTTTCTACCACTGAGATCTGCAACATGGTGGTGCAACATTTTGAACAAAATCTAATGTTTAAGGATTTATTTATTATTCTGTGGACATATGTTTGGAGGACAGCATATGGAAATCAAAGTATTGTTCATAAAGAGCTACAGCCAAAAAGACATTTTTGAATTCATAACAGAACTTCACAGTTTGAAAAGAATGCTATGCATTATGTATTGATAACAACACTACACAGACAAAGGAACACAATTTAATAATACAGAATTGTGCTCATGAGATTCCCTTTTTTTTTTGTTAATTGGTTACTTTAGCTGACATTGTCTGCAAGCATAATGGACACCATTCTTCCTAATAGTTCCATGTTGCCAGATGATGTCTACAGACATAATGTAGTCCATTTTAATTATTTCATTTTCTTACATCTTTCAGCATAATGCACTTTCCAAGCAAGCTAGCATTTTTCTTGATTATCTATGTTGTGTTATGGTTTCTAAATTAATTAGGTCTCCTTCTTTCCTGGAAGTTAAAAGTTTCTTCCTTCCATTTATCTACCAGGTATGATTATGTTGAAGTGATTGATGGAGATAATGCTGAAGGACGCTTATGGGGAAAGTACTGTGGAAAAATTGCTCCCCCTCCTTTAGTGTCTTCAGGACCATATCTTTTTATTAAATTTGTTTCCGACTATGAGACACATGGAGCAGGATTTTCTATCCGTTATGAAGTTTTCAAAAGAGGTGAGAAACAATTCATTGTTATATAGTTCATAACCTGTGATTTTTACTTGCATCAGAAAGTTCGCTATAATTCTTTGGAATGGGGAAAATGCATGAAAATGCTTGAATTGAAAATCTTATTACCCTAGTCATTCCAGGGCGGGGTGTGTACTCAGTGAGTGTAAATCTTTATGAATCCAGGGGGTCAGCTGCATCTGAGGGTTGACTCCCCTGCATGAAATATGGTCGTTTTCATCAGCTGTTTGTTTCAACCATCTTAAAACCATTAGCTTTATTGCTTTCCTTTTTTTTTAAATAATAATTACTGTATGATTTACAGTGTTACTGCCTCAACAGCACTGCAACCTTCTGCGTCCCTGACTTATTTTGGTTAGTGTTTTGCTCTGCACTCCCGAGAGATGGCTGCGGGCTCGGAAAGGACCAGAGTACACATGGGCAGCAGATGATGTTGCTGCTGCTTTCACAACTCATGTTTGGGAGGTAAAGGAGAGAAGCAGCTCACGCTGTTCACAGGCATGACCTACTGGATGCTAGTGCCAGGAGTTAGTGCCAGTGAGCACAATTACCTTTATGGGGCACAGAGAAAGCCTAGAGAAACAGAGAATGCAGGATTAACCAGGCAGAGAGACACTCCCTCTTTTATAACACTCCTCCCGGGTCAATAGCTAGAAGGGCTGTAAGGTCATTTTTTTTTGGCATACATCTTCCCTATAACTGGATGGAGATTAATAATTCATATATTCCATTCCTAGAGAATATAGGACCAAAACTCATAATATATAAAAAGACATTAACATTCATTTTATAGAAAAAAAATGGATTTCAACATCCATGTTTAGGGTCATATTCACAAAAGCAGCTCAAAACTTCAAATTTCCAATGCACACTACTCCCAGTCAGTGCTTCATTTTCAGAACCAGTCCAAGTCCCTTTAAGGCACCTAAACTAGAGCCAGATTTTCAGCTATGTTCAGCACATGCTTTTGGTGGCAGCTGTACTGTTAATGAGGAGAAGCACAGTAGTGAAGTCTCTTTTCTATCACTATTGCCGTTCTGCACAGTGCTAATTGGGGCCACAGACCTCTTGTTCACCATCTTCCCTGTCTGTAAATCCACTCTTGACTCCCAGAAATTCTTTTGCTGACCTTCAGGGTCACATTTTTTGAAAGAATTCAGCATCCAAATGACACCAAGCTTTCCTGAAAAAATATCTCTATTTATTTTGGTGTCCTTAGGAGGCTAAACTCTTGAAAATGTGTTCTGACATTTCTCAGTGCTTATATATGCAGTACCATCTTTCATAAAGAACAAGGCTGAAACACAAGAAGAAGCAAAAGAATGACCTGTGAAACAATCTATTTTAGTAACTGAACACTTTCAAGAAAAAGGTTTTATTTATTTCCTAATAGTGTAGTGACAACCCAGAACTCTGACAGGAACATTGTGTTTATTTCCTTGTGTGGTCATTTACATGTCTCAAAGATACACATTTACCATGTTAAGATGGCATTATGAATGTGATTTTGCACACACGGAAGTCAGGAAACTCAAAATTATAGCTCCCAGGGCAACTTTAACTCCAGTTCATTCCGCATAAACTGTATATGAAGGCAGGACAGCTATCACCACGCACAGTGTTAGAAAATGCCATGTGTACACAAAGGATACAAGTTATCATTGCTGTGGGAACAGAGCCCTATTTAACTTCTGAATAAATGCATATACGCTGTTCCAGTTTTGCGTTTTAATATCTGTGCCAAATAAAGCTGTTCACCCTTTTGCACAGGTGAAGCTCAGCTGCTCACACTAGACAAATATGTTTGGTTTAGCAGATTCACAATTTAGCTCATCATTTCGCAGGTATGGGAAGTATGATCCCAAGCCCAAGGTCCTGCAGTGCTGAGCTGAAGGCTGAACTTCATTCTAGCACACAGTATATTTTTGCCCATTACTCCTTCCTTCTCATTCAGCTCTGTAGCCAGAGAGACACTGAAGAAGTTGTATTCAGGACTAAAACATGAAACCCATTTTGCCCAACACTTAGCCCACATGAAATGTTCATCATTTTGGCTTGGGCAGACATCCTATTTTAGGGTGGATGAGTGACGTATTCACTAGAAAAGGATCTGCACAGTTCACATTCAACATTCCTAACTTTAGTCAACTAAATTTATGGTGTAAACTGAAAGGAAAAGTGTCAACCTAGAAGGCAAACAATTTTTTGGCTCAGTGACACCCACAAATAGAAGATTAAATTATCCCCAGTTTAATCTCTTTTTCTTTGCTCTCGCTGTTGCATCCTCTCTGTCTTTCCTTCAGCTCATATCTCTTTCTTTGTTTCATACACATGTACACATGTAGTTTCTGCACCACAGAAGAATCTATTTTTGATGTCTCCACTGGAACCTTTTCTGCCAGTTTTCCATGCACATTGCCCCGTGGAGTTCCTCGTAGCCTCAGTATTGATATAATTCCTGCAGCTGCTTCACGTCAGTAAAGGGTCGAAATCTGTGGAGGGCATTTTAGTGAGACAGCTCCTCTGAAAGCCTTTTCCGTTTCTTGCACCAGATTGACTAGAACATGTTTAAAATAAAGCAAGCTGGCACCGAGATACCATGTGTGAGTGTAAGGAGCCTGACGATTGCGCACTCTCGGAGCCAGGATCTGGCTGTATTTAATAAAGCAATAATGATCCTGGCTTACATTTTATATTGCATCTTTTATTGGATTCCAAGAAGAGTATAGAGCACTTTATACTATGAATGGCATAGCAAAGCTATTTTATCCTGGAACAGCAGCTACTGGTGGGAGTGAGGAGCAACAACCAGAATATAACCCTCCCCTACATGACAAGGAGACAAGGGAATGACAGGGAAAGAAGAGGAATATCCGACTAATGTGTAAGGGGGTGATTTAATTATAGGGAAAATGTAATTTCCCAAATTGGAATGGGTCAGGTTACATGAGCATCAACATCCACATCTTCCAAGATATGCCATGAAGTGTTCTGAATATTGATGTGATAGTTCAAGAATTTCCTCTCAGTGTCTGTTGAAGGGCAAGAATACCTGAACTGAGTAAATTCATGCAGACCTTTCTCTTGCATGCTGAATTTAGCTGGGACGTGGCCAGATCTGTGGGGGGTAATATGTTTGGCACATTCACAATGAAAATATTTTCTATAGTGAAATAAGAGTATTCATATATGCAACAGGCCAAACTGTTTTCCTTCAATGATCTGTGTTTGCCATTATGATTGTGTTAGGCATTCCTGACTGCAGTCTCTAAGGATGCTGGGCATCCTCATCCGGATTGAGACCTCACACACATCATCCTCCGTCACAGACCTGCCTGTTGCAACCAAACTGTGCTCTCCATGTCCTTCCTCTCCTGCATGTCTGAAGACCTTCATTTGAGTCATCTAACTCCCCAGGCCAGCTGCTGTTCACCAACGCCCCAAGTCCTGTAAATCACTCTGTTAAATTCAGAGTGTCAAAAGGCAGAGAAGGGTGCTGACCTTGTGGGAAGATGTGTGGGCAGTGCCTGCAGCTGACTTCTGAGCACACCTGCAGGTGTGGGATCCACAGAGAGGATTCCTGAGGGACCTAAATAAAGGAGAAATGAGATCTGTCAACAAGAGAGGGATTCCAGTTTGTCCCCTGTATTCACAATAGCAAATCCAGTGACCTGGCCTTTTATACCCTTACGTCTTTACTGCCCCTTTCCTGCTCCACCAAGAGCACTGTTTGGAGCATCCCATTATGCCATGGTGGGAACATCGGGGAAAGCTGGTGTGTCAACGTTGACATTAGGTGACTTCTAGCAACACTGCCTGTAATCACACAGTTTATCATGCCCACACTAACAGCAATATTTTACTGGTGCACCTGTGTCAACACCACTCAGAATGAGTCACTCACCCTCAGTACATGTACGAATTACCTTTCACATTTAGTTTGTCAAGGAGGCATAGGTCACATCTGGCAGAGTTACTGAGTCAGTGCTCCAGGAATCTGAAACCACTACTCCCTCTACTGAATTCACTCACCCGCTTTTGTAAAAAATTCTATTTCACCAATAAAAGCCTGTCAGCCAGAAGATTTAAAGATTTGAGCTTGAAGGGGCTATAATTATTTCTCTAGGGCTCTGTCGAGATTTCTGCAGCTTACACTTTCATTGTTCCCACATGACTTTGTATTTGTCATAATTTTTTCTAGAGCTGGTACAAGTTTTCGTATTGTTCCATACAAATTGAAAATTGAAGATCAGACAGTATATGTGGATTGGGCTTTAAATGACTGACTATCAATAATAGGAACAACCTGGCTGAATGATTAATGCAGTGATTAAAATGAGGTGTTTCATTGAAAAGCCACCTTTGCTGCTGGAGAGACAATACAACCTAATTTGTTTTCCAGCTAACTGCTTTCCTTAGTAGCACAGTGTTAACCCGGTTGATTTTTCTCCTTCTCCTACAGGACCTGAATGTTCCAGAAACTTTACTTCATCAAGTGGAGTGATAAAGTCCCCTGGATTCCCTGAAAAATATCCCAATAGCCTTGAATGCACTTATATTATCTTTGCACCAAAGATGTCAGAGATTATACTGGAATTTGAAAGCTTTGAGCTAGAACCTGATTCAAATACTCCAGGGGGAGCATTCTGTCGCTATGACCGATTGGAAATCTGGGATGGATTCCCTGATGGTAAGAGAAAAATGGACTCTAATATGCATAACCATTACCGTGTAGTGGCCTGCAGAAGGCATATCCCCATTTTTTAAACTGTCATGCTAGAGAGATCCTTGCTTGATTTATGTGAAGTGAATTGAATTAAAAAGAAATTGAGAAAATGCTCTGTAAATTCATTCAGTAAAGCATATCATAGTGTGAATGATTTTTTTTAATGAAAGATGTTTGATTTTGAACAGTTGGCTTAGCAGAAACCTCTGTGTTCGGTGGTAATATGTGATGAACCTCCTACACTAAAATAAATTAAATGTGAAGCCTTATAATGAGTCTCCAAATTTTCGCAGCTAACACATGGGTATAGTGCAGACATTTCCAACAAATTGCAGAAACTGGACTTCAGGTACTGACCCTCTGACTTGCAGAGGAATTGCGCTACAGACCAGCTGTCAAAGCGGAGAATTTCTTTGCCAGAGAAAATACGGTGTCCATGCAGTTGAAGTCATAGTGACTAAACAATTACCCAGGTCAGTAAACAGTCACTGAGTTATTCATTCAGGTGGCTTCAGTGACTGGGCACTGCAGGGTTCCTCCATTATAGTGCTCTCTCTTCCAGTAGTTTAAGCAAATCCAAAGGTTTTATCTTAATTTGTTAATTTATAATCTCTGATTAGATGGGCACATGTGTCAGGGTGGGTGTATTGGGTACCCTTCTGGAATTTCTCTGCCATCTCAGTAATTTTCCACTTAGTTGTTGACCACACTTGACCTTGTGCACATTCTCTAAGTGCATAGCTAGATATTAGCTAACCCTATGGAGCCACAGAGCCCTCATTTCACCCTCTGCCCAACCCCATATCCCTTTTTTACACTGAGTCTGACAAATAAAATATCTGTATGATTTCTCTATGTTTTTCATATACAGCACTGGATCTGCAAGATTTAAGTGTCCCCTAGGCAGGGCAGCCGTGTACCAGTTCTTCAAGGACCTAGAGCCAAAGGCTGCAACTCCAGCCTAAAAGGGATTGTTCAAGCTGAATGCTCAACCCTTAGGGTGCCCAAATGCCTATATGAGCTGTGGAAACAGCTATGTAAAGCTGATTATTTGTGATGCCTTTTTCACTGTTTCTATGTATGGCACAAGCTGATAAAGAGAAGCATCTTGAAGCTGTCCTTTTTCTTCCTAATTTTTAATTTGTAGCACAATTCAGTGACTAAAGATTTATGTTGTTTGTGTTGGGCACTAATTACAACTATTTCAGTTTTCCAGTCGTGATAACCCATATTAATAGATTTTTTGTTTGTTTTATGAACAGCAGTGGCAGTTTCTATAAACTGCTAATCCTACATTAATATTTGATTTCAATGAAAATATATTACTTAAGGAATATATTTTAATAACACATTTAAACTTGCCTGTTTTTCTAGATAAATCCCAATATAATTTTGCTTAAAGCTTTCATTGATGCTGCCAGAAATATAGGTCTTTGAACACATATTTTCTCTTTTTTTGTTTTTATTTTATGCTTAATGGATTTATCATAGCTCTTTTCACTCCTCTTCAATAAAAAGTGAAAAAAGACCCATAGCAGTAGCTAAAAGACTATTTAGTATTTAATGCCTCAGTTAGGAAAGGCGTAATGCCTCAGTTAAGAAAACAATGTTTTAACAGTACAATAATTATGTCTGGAACATTTAATAATAGGTTTATTTGTATATAGGCCAAATCTGTCCTGTAGAGCTTTCATTTAAACTGATATTTGAAAAGATGATCCAATAAATCAATTTATGTGTAGTTTAACCAAAAATAAATGCATTATTGTCAGTGTAGAGGGTTTCAAAGCAGTAATTTCCTGGTTCAAGAAAGTGGCTGAGCCATACTGAAGACCAATTCAACAGGCATTATCAGGCTTTCACAAACTGTCTCACAAACTGTCTACACCCAAAATGATCCTGACATCCACTAAGGGTACTTGCATGCCTACTTGTAAATATTCAACAGAATTCATAGGCTGGAAAAAATGTTTTCTTAGATACAAACTGTTGGAGGTTGCAGCAGTTGTAGGGAATCATTTGCTGCATCATTTCACTGAAGTATGATCCTCAGCCAGCAGTCAGTCTCTCTTGTTTAACTTAACACTACAAAGAAAGAGGAAATGTGATTTCTTCTCTATAAATGCATCACAGGATGAATCCCTGGGTGGGAGAACTATTTCAGCTGAAGAGCAAAGCTGGCACAGGAAACCACTGGTACAACCTGGCCATGAACTGAAGATAGAGAGTGTCTGGATACTGGAGAATATATATAGAGAGAGTATCTGGGGGAAAAAAATCTAATTTACATCCACATGAAGTAGTAAATTTCTACACAGTTGAAAATTAGACACTATGGTTCCCTTTGATGAAAATTAGACACTATGGTTCCCTTTGATGAAGGGAGACTCACTCAGGGTGAGTCTTTGAGACATTTGTCCAATTCCCTTTAGTCTGTGAAAAAAAAATTCTACACTATTCACTGAAACAGGGGCATGGTTGTGTGCACTTCTAATTTGCTGGCATACTCCCTTGCACAGTTTTAGCACACGCCAATTTGCACTTTCCCAAGAAATTCCTAAGCATGATTTGGAGGACAGTGAAAGCCAGGGATCATTCTCAACAGGCATGTGTGTTGGACATGGCCAGCCAGTTTCAAAGAGAAGAGCCCCATAGGGGTGTCACGCTGTTGGTCTGGTCCCAGGAGCAGTCCCTGGCTGCTGGCTGCGGGTCCAGAGGGTGTCCCCTGGCCTGCTCTGTTTAGTGGTATGTCCATAGAAAAGGAAGTTATTTTGCTTTGTTGTAATGCATTGCTGCTCACATGCCCATTTGTGTTAAAGCTGCTATTGCACTGCACTGATATAAATATGAGAGAAGGATTTTTTAAATATGTGGGAAAAATGTATATCCTTCAGTTCACATCTCGTGCCCCACAGCAACACAGCTGTGGTTTCTTGGGATGATGGCAGTATTTTAATAGGAGAGAGAGAACAGTCTTTTGGAAAATAGCTGTGGTCTCAACCAGAGCAGAATTAGATGGACAGCCCCCTGAACATGCATCTCTGGAAAGCAGGCATCAGTGTTTGAGCCAGGCACAGTCAGTCCCTCTGTTCTCAGCAGGGAACAGCATCCCACTCTGACCTGTCTCAGCATCTACTTTAGGGCACAGTTAATGGACCTCTGGAGTTTCTTGTCTCATTGACTGTACTGGAAGCTATGAATCCCTAAGTCAGATGCAAACTTTAGATGCCTAAGTTAGAGAAGATGAAACTCAACATAAGTGGAAAATGTTTTCACTTTAGAGTTTGATCAGCTACAGTCGCTAGAGATCAGCAGGAAATAAATATGCTGGTTTATACAGTTTTGGGGGTTTTTTTCCTTCCTTCCCCCCCCAAAAAGCAAAAAATAAAGAAGAGAAATGTTCTTTTAAACAAATTTTCACAATGATGTTTTAAAGGATATGTCAAAGTCAGTAAGCTTCCATTTACATTTTACTTCTACGTAATTTCAATTTCACTGATGGAAAACAATTTTCTGTTAGAGAATTTGACAGCAACTGTAACAGTCATTCAAAAAGACGTTAATCCTGAAAAGCTCTGTCACAATCATAGAGTCCTCAGCCTACCTGGTTGTCCTTTTAGTGGATTGAAGCTGGCAGGTGCTGAGTATTTGCGACTTGATTCTACAAAATACGTGCTTATCTTTGAAGCATGTGAACAGTTAGATTGACTTCAAAAGGAATTCACCAAGGACACTTATGGGACTGAAGTTAAACAGAGGTATAAGTGTTTTGCTGTTTCAAGAGGGGAATGGTAGGCATTCAGGAATGCCTCAAACCTGGCATTTTGTTTCATGAAAAAAACCCTGTTGAAGAATATTTGAGAACTACAGGTGCATGTTGCAAATATTGTACAGAAAAGGGACCATGGTATGAAAGAGATAACAGGTGGATTTAGAGTCGGAGAGTGAGTAGATCTCAGGATAGAAATATATGATTTTGCATGAATAAACTAGACACCAAAAATATCTTTGCCGAAGGCACAAATATATCTCAGCCAGCCTCTGTCGAGAACACTCCATTGATGACTTAGAAGAAAAATAACTCACTCAAAACGAGGACTAGATTTGGTGATGAATTGCACATATTCATCATGCAGCTCTCTTTGAAGCTCTATAGGCTGTCTACTAGGGCTCAAACGTAATTTAAAGAAGTTTACGTATGGTTTGAGAACCACAGCATAAGCATTGCTGCTTCAGTCGATACCACAAATCTTCCACTGAATTACAGAGCAAAGCAGAATGCTTTACTGCAGTCATTAACATCAGTGCAAATGAAAGTTGCTATTAATCTAAGCGTGTTTCCCCTGTTGTGGTTGCTTTCTACACTCTTGTGAGAAGCTATTAAGATATAAGAGCATACACAAGCTCAGTGTAGCTGACTACTGGAGTGTGAGGAATTAATTTTTCAGTTATTTCCTCTTTAGCATCCTAAATTGTGCTTAAATATTTTGTCAATAAAAATCATAGTGCTGTGAAAATACTGTCCACAATACACCTGAATACTTATAAAAAATAGCTTTAAAATTAAATACATGGCTAGTTAACATTTTTTTTAATATTTTAGAAGTCTGATATACCTTTTTTCCTTGCTTGTGGGTTTTTTGGGAGTTTTTTTGACCTTAATTCAAAAGACAACATTTCAGCTAGATGGGCAAAAGTGTATTTCAGTAAGTCTCAGAATTCCTTATATGAATATTCTTTGTCCAGAAGGACAAACAATAGTAAAGAAAAGAAGAATCAGTAAGGATAAGGTTTCTGTTTAGTCTTAAACCACCAGCCACATTCTATATATTCTGCACTCAGATCTGTAAACCTTCAAAAATACTTAGTAAGAATAATCAAAGATTCATTCAAGCTGTAGAATTAGATTCTGCATTCTGGGAAATGCATGCAAAATAGGTTTCTTAGTTGTCTCTCCATCTTTTAACCAGAGTTACTCAGTTTTCCACTGTATAATACTATGCCAGTGGAAAGAGGAGCCATGGTCTCAGAAATTGCTGCAGCATGGACAGTCAGATGAGGCAGCTGGCTCACTGAAATGCCTTTGTTCTGCAGGTAGTGTAGAAGCATCCTCGAGTAAGGGCATACCCAAGTAACTCACATTTGGAATATCCCTTCCTGGGGGATGCAGATGTAGCAACGTGATGGTCCATGATTAGAGGCTGCAAAGAGCTTTCTAGGCCTAATGACTTTTCAGCATCTTCTGCCATAAAATTCCCATTTGGAACTCTGCACAGTCTGTTATGAAATCCCATCTCATTTTCTAAGGAACTGTCAGGAAGATGGTAAAAAAAAAAGCCAGTGGCATAGTCTACCTAAGCAGACAGCAGCATGACGCCCTGGATGACTGCTCAGATGGGTTTCCTGCACAGTATTTATTTGACGTGGTGACACACGAAATATTTGATAATTTATTGTCATTCAAAAGTTTTCAAGACTTGATATGGACTTGAATGGAAAAAATAGAAGGAGGGGAACTTTGTGTTAGCTATTTATGGAAGAAGGAGAATCTCTATTTCATCCAGTTGTGCTCAGATCAATATCATATTAGCTCAGCAGGCTACAGTTTACATGTTGTGCAAAAAAAAATCAATACCTCTTTGCGTCATATTCTGAACATTTTTGGCTCTTGCATCTACATAGCTAGCAAAGGGAATAGTGCTGTGATAGCAGGGCCAATCTATTGAAGACTCAAATGCATAATCACTAAATATGTCTGTAAAATTATAAGCCAATGAGTCATAGGGAATCTTAAAGCCTGTCTGCTTTAAACAAAGTTCTCTTCTGTTTGTCATTTCAAAGAGGCTTCCCTACAGGAACTGGGAGGAGGGAGGCTCAGAGTACCATAATATGGTAACCTTATCCTCCTTATTTTCTTGCCGTTCAGAGCACCATCAGCAGCTGTAATCTTGAAAGCCATTCTGGGAAAGAGCTGGATCAGAGCTATTTGCACACAGAAAATGCAAAAGAAAGCAAAAACAAATTCAAAACTAAGAACCTACAGCAATTGGAATGTGGGGGCATTATTTTGTGTTTTTTAAAATCCACTAGTGCTAACAGTCTAAACAAATTTCTCTCTCCAAAAAATAAAACCATGAAGCTTTAATGCTTTCTAGGATGAGGAAGAATTCAACTCATATCCTCTATAGGATGTTTCATTCTATCAATGCTGCATTGAACAACCTTAGTGGAAAAAAGTCTGAATTGGCAGGTATTTTAAATGCCATGGGATTGCCAAGGCAACTGAAGACTAACTGTGGCCAGAATATGGATAGAAAAGCACATGCTGGCAGCAAGAGCTATAACATCTGAGCTCCCTCCTTCTGGCAACTCTAGGGCCTTACAGAAATGTGTAGCTTACATAATAAAGTTATTCCAAGCTGGAACTGTTTTACTTGTTGGAAAATGCCAATAAATGACTAGAAAATTATGTTAGCTGTAGATTTTCTTTGAACTGTGAATAATTAGGATATCTAAACATTTTATATTTTAAACTGAAAGTGTAATGGACTTCCTAGAGAAATGACAAGGTGTTAATTTAAGCCTAGAAAGCCAGTGGTGTAAGCATTAGAATGATGCCTCATGATTATTTTCATGATTGACTCCATGGGTGGGTTTTAGCATTATCTTTTCTTATTGTTTGTAAGCACAGATGTACCACCATTCCACAGCCTAGGGACCTATCTGTAGGGAATGCTCAAGTGCTAGAAGGCCACATATGTTGGTTGTGAATTGAGTAGCTTAATTAAGGAAAAAGATCATCTAACTGCACGGGAAATGCTGAAAAATATCAGAATCAGGTTTATACAGTATTAACATTAAGAGACATCATGTGTCTGGGTATGTGTGTGTATTCTGTGACATGGAGATATACTTAAGAAATCCTTGCTTTTTTGAAAGGATTAAGATTTAACTCTTAAAGTCTTTTACAATACTCTTTAATATTGACCATATGGGCAAAAGAACTGTGACAGTCTGAAAACCTAATAAAGGGGGATAATAAAGCCCCCTAATAAAGGGGGATGAAGAGTCATTTGGTCGTAGTCTCAATATGAGTCAAAAATGTTTTTCAAAGTTTGAGATTAAATTAACAGATCATTGTAGTATAGAGCATAAAACCTGGAAGGCACTGTTTGAACTCCTCACAGCATCTTCTGTACTGGGTTGGCAAAACCAGGCCATTCAGTTGCTCTTGTCATAAATTGGTGCTTCAATCACACTTTGGAAAATACTTGTGGTGTTTTGTATGTGTAATTTTGGGCATCACTGCCCTCTCTTCACACTTTGAAGGACACCTTTTGAAATCTTGGTTCTTTACGTTTTCAGAGGTTCATGGAGTGCTATCTGGAGCATTTTAGAAACACAATTGCTAGGGTAGGACAAACAATTTATTGTTTATCGCTAAGTTATTGATGGCATTATTTTGAACTGTTACAGAGGTTCACCATTTCCTGCTGAGAGACTGTCTTTGGGAGGATATTGTAGTGGCATCTATTGTTAGAGCAGCACTGGTAGTTTACTATTGTATTCTGTCTCTTTGCAGTTGGCCCACACATCGGGCGTTATTGTGGGCAAAACAACCCAGGACGCGTCCGGTCTTCAACTGGGATTCTTTCAATGGTATTTTACACCGACAGTGCCATAGCAAAGGAGGGCTTCTCAGCAAACTACAGCGTGTCACAGAGCAGTGTCTCAGAAGGTCAGTATTTATCTATCCCACAGAGCTTCTTGGAAAATACTGTCTTTTATGTCCTCTTGCACACCAGGTGTTGCCTGAAGCTTCAAAGAAACCTTAAATAAATAAGATGGTGGAGAAGGATTGGTTCTGTTTTCCTTTTTTTCTAGTTTTTTTTCAAGAACAGCTGCCCTTTGAAAAGCAGTACAAGAAGGAGAATTCTCCTTACAGTTTTATTCCACTGTGTTGCCAGGAAGTTGGGATAATTATTGTGAAAAACTGTGCTGACCAAGGAAATGCAGGAATGCAGAGCAATTGAACACTTGCATTAAAACAATGAAACATGAACAATGAATGCACTATCCAAAGCCTTCTTTTATTACATGGAATAAGCTTTGATGATCGATTTCTTGAATAAAAAGAACCCATTTAATATATGTGCTCTTGTTAAACTACTTCATAAGCTATCTAAGCTTTGTTCTCTATCTCATATATTTTTCTCAGTTGACTCATTTTCAGACTTACCCTTTGGACAGAGAATGAAACGAAGTGAGGGAGACAGGAAAATAACAGGCTATGTTACACCATGTCCTTGCAGATTTCATTTTTTTCCTCAGTGATAAAATACACACTTTAAATCAAATTCCCTCTCCTTTCTGTGTCTTACCAAGTTTCAAGCAGATTCACACAGATTTGATGTACTTGTTTAATCAAAGAAAGGACAAAAGAAAAACGAGTGAACTGAAAACTTAACTGTAACTCCCCATCTCTCCTCCACTCCCTGCCTTTTTAACAGCTTTTCCATAGCCAGGAAGAGGGAATGGGGGACACAGCCTCTGTGGAAGGGAGGCATTGTAACTTCAGTTAATTTGGTTTTTCCTTATGTAGGTGCTGCTCCTATCCCTTCGTAACTAGCACAGGCAACTTGTGTTCCCATGTCTGCCTCCTCCACAGTCAGCCTCCCTAGGCTGTAGATGCACCATCATCACACTGAAGTCAGAATTAATATCTGCTATGCTGTTTGGATGCTGAAAGCTTGGTTGCAGAGAGATTTTCCAGCTCTCTGCCAGTGTCTGTGTGAAAGCGAAGACTTTCGCAGGGATGCTGGCTGAGAAACAGTTAGAGGTTTCTGTAAACTAACTTCTTTATCTTGCAGGTGCAAGGTGTTTTGCAATATTATTATTACTAACTGAAGAATTGTTTTCCAGTGGGTGTTGTTGAATTTAGCCAATCATTCTGAGGTGGATGGTCAAAGAACCAATGACCCTATGCCATTCAAGCGAGCTAGGTGATATAAACCTCTGTATATTAATAAATAATGGCACAATTCCGCTTTTCCTGAAACCTGCCTGCTTCATTTCTCTCCGTCCACAGTACAACAGCGGCAATGCCGAGGTGCCTTCAGCTCTTAAACACAAGGCAACAGAACAGAAGTTAGTGTGTATGAAGACCCTTTTGGATGATAAGAGGAAGCATTTTATATGCTGCAGACTTAGACAGAGAAGTGAATTCTCTTGTTTAACTTTGGCCACCCTTGCTCTTTGTGTTGTCTGGTCACCTCCAGAGGACAGCCCAATCTATTTATCTCAGACATGTGAGATGTCCTCTGGAGGTATTTGTCCCTCTCGGTAGACTACAGGGAAAGCCAACATGTCTAGATCAAGCTAGACACTTTTTAGGTATTTTGATATTACTCCCACCTGTCATGTTTTGCATTCTTTTTAGTGACTTACAGCTTTCCTTCAGATTTCAAGCAGAAGTTCCTTTCCTTTGAGTCTTACCCTAATGTAGTTCAGCTTCAGTACTTCATCACGTACCTAATACATTGAAGCAGCACAGAACTGGGGGAGAGGGTCCTATTTCCACAGGAAATGCAGTTGGTATGGTTCAGTTATGGGTAGCCCCAACTACAATTCCTATTAAATACCCTGATAACATTTCTGAATGTAAACTTCTAGATCCCTGATAAAAGATTTTGGCTTTTTTTTTCCACAATACTTTAAATTTCATTGAAAAACCAAAACTTTGTTTATTTAAAGCTCGTTTTTCCAAGTCCTGGATGTTGAAACCTCCAGCTCAGCACCCACCCCTCTGTTAGAGAAACATCAGCTCCAGAGAAGGTGCAGCAAAAAGGAGCATATGTCCAGCATAGATCCAACATATATCCAACTCCATTTCACACAATTATTTTAGCTTAAATTCTAATGAAGAAATTAATTATATTTCTATCACGTGAAGTTCTTGAACAGAAGCATAGGCACATGGATTTTTTTCACCTGCCCTTGTGCTGGGGTTAGTAAACTTCTGACATGAAGCCCCAGGAGCACCTAGGTGTGAGGATCTGTCTGAAGCTATTGCCTTCTCTTGCCTTAGTGAGGGCTGGAGCCTTTATTTCTGAAGACTGAGAGAAGAATTGAGTCAATCTGCCCTATCAACCTTTGAACTCACTAGAGTGATTAGGAAGTCAATTGATTCTATATTATCTAGGTAATTTTTGCATCAACAAAAAGAGATTGAATGATCAACTCATTTACAATACACCACGTTACTGAGGAGCTGGTAATTTCCTTAGGTCAATAATCTTCTGGCCTGAACTCAAATTTTGTTGATCTATTTCATTCCAGTGTCCAGAATCTAAAGAGAATGGCTGAAATCTTAATATTTTTTAAGCCTTTTATAATTTTTGTACTGAAGTAAATAGCTTTAAAATCGAATTATTTCATAAAGTTGTCTAATTTGTCTTTTCTGGGTTGTGCATAATTTTGAGGTGAACGTACATTGTTCTATATTATGAATCCACAGGAGTGTCTGTGCTAGCCGAGGATCGACACTTCCATTGTCCTATACTGAAATGGCTACAATACTGGGCTAAAAATATTTGTATAGCATTATTATTGCAGGAATTGCCATGGCAACTCAAATGACGGTATTAAGAATGACACCGTAAGCCCAACACTGCCTCACTTAAAGTTGCTAAAGTATTCAAAGTCACCTAAAAGTAAATGCTTTAGATATTCATATTCAAAGCAGGGAAATGTTCTTATTATTTAAAGCCTAAATCAAAAAGCTGACCATAATAATGATTATTTTTCTTCAGATTTCCAGTGCATGGAACCACTAGGTATGGAGTCAGGAGAAATTCACTCTGATCAAATCACTGTCTCCTCCCAGTACAGTGCTATCTGGTCTTCAGAAAGGTCCCGGCTAAATTACCCTGAGAATGGATGGACCCCAGGGGAAGATTCTATCAGAGAATGGATACAGGTAAAATGATAACATTTTAAAGATGTTATTAATAATACTCTGTGGAGTTTATTGAATGTGGAGAATGCAAAAGAAAGAAAAAAAATAACACAATAAAGTACTTCTACATAATTTAAGAATCGTTGCAAGTGAATAGTTCATATTCCCTATTAGACAGACAAAAAAAGACTTACTCCCAAAGGTATAGAAAAAGAAAAGGTCAGGAAGATTAATTCTTCTGCTTTCCACTTCTATTGTTTTTGTGGTCTTCTGGGCAAAAAAAACCAGAAATTTTGGTTTAGTGGAAAAGTCAATATTAGTTTAACATGCACTTAAAGTGGAATGTCCCAGTAAACTGAGCATGTGCTATGTCTCTAGCTGATTACAGTTAAGCATTAATACAATGTGGTGTTTTCATGCACTCAGATTTCACCTCAGAAGACCTATGTCCCTTCCAGAATGCGTTACTCACAGAATGAGTTCAATGGTCTCTGTCTGTTGACTGTTCTTCCACATCCTTAACCACAACAGTCATTAGCAAGATGGGCTGCCTCGGCTTTGCTCTGTTAATACAAGAGAAACCCTGCAAACATTTGTTGCCATGAAGAGGCTCCTTGAGTTCAGTCAGTCTCTTTGGGCTTGTTTGTTATATATTATAAGGCCCATAGCTGAATGGTGCATAACTCCTGAACAGGTTAAGATTATTCGTATCAATTACTGTATACGAAAAAACTATCCTAGCAGGCAAGTATTAATATCATTATATGAAAAACACTGATTTGCCTCAGTTGTATGTTGACTTACACTACTTAGCTGAAACCTAGGCTCTCTTTCTGTTGGCAAAAGCTAAGAGAATTGCTTAAGCATATTATATCTATATTATTAATATTGAAAACTTGTTCATGGATTTGAAACATTCCTCCTACTTCTGTTATTTTCTATAGGAAATTACTAACTGACATAAAAAACAATGCCTTATTAGCCTTTCATACAAATGTTCACACTGGTGTTTCCTGTGAGATTTGATGTCTGCAAGAAAGCTCAAAAACATGTTGAGTAGCAGTTAGCAAAGGGAAGAAAGAGGGGGAAATCTTTCATTTCTGATCCCTGGCACACAACGGGACTCTCAGGTGTCCTGACTGGGGGCCCCTATGCATCCTGAGCTCTTGGCAATGCGGTAACTGTGTACAATGGACCTAATCAGACTTCAGAGTGATAAAAAAAAAAAAAAAATCTGTTGATCCTTTTTCATTACTTAGGAATAAACATTAAAATCTCCTCAACCTTATCTAAGGGCAAGGCTTTTTATTAATCATTGCCACTTGCAATCCTTGGAATGCACATAGAAAAAGGGTGGAATGCATCAGAATCAAATTCCATGTGTTTCACCTGGTCGGAGGGCTGCCACTTTTGCTTTGTTTCTTTTTTTTCTGCTGTCACTTGCACATTTACGACCAGATAATCAAAACAAGAGAGTTAGTCAAATCTCATTCATGTGTTCATGTGTTCTGTGCGCTTATTAACTTTATTAAGTTATGATAACTACGTACCTATATATTACCTATATATATATCTTAATCCTTTTGCTTAGAACTGGATCTTTCTGAGAAAAAGTTTCAAAGGATTTCTTTTAACCATAAACTTCTTTAATAACAGACACATAACAGAATTCAAACTACTCCAGGTTTTATGCTTAAAACAGCTCAGGGTACTCAGGCCCCCTGCAGATGAATTTCTCAACCTCCTTTGCCTCCTGCCATAAACCAGGGTGCTCAGGGGCTGAAACAACCACTGAGCATAATTTTTAGCACCTTTTCACTGCCTCCACCACATCAGCCCAGAAGCTGGTGGTTATTTGCATGCTGTGCTGCTCATGCCACAGCTCTCATCTACTTCACCCAGCTCCTGGTCTGGAAAAAGTATCATGAACCATTTCCCTGAGCAGTCCCTTGGACATCTCCTTCACTGCCCTTTGTAGCAGACGGAACTGAGCTAGTCTAGAGATCGAGTATTTCATCCCCTTCCACAAGGTACAACACCTTAACTCATCTTCGGCTCTGATAATTCTTATGCTTATTTTATTGTGGTTTAATTGTATCCTGATGTTGATTATTCAAACTTCCAACTTCATTCTAAATGTTTTCCTGTTAATTGACAATCTTGAGATGGGTGCTAAGGGCTTCAGACCATCACCCAAGAGGGTTCTTGTGCATAGGAGCCTCCATCTTCTACGAAGTCTTGATGCCACTGGCAGTAAGTGCATGTTGTGAATTTGCATCTGGATAAAATATTGAGGTCCCATTTTTCCTTTATACAAATATCCCTGAGAACCGATGTTCGTCTCCATAAGAGCTTACAGACAAACAACCAAGGACATGTAACTGATAAAATACTCTGAAATTACCCATAGAAAAAAATGGCAATATTTTATTAAAAGGAGGAAACCACTTGTATGTGAAGGACTGAGGTCACTTTGTTCTGCTTTGTTGTGCATGCTATTGTAAATTAGTCATTTATGTAAAGTATTTGCTTTTGTGCAGTGCAGCATAAATGGATTTTTGCTGCACAGTGCAAGAACTCTAGAAGATATTCAACAGCAGGAAAACAAAGCTGAAGGATACAGCAATGCTGAACTCAGAACCTTCAAAGTGAAAATTTCTGCCTACATGCCCTTGTCTGAGAGACAGAAGTTCTGTGTATATCAGTTAATCATTAATTTTTTCATCATTGGAGGTTTCCATACCTGCACAAACACTGCAGCTGGTTAAATAATGATTTCTGCCTTTGAGCTGTTAATGTGCATATGCAACTAGAGCATATATATGAGCTCTGTACAGTCATACGTGGGCAGAATAGCTTGAAAGTTCAGCTCCAAATATTAATTTCCTCAGTGTGTCAGGGCTTTTTGTATAGGGGAAATATTATAGTTCTCCTTTCCCTTCCTTTTGCCTCTCCCTTCAAGGTTAATGTTTTTGTTAAGACAAAAGAAACAGAAAACCTCATTGAGTATCAGCCAAAGGAGATTGGTATCTATAGAGGACGTCTAGAGGGCATGAGATATAATTGTGTCCTTTGAGTTGTTGGAGAATTTTTGGACCATTTTGACAAAAATAATTAGGAAAATAGTGTTGGCTTGTTATTAGGAATGACGGTGAGTTCCATCTGTAGACCTGAAACCCATTCTTTTGTGTAAAAACTAGACTGCTCCTTTGTGGCTGACAGGTATGAACTCCTGAGTCCATCTGAATGCCACCTGCTTACCGGGCTCTGTTAAGTGAAAGTTGCCTTTTCCTTCCTTTCCTTAGTTGTTTGAAAATAAATGTCAAAGCTTAGATTAAAAATAACCATAGTACAGTCACACTGTAAGTCTGCACAATACTTTCTCCATTTTATTTTTACCCTCAAACACACTTTGAAAATTGCTCAACTAACATGAGATTTGGAGTGATTCCTTAATCAGAAACAGAGTCACTCTAGATTGAATTTCTTCTTTAAAAACACATTAATAAGTCTGTGAATTTTCCAATATGAATGGAATAAAGATATGCATGAGGGAACAAGGGCTGCCAAAAATATGCATGAAGGTAGTTTATTGTTATATGGGATGTTATTAGCATCTCAACCTTAAGCTCAGCCTACTTGTTTATTGCACTTAGGTTTCACACACTTGACTGCCCTTCAGTTTGAAACAGCATAATTTAAAATAAAAAATAAAACCAGCCCTTTAATTTAACCAAGAGCAGGGAACTGCCATTGCAATGTAAGTCATTGTCCCTCATTAACGTATCCTTTCACAGGAAAAATAGTATAGTGTTTCCATTTCTGTAATCTGAACAACAAACATGTTAATAGGTATCAATTACCAGCCAGTTTCAGTACTTAGAACCAGTAAGAAGGCCCATGCAAGGGTTTCACATCTGGTTTTAGTGAAATTGTTCCTGTCTGTGGTATTTAAAATTTAAAGAACTCCTGTTATTGTGCAATTGCAAATCCTAGGGGAATACAATGTTAATGAAATCCATAATGTGCAAGGATTTCATGATTGCATTTTCAAGGCATTCCTTCAAACGGGACAACTGATGCCTGCCATGGCAGCAGTAATTGTGTTTTTACAGAGTAGATTTAATGTTCGCATTTAAGAAAGCAGTTACATTTACACTCATATGAAAAAATAACATGCAAAATCTTTATACTTAGGGAACTTTTTGCATCTTATTTCTCAGTCCTTTGAGAAGGAGCCGTGGGCCATTTTGCATGGCAAGACCTTGTGCCTCAGGGATGCCCCGATGGGTTGTGGCCAGCAGCCCCAGGGCACGGCAGGAGCAAGGGGAGCTCCAGGGGAGCGCCCACAGGGAGAGATGTCGTCAGCTGAAGACACTTGAAACCCACGTGTGTGGTTTTGAGGGGAGACTGATTGCCTATTACCAGGGTCACTGGGAACCTCTGCTGCCATCAATCCTCATCATGGGGTGGGTTTGCAAAGCCACAAGGAGCAACACCTTCTGGGTACTTTTACTGCAGGATCTGTGTGTTTTCTATCAAAATGTTTCTTCTAATGCATATTACACAAATCTTTGCACTCCCACCAAGCTGGATGGCAGTTTCGGGGTGGCACAATTTTTCTCTCATCTGTGAGTGAGACCTCCAGCTTGCCCAGAGACCAAAGCATGTTTGTTAACACAAGATGTTCAGTTCATATTATGGCTGGGGTAGGACAAAACCATAAATCCAGCTTTAAGAATCCTAGTATCAGATCTAAACTTTGCAGGCATAAACCAAAAAGCACTACTCTGGTATAAACACACTCTGCTAGTTCAAATTTGTTCAAAAAGGTTAACAGGGGGTTAACGTAAGTAGACATTATGCTCTGGATTGAGCATTATCTGTCATTCTGCAGCTGTCATAGGGCCATACACTAAGATGAACTCCTTATCGTGTGTTCTGGCTAATATGACACAAATGGCTAATCCAGCCCAAATTTATACTGCTGGGTTTTTCAGCAGGACACAGACCTGATAGCATGTGTAACCCTCCAGACTCAGGGGTTGGCACAGGGAGCACAGGCTCGGTCTGCTCCCTCTGGCCTCTGCCTGCCGGTCTCTATCTCACTGCCCGTCCATCCCTTTGGCACCTACAGCCCCTGCAGTAATTCGAGACCTCTAGACCAGTCAGCCCTAGGAATGTCAGCTGATCTGGTGCAAAATTCTCCCTCTGCATCTTGCAGCATTCAGGAGTCTGGAGAAAGGCCAGAGAGGTAACAATAGGTCTCCTCAAAAAACAGCCTGGGAGATGTCCCTTGCCTTCACTGATTGAAATATCAGTTGTTTATTTAACATTAACTCTGCTGTGCAAGGAAAATATACTCCCATTGATTTAAAGCATTTCTCTGTATACACTACTTCACCAGAATTGAGAGGGAACTCTGAGATGGAATTTGCCTTCCACATTTGTCTTCATTCCTTTACTTTTTAACCTACATTCTTCATTGTTTGCTCCTTTGTAAGCAAAACTCAGGAGCATACATCACTGATGTGAACTGGTATATAGATTAATACTGATTTATTCACATATCACTTCTGAAAATAATTGCGGTTCATCATTTGGTGTCTTGACCTTTCATCTGTGTCATGGCTGATTTCCTTATCAGGTATTCACTTAAAAACATAGTCAGTATTTATATCTGCTGCTGCACAGCACATTTGTTTCATTAACAGGTTTGTTCTTACATCAGGCAGCTGTTTAGCCTGACTTTACCAGCAAGCTTATCTGAATATTTCACATGAAAACTCAAGGAAGTGCTAGTCAACAATGCCTGTTATTTTTATTATTATTTCTGTTTCTTTTGGAGTTTGATACAGAAGTGAAGTGCAGCATATTACTGCATAGAATAACATGAAAACTGGGAAATCTCAGCCTCCCAGTTCTCCTGGCCTTTGAAGGACTGCCTGAGAGCTGGAGTTCAAGGTTTTGTGGTGGGGCTTGCCCATCATTAGGGAGCACACTGACATGAAAGCACAAAAACTGTCAGTCCTTTGTCTTCTCTACCACATTAGATTACAAGTCATGTATTTGGTTCATGTCATTTTACAGTTCATAACTGCACTCCAGAAATCACAAAAAGCAGAGTGAGCTTTGTGTGGAAAAGTGTTACAGTTATCTTAGCGGTCTTAACATGCTTTGCACATGGGCAAAGAATGACAAAAGAATATTCCTTTCTGGAAATCACAGCCAGCACAGACTGTGACACAGCGCAGAACCGGGGTTAATTGACCCAGCAGGATACATTCATACCTTTATTTACTGTGACATGGGAATAAATGGTAGAGTTTCACAAAGGCAAGTACTGAAATTAGACTAGAGGGAGAGGGAGAAATAAAAGGGCCCTACAAAGTATGAACGTTTTTTGATTATTCAAAGTGCTTTAAGAGGTATTTTAGTACCAGAAAGTTCCCAGCCATAGATTTATCACTCTGGGGAGGCTGAAGAGATGCTCAGAGAACTGTGCAAAACCATTGGCAGCCTTACTGCTCCAGAAGTGCAGGTGCAAAATGCAGTTTAGAAGAAAATCCTCTCTACCTCCCTCTGACATGTTTCAGCATCAGCCCTAATACAGAGGGGAGTCCTGTGTGGCTTCAAGCAATCCTGTGTGCAGCATATGGAGGAGCAGCAGAAGCGGAGCCCCTCCGAGCCTCCACTACCAGCCTAATCATTAGAATAGTTTCAGTTTTTTTCAGGGGATCCATTATGCAGAGATCTGAGTAGTTTATATGTAGCTCTGTAATTACCTATGCATCTACTTCCCAGTCCAGCCCTACATCCCCTCAACGGCTGCAAGACAGATGGCCCTATAGAGCTGAGATAGCGAATCAAAAATGTGTCCACCAAAAGCACTGATTCAGCAACTACTAAAATAATTTTGTAAATCTATCTCACTTTCAGTTGGTTCCAGGAGGCAAAGAAATTAAATTTTTTTAATCGAAACTAAAACTAGTTTTAAACTAACCACCACAGGCTTGTTTCGGTTTGTTTTTTTTTTTTTTTTAAATCGCATCTTGTTCTTCTTCTTTATTTCACAGAAATTAAAGCCACTTACGAAACTCTGTACAAAGTGGGTCTTCTCTCTCTTTTGTTTTTGTTTTTATTTTTTCCATTCACCAGGTTCACATGTTTGGCTTGACTCAAAACATTTGTTATAGTTTGCTGGGTTTTAAGCTGCCATCACGCCAAGAAATCAGTTGTCTGTGCCATTCTGCTAGGTAGGGGAGCTCTCTCCCAGATGGTTTGCACACCCTGTGGGGGCTGAGGCAGCCTTGCCCACCCAGTTCCAAGCAATACATTTGCTCCAGCACAGCCAGGACCTTCTGCAGATGTGAAGGAAGGTATCTCAGAGGGAGATCTGTCTGAGTCTGGCAGAAATAAATTAATCTACGAGACTAGGCAGGTGTCAGACTGAGGGTGAGGTAAAGCTCAAGGCTAGAAGTTAAGTGACTAAGGGCAGTGCCTAGAAACAGAGCCTTGGGTAGGAACACACAGCTGAGGTGTGTTATAATAAGCAGAGTTATTACTGAGCTGAAGGTCTCTGTTCTCACAGGGCCGACCCTGGGCTGGAGATGAGAGGTGTGCTGCTGAGTGCTTTGCAGAGACAATTATGCATTTTTATTCACTCTTTCCACACCTGCACAGTAGTATGAAGCTGTAGAGTTCATGAGTCCTATGGGCCCTTCCGCATCCCAGCATCCATGCTCCAGATTTTCTGTTGCTGAGCTATTATTTACCTCCCCTGTCCTTGTGTCATCCTGCTTTTCTGTCCCAGTTCAATTCTGTTCTGCCCATTAGGTGACATTTTCACAGCAGTAGCAAAATACGTAGAGTGGAAGGATAAATGAGATTTCTTCCAAGTGGTAAATACCTGCCCTTCAGAAAGCAATTTGTCTTCTTCTAAAAAAAAGCAAAAAAAAAAAAGTATATTTCAAAAAGGAAACAGCTCATTTCACTTTTTTACCTCTAATGTTTTCATTTTAGGTTTTAAAAAAAGTCTTTAAAAAGGCATCAGAATAACTTCCAAAGCTGACTGGTAAACAAAACCTGCTAGCAGAGAAAATACAATTGACCAAACATTAAGCTGAGATTCAGTTCCTCTATTTTCAGGAACAACTGGCTTCTCATCAGAAAAGGACTGTTTACACATAACTTCACCAACCAGCTGTAGCTGTGTAGTCTGGTCTTTCTCTTCATTGCACCATTCTGTGTTGAACAGTTCAGGCCAAACTCGTTTCTGGTGTTGATCCTCTTGAAGATGATGAAGGGATCAATCTGTCCTATCACATATAAAAACAGGGTATATTTTAACTGGTTGTATTTAGGTTGTTGATTATTGTACTAAAGTGTCTTTCAGCCATAACAGACACAGGAGCAGGTTCTTGCAATGCAAATACTATTAACTTCAGGCTATGGACTGAAGGGTTAACATAGCACAGAATAATTTTTAAATGTTCTTATCAGGCCTTAAAAATTAGCCATCCATAGGAGGGTCCCCCCCTTTCATTATATGCTTAACTAAGAAAATACATCCTGTGTTTATTTTAAAAAGCCACAGCACTTAAAAATCAATAGCTTTTCTCTTTACATAGCTGCAGATAGAGTAACTTTTAGATAGGCAGAGTGGGGGTACAAAAACCAGGCATCATTATCTGGCCAAAGAAACCCTGGAAATTAAATCCTCGTGCCTGAAGTTTGAACATGCTTTGCTGAGGGAAGGGCAGAGCTGGGGGCAGCTGGTCTCCTTGGTTTTCTCTAGCACTTGGATAAAGTTGTCTTGGTAGTCAGGGGCCTGTGCCATCCCTTCTGCTGTCCCCCTTCCTCCTCCAGCACAGGACAAGAGCACCACTCTCAGGAGCAGGTCTTCTTAATCACACCCTCAGAAGTATTTCATCTACGTGTGCATTTCCTCAGAGCTGTGAGGGGCATACCAGAAAAAGTGAAATAATCTTTGCATGTGCAGTCTGTCTCTCATTTTTCACCATACATTTACAGGACCCTCACCACACTGTAACTGTAGCTACGTGATATTTTTCTAGAAGGTAGCAGAATCTCATATTTTAAAAAAGCAGTGACTTGCTTGGTGACCCAGCAGTAAATTAAAATCATCATATACAATGTGTATGAAATAGAAAATCGAATTTTGGTGCAACAAAACTGACAGTTCCATTTAACAGAGAATAAATGAATGCAGACTCCTGTGGATGAATGACTGATTTAAAGAGACTGTGCCCATTTTCCAAGATGAGAAGGCTGATCAAAAGAAAATACATGTATTTCTATGTGACACAGGTTATACGCCTATTCCAGTGAAATTAGGCTTAAAAAGTATTATATCACAGACACTGTCACTTTTTCCTCATTTTGCTGTGATTTTTTATAGAAAACCCAAAGCCTGAACACTCAAAAATATCTGAGTGTAGTAAATTCCAGTTATTTCAGTGTAACTGACGCTGAACACAGTGATTGCACAGTCAGATCTATCTACACCATCAAGGTGTGCTGTCTGAGACGGGAGAGGTTTAATTTTGCACAGTATATCATCCCTTGCTTAGCAGCTTCCTATGATTAGCATAGGTATGCTGTGAAACAGGAAGGAGAAGTTACTGTTGTGTGTTTACACATGTAGTATTGTACTTATATTCAAAATACCAAAATTACAAATCAAGCCTTTCTGCCTGTACCCTCTGATTTTGACAGGACAGCAGCTGGCAAAAAATGCTATGAAAGAACTTAATAGGCAAAATTCAGTTTTTTCCACCCAAAGCCTAGTTATTCGCATGTGAAGAAGTCCGAGAGAGAAGCTTTGGATTACTTGTTTCCCATTTGTGCATTAGTTGTTCAGTACACTTAGGGGAAAGAAAGTCCTACAATTATGTCCTTCTCTCAGAAAAGAGCGGTTCTGCAAGTATTGCTATAGAGTTTCCCTTTTCTATAGTTTCTAACACAAACCAGGGGAAGGTCACATTCAAACTGCACTAAATAGTTGTCTTCATTCCAGATCAGAGGATTAAGCTCAGGTTTAAAATTAAATGTAAATTACAAATAAGTATTCAGAAAACGTTAATTAAAAGTATTACGTTCCTGACTCATTTATTGCTCAGCAAGGGTCCCTAAGTATCTTAGCTGGAGAAAGGGGCCATTCACATTCCTCCCTTTTTTTGACCAAGTCATTGTACGTCTTAGGTTATCCATTTGCAAGTTAATGTAGTGCCAAAGCAAAGGTTTTCATTTTAAAGAAGTAATATTTCACAGCAAGATATGTTCCTGCAAGATGTAAAACAATCTTTTTCTAAAGCACTGGGAGTTAATCAGCCTTTCTCTCCATTGCTACAGAGAGGATTTGAATGGCATAAGATGCTGATTGCTTAGATCCCAGAGTCTATAGAAAACCCAATACTATTACATTTTCCTCCCTTTGTTATCAGAGTTTATTGTATCTTGGTGTTCAGGTTTTAAATAGTGTTCAAGTAAGAAAAATAAATTAGGAAAAAGGTATTTTCTGGGTCTTCTGAATAACGATGGCATTGCATCAAAGCCCCACATGAATGCCTAAGATGGAGCTCGCAAATGAATAGCAGAGGGATCGTTCCCTATCCCTGCGTGTGCCCAGGATGCATTTCACCCCCACAGCGAGCCCGTCTCGGGGAGCAGGGCACTGCCCTTGCTGTGAACCAGGCTCCTGCGAAGGCTCACACTCCGAGTGTCACACGGAGCTCGTGTGCCAGTGGCAGCGCTGCTCCCAGCCCCCTCGCAGCATTTCTCTTCCACATTTGATCTTTATAGCTTCCATACTGGAGCGATTTGGTTTGCTGAATTCTGGAAATGTCTCCAGTTAAAATGCTAGTGTATTAACCTGCTGTACTGAATCTCTTTTGTTTCTCTTTACCAGAGTGCTGCTTGCCAATTTTTATGACTACAGCAGATTTTACTATTCAAACAGAACCAGATGGAACACCAGTTCAAAGAACATGTCAGAATTAAATATTTCTTTTTTAATTAGTTGCTTCTGATTTATGCAAAAAAAAATTAACATAAGAGTAGGAGAATGTGCCATGAATCCAGATGCAACACAGCCCACACAAGCATTATCTTTTCTCTGTCAGAGGCACAGAAGCTTTTTCTTTTATTCTTTTCTTGTCTTTTCTTTTTTCCTTTATGTTTCTGGATTTCATTTTTTTTATGCTTTCTGCATCTTTTCCTTCTTTAAGCAACCTCATAATGATGACTGGAGTTCTCTTATGTTTATCAGTCATACTTTTTCACCATTATCCTAAATTTCTCTCATAGAAACTGGCTGATCTGCGTCTGAGAAAAGTTACTGTACTCAATGCTGTGACCCCAGCTTCAGTAGCTCAATGTGATAGCATCTTTTGCTCTATTCTTTGTTTTCAGTTGGGGGATTCTTTAAACTTATGTTTTTTTCTTCTGCAGAAAGGGATTTGAGCAGAAGGTGAAGATTGTGAGGAATATATATTTCAACTGCTAAAGAAAGGTTCATTTCCATTTTGCTGCCAGGAATTCCTATTTCTTTGGCTTGAATGTTTGCTCATGTCTTCTTTCATACTTCCTCATTTTTGCCAAGTCATATAAGCATCAGTTCAGTAAAACATGCTGACTGGGGACAGTTGTAAGGCACAGACTACAAGTTGAGCATGTGATTAGCTGATAAACCCTTTTGGGGCTTTCAGGATGTTGCTGTCAAGGTTGATGAGAAAGACTTCAGTGACTCAAGAGAGATCTTAATAAGAGCAATATTTTCTCCCCACTTTCTTTATGGAGCTGCCACATCGCTGAGAGTTTTACACAAAGATTTGAGGTAGTTTACAGGCTTAACTATTTTCACTTAAATCCAGGATGAATATTTACAACCTGTCATTAATCAAGGAGTTGTGCTCTTGTAATGACTACTCGTTTCAAGAATGAAGACTTTTGGAAGTAATTTTCCAACCAAATTAATTAGACTGTTTTCAGAATTTCTACTGGAGCCTGTCCCACTTTTACTTAGCATTATAAGCTAAGAAAGAAAGAAATTAAGTCATAGTTGTATATACCTCATGAGAAAGCATGATTGGCCAAATCAACAGCAGTGTTAAGAAAATAGATCAACTCTTGCTTAATTAAATATTTGAAGAACAGTGAAGCATCACAACAGCTAATCTGACTCAGAGCACTGTACGCTATCTAGGGAAATGACACGGCTCTCTAAAAATATTTACTTTGGTATGTTGTGTCAAGTGATGGATTGTACAGCTTTTCAAGCCACAAGAGATGCCCACAACAAAAAGCTTCCTGTTGTTAATCAAACTCCAGCATTCAGTACTTTATTTTCTCAGGCTGTTAAACAGACCTACAGTAGGAGTGTTAAAAGCTGGCAAAACTGCTCCCTTGCTGCAGCTCCCTCAATGACTGTATTTTATTTAACAAGGCAGATTTTCATTCTGAAGGTAAGATCTTCCATACTATAAACTAGTTATGTATGACGACAGGAAGCAGCAGGATTAATTTCAAGCCATGTATGTTGTGTGTCGTTCTTTATCCAGCAGTTTGCTCAGAATTGCTACATGATGCATTGTGCAGAGCTAAATGTTATTTTTTTCCTTCCCCTTAACTAGTCTCAAATAAAATGAGTATGCCACCCCTTGCATATCTTTGTCTTAAAAATGTGTCACCCACCTGCATTTTTTGGAGACAGTAAGACAGCAAAAAGAATATTTCTCCTGGATGCTACAAGATATTGCAGAATAAATAGAGAGGAAGTAATTCATATGTAGAAACAGCTAGTGCCTTGCAATATGCTTTTGTGGGAAATAAATTGATTTTAGAAATAGGAACAAGTGAGGCTTTTTTACATGAACATTTCTCTCCTGGAAAAGAAATAATACACATTCGAGATGCTCCTCGTTTCTAAGTTAGGGGCCCGTTCCTATAGGCAGGTCTGCTCCCAGACTTGTACTTTCAAATAAAGATGATCACATTGCAGCAGAGGCAACTATCAAAGGCTATGTTTTTGGATAAGGCCCTTAGGCATCATTTTCCAAGACATATGCTTTATAATCTGAATGAAAGTGAAAATTTGAAAAAAAAAGAACTTGAAACATGCTGCTGTTAGTCAAAGCTGAAACTCTGGTCATGGAAATGAAATGTGAAGATTTCAGGTTTGGAGACAGCTGCCTATCTCAGATCACAGCCATAAGGCTTGCAATAACTTACAAAATCGCTTGCATTTTCTAAAATAAATACCAGATGTTTGTTTATCATATGTGCAGAAAGTTAAATGTCAAATAATTGCAGGGAAATGCATTTGATGTTCATCTTCAAAAGTACTATATTTCAACACCACATCTCTTCACAGTCACTCTAACATGAAACACAAGTTCTTGAAACAAAAAGGACAAGAAGGCCAAAACAAAAAGCTAGTTATTAAAGACTCATATTACACTCATAGCTGGAGTAGCCTGCATCCAAGAAAAATGAGTTACCTCTCTCTGGTCATGTTAATACTTGGAGACTTCTTTGGAGAGGACATACTATGTTGACTGGAACTTACACAGTCTATGGACTCTATAGTCATAAGCCTTCCAGATGCAAAAGAATTCCTATCTGTTTGGTGACACAGCTGTTCCAGCGCTATTACCCTCTGCTCTGATTCCTCTGGAAAAAATAGAGAAGAGCTGTGTCTTATCACAGCTAAACTTTGGTGCCTTCAGGTTCCAGTTGTTGCTAGCAATTGTTATGGTTGAACTTCAACTCTGAATAGTCCCTGTAACATTTAGAATCTCTGTTTTATGGACAATGTTTTGCATTTAATAGAAAACAAAGTTTCAACAAACATTGTAACAAAATGCATCACAAAGTGATTAATGAGAGGGAGCTTAACAGCCCATTAAAATATGTCATGCAGTTTCCAACGTAGTCTTCTACATAATTCATTTCTATCACCTTACTTAGAGAAGTTTGCTACATTTAGAGCTTAATTTGCAAACATACTTAGGTACCACAGAGGGGTCCACAGTGTTGCAATTCTGTTTGCATGCACCTGGAGAGGAGAGATTCCCCTCCAGAGGCCACTGCAAAGAACTGTCAAAGGGGGGTCAATGTCTTAAGCCCTACCTCTCTCCTGGACCTTTTCTCTGAGTTAGTATTAAAAATTCCGAGAGACCCTTCTGCTGCTCAGCTGCTTAATCCCACCTTTCTTGTTTGCACTGCTTCTTTCTCACAAAACACTGAAGGAGAAATGTTATTCTTTTTTCCTCTATCAGCTTGTGAGCAAACAGCCCCTGGCATGCTGCAGGTCTGGGGTCACAGCTTGCTTTTGCAAGGGGTTTAAAACTGTGCTGAACACTCGAGCTGTCAGACTCCAGGCACTCCAGGAGAGGACTACTGTTGACATAGTTCCAGTTTTCAAGAAGCACATAAAGATTTGCTGACCTGGAGAGAGAGCACATCTATGTGAAGAGACGTTTTCTCTAGCAAAAAGAGAGCCCTCCCTGCTCCAGTAATGTCTTAGTTACTGGAGCCAGGAGTTATGTGGTTGCATTTCCTTCCTTACTTATAAATTTATAGGCAAAATTACTTATAAACTTATAAAGGCAATAAATTAGAAGTCCTCTCAGTGTCTCCCTCTCTCCTAGTGAGAGAATTCTGCCAAGGTTTTAGACATGAAGGTAGATGTCTATATCCATTGTGTGTTTAGGACTTAATCCTGGGCACTGAGATGGATGCTGTAGGATATTCAGTGCCCTGGAGTTAAGAAGGGGTATTGAATCCCAGAATTTGGGACTAAACAAAATTTGAAGGCCTGAAGTTTTCTGACAGGACAAGCCTGAGACCTGAATGGTCAGTGACTGGTAGCAATTGTTAGGTCAGGCATCAAATAATCAAAGCTTTCCCTAAGCCACCATTGTTAAAATTTAACTGGTTTCAAATACCTAGAACTCTTGTAGTAGGCCATTGCTTGACTTTATTCACAATGAAGTACTTACTGTATATTAAAAAGCCTCGCTAGAATAATTTCAAATCAGTTGGAATGTTACAGGCTTGGGACCCTAATCATTTCAAAACTGAAGAGCTGTTTCAAATTGTAAGAGGAGCAGATCATTTAAATAACTTAGCTCTGCACTCCCTCAGACTTCCAGATTTTCAAGTGCACTTCAGCCTGGAAGTGAATGTGGTATTGGACATAACTCAGTGCAGCACACTTTACAATCAGCCGAGTACAGCTTGGAGAGCATTTGAAGTTAAGCTGAGATTGCTCAGAGCAATGATGCCCAGATTCTCCCCATTAACTTTCAGATTGCAACAATCTAACATCTGAGACTCTCCAGTTACTTTAAATCACTTGATTGTTTCTTGAGGTGGTGCTGGGATTTTTTTTTTTTTACTGAATTTTTTTTTATCACACAAAACCAAAACGTTGCAGTATTTCACCCCTAAAGATAAGGGCTAAAATGTTACATATAGACTTTATGAGCCTTAAAAACTGGTGCAGGGGCTTTGCCCTGAAAGCCGGTTCTGTCACACACAAGGCTGCTATTCTTGTGTTGGAGGACTTCAAAATGCCTTGCATATGACATGGGCACTGAGAGAGCAGACACTGTCCTCAATGGCACTTCCTTCAGCCTTTTGAGAGAGAATGCAGAGCATGTTGATTTAGCTGCTCCAATGCCTTTGGATATATGACATATATCCAGGAAAAAGGATGCCTGTGGGACACAGGACACATATATTCTGCATCTTACATACTTTGGAAATAATGAAAAATCCTGGGATATTCATGGGGCCATTCACTTGGGAAGGGTTAATTCAACCTATTATTATCCTACTAAACTCTGGACAAATGAAGTTAAGGGAATAAATTACACTGATTAATATTTTGTGAGTAATGTGATTTTATATTGAAATTAAATGACCTGCTTTAAGAAACAAAGAGAAGATTCTAGCTGCAGAGAAAGAGGGTGAAGAATTTGATTTTAATTGGTTGGTTGTTATGGCTAAAAAAAGGCTGTAAGGAAATGGCAGAAGTTTCAAAGCTATGGTCACCAACCTGACTGTGAGAAAGTTTTGTGCCCAGTTTCAGCTATTTGGCAGTTGGACTTGTGCACTGGGATAAGGTTTCTTTTGCCAGCAGAACTGAGTAGCTAGCTACTTGAGTAGCTGTATTCCTGCACCCCACATCATTCTCCCAAATATGTTGATAGTTCTTTGATGCCACATGATGAACTAGATAAGAAAAAGACCTGCATGAAAAATGAATAATGGGGAAGAGCAAGTTTAGCCTAAATCACTTGTCCATTTATAATGGACAATGTACTTCCATGAGAGAAGGAGAAAGAGAGAGAAGAATGAAGAAGAGAGATGACCTCTACCGCACATTCATGTGCATTTCTCCAGCGAGTTCAAAATGACATTGTTTTCTAATGATAGAAGTTCATGGCATTTGACAGTTGGAACAGAATTACTGCACTTGTGCTAATGTTTCTTTCTGTTTTCTTCAAATGCATCATACAGTACAAGCAACTAATTTGCCTTTTTCCTGACTAAATCACACAGTGATTTGTAATTATCTTGTGACCAACTAATATACATTGGGATTATTTTCTTCTCTTCTATTTGCAAGTGATGATCTTCTGGGTTTTAGCAGAATTCTTGTTATCGTTCCCTAAATGCACAAGTTCGACATTATCCTAGTAAATTCCATCCCATTTCTACTGCTGCAGTCCTCAGGGTCAGTCACTCACAGCATGAGTCCCCTCTGTACTGGCAATGCCTTGCAGCTTTGTGTCCTTAGAGAATTTCATTAGCATCTATGCAAGTGCTTAATGAAAATATTAACTGAGGTTGTTCAGCAGACTGGTCCTTGAGGAACTTCTCTAGTAACTCCTCTGCAGTCTGGTGGCTCCCACTCGCACTGATGGTGTCTCTGGTTCCTCCCTCACAGAGGAAAGAGAATTCTCTGGCATGTGAATAGCATTCCTGGCTAATTAGGTGAACCCTCCCGCCTTCTGTGATGACACGGTTTACAAAAGAGGAGATTATGTCCATGTTATTATCAACAATATTTTTCAGTTTGCTTTGTGTAAAATCCTTATTATTTTTGTGAAACATGGTGGGTGCCGCTGCTGCAGTGTTGTTATGCTCTGAACTGGTTGTCCTCACATTCCAAATTATTCTCTACCACAGGTAGACCTGGGCCTTCTCCGCTTTGTTTCTGGAATTGGGACCCAAGGAGCCATCTCAAAAGAAACAAAGAAAGAATATTATCTGAAAACATATCGTGTAGATGTCAGCTCCAATGGAGAGGATTGGATTACATTAAAGGAGGGAAACAAGCCTGTTGTAAGTATTTTTTTTTTCTTTTATTATCTCTCTTCAGCCGAGAAATAGTCTGTTGAACTGTTTAGTTGCTATCATCTGTTTAAAAAAGAGGAATAAGTTTTAGTCAGGTTGATCAGCATTAGCAATTTCCCAAATCCAAAAGCTAGCTTATGTCTCAGTAGTAATGGACCAAGAAATTGTTTATGCAAAACCTAGAGCAGCTGAAAATGGTGCAAGGTGCTGCCCTATCTATTGAACTCACCGTAGTTAGAGTCATTTTGTGTCTTTTTCCTGGAGTGTCCTGCTGTTTCCCTTTTTCTCAGAGATTTTCTATGTGACCTTGAGCAAAATATCGTGCAGAAATTTTCAAAAAATGTGTCTGTCCATTATCTGCAGTGAAGCTCTGGATATGCAATGTGGCAGTGCCTCAGCTCCCTGTGCATGGCCATGCAGGAGTGCTAGCAAGTGATTAGTGGTTTGTTAGACTTCCAAGTATCTTAGTGATGGGAGTCATGCAGACAGATGATTAGGCACATCTTTCCATCCTTATAGATTTTTATCACCTTTCCATTTATCAGCAGATTTGCTCTCTGTGACCTCCCAATGAAACAGCTTTAGACACTCATAAGAAAAATTGTCATTATCCGCTACCATGAGCATAAAGCTCATTACTGAGAAGTCAGTTCTGCTCCAGCTCTCACATGAATAGCCCCAGTGAGGCTGTGCCTCCCTTTCTGCCTCGCTCAGGATGTGCCTGGGAGCAGCATCCCCAGAGGCTGCCAGGCACTGATGCAACTGGAACGTTTTGTGGTACGTCCCTTCAAAACAGCTTTTTTGTGACCCTTCTGTAAAGACACAGAAGAGCTGTGCAACGTCAAACTGTATCAGTGTAACCCTATCTAGCTCTAAATATTTGGTTACTGGTTTGTCCCTGACTCATCTGTAAGTGCTATGCCAAGTCCACTACATTTATCTAATCAACATGGTAGCAGTGTTTAACAAATACATCTTGCTTTTTTGAAGCACTTTGGAAAACAATAAAAAGTGAATACTGAAAGCTTCTCTTTGACAGGTATTATCCTGGTTTTAGTGGAAGTTCTAAAGGTCAAATGACACAATGTGGGCACTGTACAGTGATGTATATAAAGATACAATAACTGACTTGCCCAAAGTCACAAGAGGGGCCAGCACAGTGGCTGGTATGAGACACGGGGTTTCCTGGCTCTGGATTCTGTAATCTGAACAAATGCTTCTTTCAAAATCAGACCATGCCTGATTTTCATTACCAGCTTCAATTTGTAAACTCTCCAAGAGTGTATTTTACATAAGTTTCTCTTGCACATGCTGTCCTGAATAAGTGAGAATATTTCCTAAACCTATGTCACTTGTACAAAGGGTTCATTAAAAAAATCGTATTTCTAAAATGGCAGTATTTTGCTGTTGATCAAGACAAGAAAAAAGTATGCACCAGTCTCCCTCCCAGATATTTTAATTCAAATTAAAAGTTTGCAGCTGCAGATCTCAAGGCAGCCATACGCTAGTGTTGCACTAACTAGATATAAGAATCTGTGTACTTTTGAGAAGACTCATTTTGTCTGTCAGATGCAAACTTTGAGAGAACTACAGCAGGTCCTCACAGAAAAAAAAAATGGAAAGAAATGGAGCTAGAAAGAAATGCAGCTCCATTAAAAATCTCTTACTAGATATGAAACTCTTATCTTAAATTACTTGATATGTAACTGAGCCTTATGAGTTGACAGCTGTGTGCTGTTGGCCTCTGCTCCAAATTAGTGCAGTTACTGTAAGGAACAAACAGGAAAGTAGGAGAGCGTGTGTAAGAAATGGGAGAATCTCCCATAAAAGGAGAGGGGTCTGTATCCATGGAAAACAACAGGAAATCGGTCCCCTCTACATGAGGAAGAAGCAGGAAGCTGAATCACCTTCTTTGGACTGGAACATTGCAAGGTTTCAGCTGCGCTAGGAAGGAGTGTGTCTGCAGGATCCTCAGCATGAAAGCACAGCACAGTCATGTGCTTCTGGTGGAAGTCTCATTGTTCATCTAATTTGACTGCCAGCCCCGGGGGATGCAGGGAAAATCTTAGAGCCTGCTTTACAGATTTTAAATAGACTTCCTTCTCAATATGCAAGGAGAAAGAAATTCTGAGAACTTGTTGAAAAGGATTTGAAAACAGGCAGTTAACAAAGCAAGGTTTGCACAATACACTTTGCAAAATCTTAAGTCCAAGGACACCAAAATAATATATGTTTTTATCATAACTCCATATAGGTTTTTTATGTGGTCAAATTGAAATCCAAACCTTTAATTTGAGCCTGAGATTCTGTAGTTTTCTGCATCATTCTCCAAGCATACAAGAAATAAAACTGCTCTAATGGGGCATTGGGGGATTCTTCCAGGACACAGAAGTCCTTGGGTGACAAAGATCAGTGTATGCCATTCCTACATATAGATCTGGGCGTTAGGAACACCATGTTTAGTATCATTGAATACCTTACATCTTCATTTTTCCTCCCCAAAGAAAGCAAACCTGTCTGCAAAAACTGTGTTAGGAGATTAATGAAATAGTTTCCCATGCAAGTCTTTTGTCTCAGCCCCCACAACCAACCCTGGTTAGACCTCATATCATATCTGTAAAACACAGAACTGTAAAACACCGTTTAAGAGAAAGCCTAACAAATACATACTTTTTCTTTCCACACAAAGGTGTTTCAAGGGAATAGCAATCCCACTGATGTTGTTTACAGACCTTTTGCCAAACCAGTTTTAACACGGTTTGTGCGAATTAGACCTGTGTCTTGGGAAAATGGAGTTTCACTGAGATTTGAAGTTTATGGCTGCAAGATAACAGGTAGGTCTTGGGAAGAATTATAAAATCAGGGGAATTTATTGTGCCTATGCTGTGGGATTTCTTTTTATGAGTAAAATTCATGATAATGGTTTCCACTGTGGTCTGAATGTAGAAATGTTAAAAAAAAGGAAATAAAACACCACAACCCAAGCATCCAGTGTTATCTGAATATTTTTCTGACATTATGTTTTAGTTTGAGTTACTTTTCTTGCAATTACTTTACAGCTTCATGCAAAATTCCTGAGATACATGGATATTCTGCAAATTCTCATCTTATTTTTCCCGTCTAACCCTCCAGTCCCTCTCTCTCACGTCTGTTGTTAATAGGTAGTTCTCAGCAGGTTTCTCAAGGAACAAACATACATAACTAGGTTTAAAAGCATTGCAAGGTACAAACACTTAGATCTGAGGCCTGGTCAAGTAATGGTGTTTATAGTCAAGTTCCCAGTTGTGATCAGTATTGTAATGTAATTCCTTTATATCACACAGTTACCTGTCAAAAATTTTTTAGAAATATTTTTTTTACAGTTTTAGGTTTTCTATAATTTCTTCAAAGTGGAACTGTCTTTATCTGTATAAAGTAAAAATACAACTTACAGTTGAAGGAAAGTGTTAATGATTTATTAGACTTTACAAAGCTAATTTTTCTAGAACATTTTTTAGCACTTAATACAGCTCAATGGCACTAATTTTTAATAGTTCTAGGGATAATTTTTTTCTCTTAAGGTGTTTCTTTAGTCTTGAAAATGTTTCTTAGAACTAGTTTCCATGAAGCAGGAAAATAAGATTACTGATCAGTTTGTTAGAGAATTCCAAGTTCTATTCTATGAAATCTTTTCAGATTAGATGTAGGTAGTCAGAACTACTGTTACATTCTATATTAGAATTCTTCATTCCTTGTTAGCAGGTACTTCTAAATTATTTTTATCTAGGATCATAAAAGAAGCAACTATTCTGTGTCACCTGAAAAAGTCTGAGAGACCAAAGAAATGCATTAGGAAAATCTCAAGTGCAACATTATATTATATTTTAATAGATGAAGATTTCCATTTCTGATGTCACCAAAATTAAGTAATCTGCAACCAGGTTTTGGCTGGTTTTGGAAGTTTTCTCTGAGGAAATATTCACAAATTCAGATGGCTCTGTTCTCTTTGCCTTAGCAAGAAGAATAGCAAACAAGAATAGAATAGGACTTTCTGATCCTTTTGGTTCCCATCAAGCCAAAAATACTTGTGGTATTTTGGTACTTCCTGCCAAAACTAGGATGTGCAAGTTTGAAAAAATGAAAATTATATACAAATCCAATACATTATTTTAGATATAAGAAATAAATAAGTAATTAGTTATGATAGTTGAATTGACTGATATGTCCTGTTTCTGTTTTGGCACTTGTTCAGAATAACCATTTAATTTCTTCGGGGTTTTTTTCTCTGTAGATTATCCTTGCTCTGGGATGCTGGGTATGGTGTCTGGCCTTATTCCTGACTCTCAGATCACTGCATCTACTCAAGTGGATCGAAACTGGATCCCAGAAAATGCTCGCCTCATAACAAGCCGTTCAGGTTGGGCACTGCCACCAACTACTCATCCATATACAAATGAATGGCTTCAAATAGACCTTGGTGAGGAAAAAATAGTGAGGGGCATAATTGTCCAAGGAGGCAAGCACCGAGAAAACAAAGTGTTCATGAAAAAATTCAAAATTGGCTACAGCAACAATGGATCAGATTGGAAAATGATCATGGATTCCAGCAAGAAAAAGATTAAGGTAAGGGCAAAAATTGCTCTAAAGAAAAGTTGAGTTAGAAAAACTGTTTGCATTACATTTCTACAAACGTCTATCTGACCTTAGAAAAGGCACACAGCTAGGGTGAAGCCAAGTAGGAGGACTCCAAGGGCAGCAGCCCTGAAGGAATGCTGTGGAAGCTGTCCCATGCCTGAGGGCAAGAGTTGGCTTTAGGACATTTGCCTCTTTGGCAGCAAGTTTTGCTTATTCAACAGCTAGTTCAGCCTTGACTCCTGGCAACATTGGTGCCTCTGTGGCCCCCAATTTACTGCAAAATCCCATGCAATGGGATTTAAAAATCTGCTCTAAAAAACCAAACTGTAAAACTGACAGTGAACAAATTTATTTGAGACAAATTTATTTGAATTACTTTTCTTTTGCTTCTTTTCTGTCAGAGCTATAGAGTGAGAACTGTGTTATTCAGCTCCATGGGGTACCTGTTGTATTTCTGAACTGCCTGTAAATTGCTTTGAGGGTTTCACAGGCTCTCTGTAATGATGTGATCCAAGTCCCTCCAAAAGAAAGTGATGAAGTTTTTCTCATGTTATCCCATCCCAAGTGAGAAGTACTATTGTACTGTCACAAGGGAAGCATCTTGGAGGTTGCTTGGGAAGACATTTATAGAGGAGGGCCAAATGAATTGCTGGGTTAGATTCCAAGGAAAAGAAAATTATTGTGGCCCGGAAAAGTGTCTAAGAATGTACTTATTTTGGTTTGTCTTTGGATGTATGCATTTCAGAACCTAAATTGCACTGAGGGTTTAGCTTATTTACGCCAAATCCCACTTAAGTCTTCCATCCCATTTTGCTATTACTGATCACAAAGTGTGTTTTTACCTCAAAAGGCACAACTCTTTTTCAGTCCTCCTACCCTGTTCCTTGAGGAAATGAGTAGGCATGCAGCCCTGCTCACACACTGGTGCTGTAGTACTGAGGTGACCAGGGAATCATATACCAAAATGTGTCCTCAAAAGGCAAATCATTGTGGTGCTTGGCAGATGGGAATCCTGAGATTTGCTCCATATCTCATCTGTGTTAGTTTGAAAATTAGATGTAAAAGCTGTTTTGATGTATAGACTCATCCATCGGAGGAACCTGTGTTTCCTTAAAGGAAAAGCTGAGTGGGCCCATGGATGTAGCTTTTCCAGGCATATTTGGTAAATATTGGACTACATTCTCTCCTGTTTTAATCTCACTGAATATGTCTGCATTTTCTCACTTTTCATCATTTGTTTGGGGGATTAAAACTAAACGGATTCAGCCTTTGCAGTCATCTCCTTTCTCTTGTTACCATGAGTTTTGACTTCATCATAAAGTGTGAAGGGAGTGTAAATCAACAATGGGATCTTACCATTTTCTTTCTAAAATAGATGTTGTTTTGACATGTACTTCTACACTGTGGCTCAACGAGGGAAGAAAATAATGCCATATGCTTTCGAAGCAGCGCGCCGTCTGCTGCATGGCTTTCTGTTTTCTAATACAGGCACTTGCCATCATTGTCAGAAGTTAGCGGTTTGACAAGAAAACTAGTGTGCTAACTAATGCACTGAGCCCATCCTCAGCTTTCATCACCACCAAAAATTTACTTTCAAGATTAATGGAATGGAGAGGGCTGGAATTCAAATCTCTTGTGGCATAATTATAATCCTTCCTAAAAATTCAATATATTTAATAAACTTTCTTCCAAGGCACAAGTCTTCTTTAAAGAGAATAGGATAAATCCCATGATTTTGGAGTCTGAGGAATTTAAAATGTTAGTACTGGAATGTAGTGTTTTTAACTGTAAGTAGAGCTGGATGGGACAGGATGCTATAATGAGTCACAGCAGGAACATGGATTAGAAACAGCCCTGTTATATGAAATGAAACACATCGTTTCACTTTGTTAAAGTCGTGACTTTCAATAAACAAACAACTGCATTTTAGGAAAAGAAAGAGCAGTGACGGGCTAAACATAACAATAGAATGTGTCCAAGGGGTGAAACATCACCTTGTTTCTTAACATGATCTTGTCATTCATGCCTGCAGCTGCTTTCACAAAGACTGCCATAACTCCCTCCTCTTTGGCTGGCCCAATTTCAGATAATTTTGAGTGTGCAAAGTGTTTTCCCCTGTAACCTAGCTCAAGCACTCAAAGGAGTGAAAATCACAAATCATCAAACAACCATGCAGAACTCTATTTCAAGATCCAATTTGTATTTCTTGTCCGTAGGCGAGTTCTCTTTCATACTTCTTTCCTCCTTCCACTTTTTATGGGGGTGAGATGAGTCTTTTGTGGGGGCGGAGGGGGGTTGCTGTTGTTTTTACAGTTCCTCTTATCTTTTCTGGTACAAGAAATTTCAGAAAATCCTGCCATTTGGAACATCCTTTAAAAAGTTTTCTGCAATGTTTATTTTGATTTTAAAGTATGTTAGGCAGATTTTTTTTCTGCTCACCATCTTAGCTTCTCTTTTGTGTAACTATTATTTAATAGAACTTATCTTTGTAGTGGAGTAAAGCAATTTGTGACATGGCCTGTATAAAGGACACTCACAAAGTGAAGTTTTGCTGTATACTCCTCTCTCGTCTCCCACAAAGTATCAGTATGTGTTTTAAATGAACAGTCAAAACTGAATCACAGGCAGCTCTGCTCTACAAAGGACAATGATTCAAATGTAATTCTAGATGCCTATTGAATCCTAATGTCTATGTGTCAGTACTCCAGTAGTGATGTCTTTTATAAATCAGTTTTCATTATTATATGTTGCTATTAAGACTACTATTAAAAAAGGGAGCAAAGATTCCTCAGATACATGTGTCTGTCTACTTTTTACACATAAAATGGCATTCATTCTTTCTCATATAGTAGGTAGCTTTTCTGATCATTTGCACTATATTGTTATTCAAATATAATAATATGTAATTCCATGTCAATTAGATCTGACAGGCCCTCTACATATGAATTTGTGACAACTAACTTCCAAGCACTGGCAATACAGTGGGTCAACCAGTGCCCCTTGAAGCCACCTTGGACGTGTTATTTCCCTAGGAAGCAGGAGAAACAGCATTGATGTTGAAATTATTTTTGTAGTTTAGTTGTTCACACTCTCCCATCACCATTGGCTTTTGTGACTGGTACTCTGTAGCCAGTGGCCAGAAGGAATGTGGACCATTGGATCATAATGCAGAGGTGCACATTAAAAATAAGGAAGGCTTTTAGAACTGCACTGAAAATACAAGAAGCAATCAGGTTTACCTGTCCTGGTTTTCTGCCTTAGGAATTCAGCCAGCTTTTCCCACAGCCTCTGTTTTCTCTGCCCCAGATCAATAGAAGGAGTTCATTGCAGGTTGGGTTTTGTTCTAATCCAAAATGAAGGGCATCTGGTGCTTTCTTCCAGAATAATGCTTCTGGTTTCACAGCTATGACTTAGAAGTATCTTATGGTAGCACTTCTAATCTCAAATTTGAACTGCAGATCAAAGATGTTTTTTAGAGTTTTGCGATTTCACTAATTCATGGAAAAGGTGAAAATACTTTTACTTCATTGTTATATGCATTTTCATATTTTGTACTTTAGACATTGCTGTACGTGATACTTTGAAGACATTTTTTGCTATAAAGCAGGGTAAAAATAACTGCTTTTGCCTATCCTAGGCTATAAAGCTTTCATGCCAAGGACTGTTTCTTTGTTCAGTTGATTCGTTCTAAGAACTGATGGTCTACATGGAGGCACTTGAGGTGTTCCTATAAGTACAAATTATAATGTGTTCTATATGCAAAAGATCACTGAAAAGAGAAACCGAAGGTATCAAACAAATGCCATTGAGAGTTTTATTATGTCTGAAGAACCCAAAGTGCAACTCAGAGAAAAGATTTTTTTGTCTGAAATGTACATTTGCCGACCGGCCTTGCCTGTAGGATTATATTGCAGTTTTGTCAGGAAGCAGCTTTCTTCTCTTTCTTCTAATTCTTCTTCAATAGCAGGCTCATTGGAAGAACTCTTGCGGCTACCGCTCCTGAAGTTTAATTTATGCCTTTTGAAATAGTTACAACTTGTGAAGCTCTGTCACTGAGGGAAATCAGGTTGAAATTTTCTCTTGAATAGTTGGATTATTATTGTAACCACTTAAAAGGTGACAGGATCTTCACCTCAGCCATTTTTTTCCCTGAGAAGTGTTGGAAATGTCACCCAGTTAAACCTCAGATCAGAGCGTCATTTAAAACCATGTCTCATTAAACACTCAGCTCTTGTTATGACCCTGATGGATTGGTTGCTACTGAGTTTATGAAAAATGAAATGCATTACTTTTCTGAGAAGCTTTAACAATGTATTTTCCATTCTCATTTAGGATAGGAATGCCTGACACTTATTAAGCCGTTAGAATCTGGCCTACTGCTCACCTAATTCAAAGGCGAGAGAATGAAGGAAAAAAGATGAGTGTGGAAAATAGCTTTTTCTTTTCCTTTTTTTTTTTTTTTTTAACAAGTAGCATTTTTCATGCTTTGCAGACTTTTGAAGGCAACACCAACTATGACACGCCTGAACTGCGGACTTTTGAACCTGTATCGACACGATTCATACGCGTCTACCCTGAGAGAGCCACACACGGGGGACTGGGGCTGCGAATGGAGCTGCTGGGCTGTGAACTTGAAGGTAATTGCTCTGCTAGAAATGAATGCACTTTATTATTTTCATAAATACATTCTCGACTTGGTCTGCTGGTGGAGACTGCTGTGTCTGCTGTGTCTGCACAGGCAGCACATCGGATTCTCGCTTCCATGACTGCCGTTAGTGCTGTTCCTTGGCCTATTCAATTCCTCTCTGCAGCATTCGAATATGCCCAAGGCACAATTATTATTCTTTTTCCCGTTCCTGTGTTGAATCACGGTGATATTCTCCACATGGTTTTCCATTCCCTTAAGCAGCCTTATGATTATACTTTTGAGAATCATAGAGCTATTAGGAGAAAATAAAGACAGGAACTTAAATTTTATGCTACCATGATACAACCCTGGAGGAGATGTTTTCTGAGAATGCAGAGGGAGCTTTGCACAAATACGGTAATTATGTCCCTCTGTCCTTCAAAGGACCTGAAAGTCACATCACAAACTATGGTGGGCAAAGATCACTTGGCTGGACAGTGTCTGTGCTGTTACTTCTGAGGGGTAAAGGGGGCCTCTTTGTTCTTTACTAAGCTTTAATTTTGCAAGAGTATGTAGGAGATGAAAGACCAGGAAAAGAAAAGTTTAGACATTTGTCCTTGGACTGTGACATGAAGTCAGCTTTGATTTTTGTTATATAAACATAATTATTTAACTTCATAGTCAACTACAGATAACACTATGTGAATTTAACAATTTTATCTGGTGGATGATGGTACAGTGGTGAGGCTTATAAACCACACAGCTTAAAAATACACAGAATAACAAACCATAGTATTTGGGGTTTCATATGACACCTCTTATAGAAGTAGCTGAATGGGCTCCCGAGATGAATGGAAACAACTGCTCTACCTCCATTTCTTTCTCACCATTTCTCCCCCAAGAGGGAAGTGTGGGAGGCATTTGCTGTGAGAACTGATGAGTTCTGTGTTGTTTTTTTTAGTGAAGGCCAGATTGAATAAGTATGATTTTACTTGGCCCGGAAAGTGGGGAGGTTGGAAATACTTCTTAGTTCCTGCAGGAAGTCCTCATTTCCTGTGGGAATACTTAGTTCCTGCAGACTATTGTGCTTCTTGCTCCGAAAAAAAGAAAACCCAGCACCTGCCTTATGTAAACTCACAACCTGTGGGCAAAGTCCTTCCGCCACAGGGCTCCTGTAGCCACCCAGATATCCAGGAGTGAGTCCATGGACCACCTTAGAAGCATATATTGCTCAGCGAGATGGAGGAGCCTTTGCTTTTAGGCAAACTGGAACAGCAAGTACAATTTTTTTCCCCCGGGACACGTCTTTTCACATTTGTCTTTCTGCTATGGTGTACTTTTGATGTATGCTCACCTTCAGGTCACCCATGGACAGGTGAGGACAATTCCCATTTGCCTGTGGGAGAAGCATAATAACACTTAATGTTGTATAATTTCGTCTTAAGGATGGAGTTGAATGAAGTCACTTGAGATTTACTGAGCAAGAAAAGAGTTGAGATGGGACAAGAAGCATGGAGGTTGGCACAGAGAGGAGTAGAAATCAGCTCTCCAGCAGTAATGAGCAAGGGCAAGTTTTGTGTGCTTCAAGCATCCCAGGGGGGCATATATGAAATGATGGCAGAGATGTAGGCAAGCTTGAGGCTATACAGTGACACAAAGATCAAGATAAGAAACTTAACTGGATGTAGAAAGCTAGAGGGATCCCCCAGAGGGGTTTTTATAGCAATGTGGGTAACAAGTGTTCTGCATAATTCATAATAGGTACAGAACTGTTTCTTTAACTAGGGATAGACTGAACCTGTAAAGCACCGGTCAGGGTCCTAAAGAGGCATGTTTCATCCCATAATATAGCTACTTCAAAAACTACCACCTCTCCTGACATTTTCAGGCCAAGAAGTCAGTGTATGGGATCTTCTGTGGCCAGCGGACGCTAAGGGCAGTAGAAGGGAAAAGAAGAATCTGCAAAAGACATACATTATTGCATAGCTTATAATGAGTGAAAAAGATTGCTAATGAAAATAACAGTAGGTGAGAACAGACAAAAGCCTGGATCACATTCCAAGATTATCTAAAGCCAGGGAACTATACGTGCTGCATAAAGCATAAACTTAAATATAGCACCACGTCTCTGTATTCTGGTTTTCCAGATGTGGTGTGCTTTGCAGATACTGAGCTATAGATGTGTTTTCTGGTATCTTACACAAATCTGAAGCTTTTAACTCTAATAATAAAGCTCAGACTTTTACTGGTTAGGCAGCAGCTACCGGAAAGTCATCACCAGTGAGAAGCACGCAGGTGGCCGGGAGGGATGACTGACACCACTGATGTCTTATTTATTTATAGCTTCAACCAAAAACAAAAAAAACGCCTTCCATGTGTCCTCATTGAGCACAAAGTGATTCCACATCACACTGCCTTCCTGCTGCTGTTACCAGAACTGTGCTCAGACATTTCCTTTCTTGCATGTGCTTTGCAGAGAGGTTTCTTCAGCAATGCGTTGAGTGCTTGAGAATTACCACCCCTCCTGTTCCTCTGCACAGGCCCACTCACTGGGACTTTGGACAGCAATAAAATTACGGGGTTTCTACCCCCCACACAACCCTCCAAGACTCTCATTCTGCCTTGCCAGGCTTTCACTCTTCCTTGGTAGGAACAACAAATACCCGTCAGCCAATGAAGAGACACTTTGGGGCATTGCTGCCCGGCTCTGCTCAGCCCTTGAGATCAGATATGTCTCAGTGCAGGAGGCAGAACAGGCACTCCCCATTCCAAAGAAGTGCTAAGCAACCTGCAAAGTTGAGTTCCTTCAGTCCTCAGACACAACACATGGTGCTCATCAGGATATTACTTCCAAACTGGAAGTAATGGTTCTCCAGCACGTTTTAACTGAACAACTGGATTTTGTTTCAGCTCCCACCGCCGTCCCTACCGTTTCCGAAGGCAAGCCTGTGGATGAGTGTGATGACGACCAGGCAAACTGTCACAGTGGCACAGGTGATGACTACCAACTGACAGGTGCAGAAACCATCCTCATTCCATTGCAGCTTCATTGCAGCTCATATCCATCACCAGCTTAATGTTTGCACTGATTTAACCACTCAGTATTAATGGACATTAGTATGCAGTTTGTATCGTTAGTGCTGTCAAAACATGGGCATCTGCCTTTTACATATGACAATACTTCTGATTGTTTCCTCAGCTATGTAATTTTTGAAGCAAATAATAATGACTAGATGGAAGAGAGGGCAATTTTTTGAGTGGCAATTGTGTCTAATCAAATCTTCTAATCAAACTTTCTCTTACTAAGAAGAAAAGCTGGACAATACTCTTGAGATTTATTGTCTGAGATTGAAGAACTTGAAATATTGCTTGGTTTACGTATAGGCTTCCTACCTAAAACTTAGTGTAGGACTCAAATCTCATCCCCAAATCTTTCCCAGACAGAAACAAAACAGATTTGTTTCATCAAAGCATACTGACACATACTCACACTGCCAGAAATATTATTATGAGCTTCCCCGCCAACACTGCATTACAGCCACAGAAGGGCTGATGTTCTCCAAGCTGCCATCACCAGCAGAAAAATAGGAGGGGGAGATGTAACATAGGCTGCATCTGGAACAGAGGAAGCTTGCTAGGTTTCTTATCCTCACACTTTTGCACAGAATCACTAGTCCTTCTAAGAGAGCTGACACTGCACCTCCATGTTTTTGATCTCTTCTTGGAGGTCACTTGTTCCACAAATCTCCGTGTCTGTTTGATTAGGTCTATACATCTGCAGTAATTGAGCTTATTTTTAGATGCAGCAACACAAGTTATTTCATCACTGCTCCCTGATGTGCTCATCTAATAAATGTTTATTGCTTCTTATATCCATGACATGAAATGGCATTAAAATCTGGCAATAGCTGTCCAAGAGGACATTGGGAAAGCTTAGGTAAGAGATTGGCTTTTTGGAGTGAGCCAAGTAGAACATCAGGCAGCAGATACAAATGAAAGTGAAGTTTCAAAATCAAACCCTTTCTGAGCTTTGCTAGTGTATCCTGTAATTGCATGTTGCAAATCATAAATTGAAAAAACTATTCTTGGGTGGAAAAGACAGTGCACGGTCACTGTCATTGCCTTTCAAATCAGTGTTCCAGATGAACCTTATTCTATTTGAAAACAGCCATGCAGAGAGTCTGATAAAATAGTCTGTATTGTGTTAACGTAGCTCAGAAAGCTTTCAATGTTACTAAACATTGTAATTTATTTATTAGTCAGAAAAGAAAGACGCAGGTCAGGAAACACTAGGACTTCCTGCAAAGCCCTACATTGTCTTGCAAAGCCCAGTTGGTAGAGACATATTTCACATAGATGGAGGCTCTGTCAGGGAAAGCAGACAGATCTATGCAAGCACCTTCCATGTTCATAGTCTCTGTGCTTCAAGGAGCTCAGGACTTCAACCCCGTGTCCCTTAGGGAAAGTTTATTGAGCAGAAGAAAAACTTTCTGGCAGTTTCTGCAGGTTGTGCCTAGGGGGCAATTTATAATCTCTCTGACAAGGGAACAGCCACCAGCCTTCCTGAGCACCATCTCTTCTAGGAAACTTAACCTTTTTCAGTATTAATCTTGAAAACTACTACACTGTCCTCCTACAAAAGTGCAGACACTTAATTTATTATTACAACAGCTAGAAACCCTAGGCAGTGCATGCTGAGTTGTGAATGCTGCATTGTACGTACGATGTTACTTATAACAGTAAAATGCACGGAACTGATTTTACCAATAAATTAATTGTAAATGCTATTTTCTCCCTCCAAAATGCATAGAAAGCAAGTGTGTAGGTCTTGTGGCGCATTAGGATAGCAGGGCAGTGCGGAGGGGATTTCATGAGTGCCTTACCCTCTTTTATCCGTTCCCAGTGCAAGCGTGGCGCGTGTTCTCGTGGGCGCGACTGTAGAGTCGCTTCCCTGACAGCTCTTGCACATATGTGAGTACCACAATGAAGCCTCCCTTGCAATTAACTGTAATTGTGCTGTAGGCCAAATTCCTTCCTGCTCTATTTGGACCCCATACAGAGTTACTCTATTTGCGTGGTTTATAGCATTTCCCATCAGATCATTCTCACAAACATAAAGCCGATACAGCTTGGGCATTCATTCTTATGAGAAGTCATCATAGTCATCCTTTCTATAATGCTTTAAGCGCTTGCTTGCTGGAGAAAAGAAAAGAGGAGCCATTGACTGGTAATCAGCACCCCACTGTGCATTTATAATTGTACTAATTTCCTTTTTGTTTCCTTATGAATATGAGGCTTGCTTTAAAAAGTCAAGTATTTTAAAAATACCAATTAGTAAGCCTAGGAGAGGGTCATGACCCCACTCACCTCTTGTTTATCTGCTTGAAGAAAAGGACAAAGGGGAAGTCCTTAATTCTTCCTTCACTTTGAGACGGAAGTGAAACCTATCTTAGACTAGCTCCTAAAGTCAGGCAATTCCCATGCACCTCTCCTGTGAGCTGGTCTCACAACACAGCTATGAAGCATCGTACAGGGAAGCCTCAGTATTTCCTCACACCCCTGATATAAGAAACAGCAGGTCATGGGTAAATGAACAAAATAGTGACTCTTAGGAGGTGCCATAAAGACCATTTGCTCACTTCCCGTGTGATTTGGAGCAAATCAGTGTCTATAAACCAAGGACAGCCACAGGGACATGGTGAGCATTATTTAGTTGGTGTTTGCAAGGACTCCAAAGATACACAGCTTTATTTAACAAAGAGTTCTTGTGTTCTTTTTTGATGAAGGAAACCAGATTTTAATGTCATATTTTCATGCTTAAGCTCACATACTCCGTAACCTACATGTCTAATAAAGACAGTAATATTTCAGGTTTATATATAGGATATTCCTAATGACTGTTGTGTCCTTTGTTGTGTCACATGTATTATGATATGCATAATTTCTTTTCCAGGTGGGACTACAGTGCTGAATACAGAAAAGCCAACAGTAATTGACAATACATTACAACCAGGTAAAAAAAATTCTTATTAAAACCATAATAAATTCCATACCCAAATTTCATGGCAGAGACAAAATAATGAATTGCAGCACTTCCTGACTTACCATTCCTTAAAGTCTCTGAAGTAAAGAAGCATCTGGTCTCTTAGCTCTGTACAATAAATATTTTATTCCTTTCATCCACATGTAGATAGAGCAGAGAACAAGATTTCCTTCTGCATCAGCAAATGCCAAGTGCTGACAAAATTAAACTAACTTAATCACACAGTGCATTGTTTAAATGTGGCATGTCAGTGACACAAAGTGTGTTTGCAAACTCAGAGAAAACAAAAACAGCCACACAGGCCCACTCACTATTTATATCCATGGCTTTACAAAACTAAGACAAGTAAAGTTTGCCAGTTTTCTCCACCAGGGAGCTGGCAGTTTTACAATATTGTTTTCTAGCAAGTTTTCTTGAAATGGGGTTACATAAACTGCTACCATGAACTTGAAAAGGGAAAACCAAGTTGTCACTGGCAGCAGGTTCTTGTTACTTAATACAATAGCTAGCAGCTTTTAAATTCCTTAGTTTGATGCTTCCTCAGCTTTCATACCATTTTTTTAATATCCTGTACAATTTACTGGGAGTGGGGAAGAGGATGGATATGGGCAGAAAACCCAAACTCCAAAAACTGTAAGCACTGGTTAAAAATCCTTTGCATCAATAATTGTGGAGCGGTAAAGAGGTCAGTTTTCAGTTACTCCCATTTCCTCCATTAAAGCAGTCAGGCACAGTCTTGCAAGTGATTTATTAACAGGGTGGGTAAGTGTTTATCATTGTTTCCTCAACCATGTGACACAATCCACTCTTGCTTCAAGCGAAAGAAAGGGACTAATAATGCAAAAAATTTGCTAAAGGACACTGATGGTGTTGATCTGATTAAGAGATAGAGCTGACTTAGCTCAGACGTTGTTCCCACTCCTGGCCTCTGCATTCAGATATTGCAGAGGCCAATGCTTTTACGCTCCTCAAAATTTGTCTCCAGGGTCACCCAGTTGGCTAAGTCAGCATACACTATTTTTACCTCTGCCCTGCTTTATGAGCAGAGGCGGATCGTGGAGCCCCAGTGCAATGAGAAACACAACAGCGAGCCAGTCCCCCCTCTTGGGACACCTCTCCACCCTCCTCTTCACAGTGCTGCTGCAGGGCTGGACGGCTGCTGCTGATCTCACAGTGCTGGAAACGGGTTGGGGATGCAGAGGAAGAAAAGACTCTGTGCAGTGGATTAAGAGCAAAGCATTTTAATTTTTATGTCTGAAATTATCGGTTAGGTTTCTATTTTGATGAGATTAAGGATTTTTTATGCTATCTTCTTGCGTTTAAACAAATTGCAAATTTAGAAAGTGCCTCTGTGCAGTACAGTTTCACTCCCTCCATAGAAGTGCCAGCTGCTTTGCAGGTTGTGTTTAATCCCCTTGGCTTGGGCGAGACTCTCCAGTAACAGATTGACTGTTACTACAGAGATTAAGATATCCTCATTTTCTTCTCCTTACTTCCCTCCTGCACCACCTTTGCTTACTCTGTGATGTGCCAAGTTTTTTCACTATTAAAAGAGTTTCTGAGGCTCTGTTCAGAGCATGCCAATGTTACTTCCCTGCATTGTGCTGGTAGGAACCGTTTCCTTCCGGGGAATAAGGGACGAGTTCACATCCCAAACTCCTGGCTCTCACATGGCAGCACATTACAAAGATCATAGATAGAGATCAGCCAGATGCTAATAAATAAGAATAAGGTTTCCAGAATTTCCAGTTTAAGATGTAAAGGTTTCCAGCTGCCTCATAATCCCTCACTGAAAACCAGCCAAAAACTCCCAGAAAGGAGCAGACAGAAATTTCCTTCAACACGGGGAAACCCCTTCTAGCATGGAGGTGGTATAAACATTTCCTTCTACTGAAGGGGCATGGCTGGACCCGAGTGACACAGTGAAGCACATGGAGCAGGGGCCGTGCAGCCGGGAGCAAGTCTGCTCCATCAGCTACAAATAATGTAGTTTATACTGCCCTTGATGTTCCAGGGCTGCTTGGGGGCCCCTGGCCCTCAGCTGCCTCAGGATAAGTGCACTCTTTCAGCTCTTCTCAAACTGAAGAAGGTATGAGTTTAACACATCAAGGACTGAGCCTTCATCTTTGGCCTTAATCCCCTTTAAGGCCTGGTTTACCTTAAGATGCTAATGCACCCTGAGGTAAAAGATGAGCTGCAAGCCAAGGAGCTGTTCCAGATCAGTTGCAGTTTGCAGGCTCCAGTGGCTAACCCTGCATGAGCTACATGGTGCCAGTGGTGGCCACAGCAGCTTGTGCCACCATGTCTGGGGACAGAGATTGACCAGCCCTCTTAGTAGCAGCACCTGCCATGGCACAGGTACTTTGCAATAGCTGCCAGCACCATGTACCGCTGTCCTACTGCCTGCATTCCAGCCTGAAAATATCCCTAATCTTGTTATCCCAGACTAACATGCTTGTGTGTGTCAAAGCCTGAGATTATCCTATTCCAACCAGCTTTCATACACTAGGGAAACAGTTAAGAGCAAATAGCTGGAAAGCCTCCGTGTATAAACAAGTTGTTCCATCAAGGAGTCTTTTACAGTTCATTTCAAGGGGACTGAATTGAATGAAAATAAAAAAGAATCATGATTTCAAACTGCTAGAAATGTTTAAAGGTTTGAATTTATATATATATATATCTTTTTTTAAGAGAGGATCTACTTTCCCCCTCAGACTTAAAAAGATGCCTTTTACAAATCCGTCTGTCAAGGTAAATACCTCAGTCCTCAGCCCTAAGACTTTTCTAACATCTAGTCTTTTTGAACATATCTTTTGCAATTCTAAAGGACTATTTGAAATGCTTGTCTCTTAGCTATTTACATACAGAGCAAGCTGTTGATTTGCATTACGTGCTCTCAGTGTGTTATCAGAGTCCTTTGTAAAGCAGACTGTTCTGAAAAGTACCTTGTTTTTCACACATGTAATAGCTATTTTAGAAAAATGTAACTAAGAAATCCTGAAGTTAAAATCTATGCTAAGAAATAATTTAAAGGTAGAATAGGTCTGATTCTCACTTATGCTGGAGCAACTTCGTATCAGTTAAGGGATATTAAGGCAGTTAAATTATCATTTACTATCATTTAAGGTAATTCGGTGCTGTCAGCATAGGTAGTATAAAAAGGTGAAATGCAAATATGAATCAAACCAAATATACTACTTTGAAGTGGTCCAAATTATGTTTGCAATTTCCTATTTTAATGTTGATATACCCTTTGGCAAGAGCATCTTAGAGAGCACTTTCATAGCATCTTTAATGCCATCATGCTTCTTCTTGCCTCTTGTTTGAGGAGTTATAAAAATATGTCAAAGTCTGCGGGCCACGAAAGATTAATGGACTCACAAGAAACTCACTCAACTAGATTTTCAAATTACTTTCTTGTTCATGTGCAGTAATGGTCCCAGCTGTGAGCAAGATGTGGTCAAAAAGTACAGCTGTTGGTTATTCTTTGAGAGGATAAATCTGTTTTAATTCAGTATCACGTACCCTACATTTTGAAAAAGGCATATGGGATTTCGTCACACGTCCCTCTCAGATTCTCATTTGAGCTGCTGCTATTTGGTTACATAATAGCTGGTTTTCTTTGTCCTCTCCATACACACAAACCCTGAGATCAATCACCTATTGGCAGGAGAATTATCCCAGCATGGGAATGGGCCAGCGCTGCAGAGGGAGCCCAACAATTGCTACTCGTCCCTAGTTTCCTTCCTTCCACCAGAGCTGCCAAGCTGTAGTTCAAGGACAAAGAAGAGGACAGATTGCCTGTAGCTTGCTGTGAGCTACCGTATCAGCCCCCTGGGACCTTTAATAGAAGGGCTGAACTAGTCTGTCTTTTCTGGGGCAGATCCATTGTCCATACTGAGCCATAATGAACCTATCCTGATGCTACAAGTGTCCATTATTAATTGGCTAGGAGGCCTATTTTTCCTTTTTTATGGATCCCTGGGAGAAGCATTGGAAGAGAGGTAAGAATAGGCAATAAGAGATGGCATGTTTAAGAAGCTCATAAAATAGGAGCACTCTGAAATGCCTTGCCTTTGACCTTCAATCCCATTGCTGTGATTGTCTAAGGAATATAGTAACACAGTAACTTTTGAGAAAACAATAGGAACCTAGCAAGAACAGCCTAACTGCATGCAGGTTACTGGTCAAATTCTCCTCAGTTTCAGTGGATTCTACTTCTGCGTGGAAAACAGGTTCATTTTTATGCTATACCATGCTGTCTCTGAGTCTGAAGCCAAGGAACGCAGGCATGGCCAAAGCATATCAGACTTAGGCTGTTTGCCAATTTCCTGGACTATATATTTCAAATGAAAGTGTAAGAAAGTATTTATTAGATGGAGCTGTGAAATTTAGCTCTGTTTTGAAACTCTCCTTCTGATCCCAGTGTTCAGAACTGTCTTCAGAGCATGAAGTAAAAGGCTTTTGTCACTTCCTGCACTTTAGAATTGACAGTTAAATTCTGGATATTTTCCTTATTCACGTCAGTGTCCAGTTCTCTTTGAATTGTGTTCAATTTTAGCAGCATTCAAGGGGTCAAGTACCACTCACATCATATGAGAATTTTTTTCCTTTGATCCACATTGAACTTCACTGGGTATCTCACATTGCTTAGGCTATGAAATGGAGAAAACAGAATATTGTTCTGTTCTGAGTCTCTGGATTCACCATTCCTTTACATACTTCTCGTATATATTCTGCTATTTATTTTTATTCAGAGTTGAACAATACCAGTCCTGTCAATGTCTTTGTGCTATGTGCTCATTTATGCTGTGTGGTATCTTCAGATGGATGTGATCTCTCTACCACTGTTCGCCTTTCTTGTGGTTTGAATACCACACAGGCTATCACTACTTTGCGTGATATAATCCTTCGGGATTAATAAGATTAATTTTGTTCTACGTTTTCTAAAACCTTTTCTAAAGTTCTGTCTCATGGCTCTGATGTCAAAGCCATGCAATATAGCTCTCCCTAGGCCTCCTTGACAATGAAAGGCTATTTTTCACAATCTTAAAACCCTTTAATTCATTGCAATGTCACTTTGTTTCTTTAAAAACCCCTCTTGATTTTCAGATGTCCCCTTCTGGGCAAGATGTCTTTGATCATGGCCCCATTGTCTAGAAAAAAATACCCCATATACTGAAGAAAGAGACATAATGGATTGCCTTTCTGCACTCATGTGTGCATAGACTGAGTTCTGCTTCTTCAACATTTTGAGCCCAAAGAGATATTATTCACCACAGTCTGCTTTTTACCTAGAAAGGGCTAGGGTGCTCCAGGAAACATCTTTCCTCCACATTGAATTGCTGTGCCAGACATTATCTGTTGAATTCATTTGTTCCCAACTAGGATGCTGCATTCGTGACAATGTGGAGTAGACCCCTGTGGAGGCCAGGAGGAGAGAGGGGGGAGGCAGATGGGATGGGGAGGATGAAAGAAAGGAGTGAAGAATGAGGGCTCAGTGCAGAGAGACACCACAGCACAGCCAAGGCACTGACAGGCGGAGCAGAGGGGCAGGAGCTGCCATAGGCTCAGACCTCTCTGCTGACAGAATGAAATTTTATAGGGGCCGGAGGTGAGAGGGCACATGGCCGCAATGCAGGAATTCAGTGAGTTGAGAAAAAACTATGTCTGGGAGCAAGGGCCTGCCAAACAAGGACACAGTAGGCAAGGAGAGAATGATAGATGAACCCTTCTTATATCCATTCTGTCTCAACCTACTCACCTGAGGATTTCTGTTGTTAAAATTATTATTCTAGTTTACCTTCCATTAAAATCTGGGTTGTGAGTTCAAAAGCCTTAGCAGTCTTCCCTGGCAGTTCAGTACGTGGAGGAGGTCTTTGCCTTTTCAGACTGGAAGAGCTGTACCTCAGAGGTCTGGCCAACTGCAGGTCTCAACACACTTCCCATATTTCTCATTTTTTTCCCACAATAAACAAGCACATTCTAAGGGTTGCATTATCTTTCCTGGCTTTTTTTATTAATAATAGGCAAGAAACACAATTCTTCCCCCAGAGCTGATATTGATGGGAGCATAGAGTCCTTTGTTCTTAGTTCATACTTGCACAAAGCATCTCATTAAAGTAAACCTAAGTTATTCCTTTAATAAGGCATGAGCCATGCCTGAGAAAAGACTTCAAGATTTGGTCACATTGCTGTTGGGAGGGTATTGGTCTACTGGGAGTTGTCATTGCTCAAGGTGAGATAAAAGTTCATACCAATGGGGTAGGAACCAAATGCTCAAAAGATTTCAAACCGCTTCTGAAAATAAGAAATGCAAAGGATTTATACGCTATCTTTGTATAATCTTTCCATTGAAATTCCAAGTTCTATTGAAGAAAATAAGCTACTATGTATTAAACCTTTGGGCAGAATTGAAAAGAAGCTGAAAACAAGATATTATCTCATCCTGACCATAAAACCAGACTTCCCTTATTTTACGCAGAGCTTGTTTTGAAGCTTATTTTGAGTTCATTTGGCATTCAGCCACATTTGTCCCTTTTCCCTCTCAATTTGTCCATTTCAATGCTGCCATCTTGTGGGCCTACTTAACTGTCTGGAAGATGCTGAAAAAAGTTCCTTATTGAAGCCAAGAACTATAGACTTCACAGAAATCCTTTCCTGCCAAGGACATTCCATTAATGTTTCTGGTTGTTCTTATTTTTGTCCAAATCTCATTATGACTTGCAAAATGTGGAGCCATTATGGTGCAAAGATATTGACAACTAGAAAATATATCTGATAAGTAAGCCAGAGCTTTCTGTATGAGTCTTACATGTTGCAACATGGTTATAATATATGCAGATAATGCAGGCAAATCAGAGGAATTAATCTAACCACACATACAAAAAAAAAAAAAAAAACCAAAATATGGGTCAAAAAAGAGACAAGAAGCAACCACATCATTTACAAAAAATAGTGATTTTTCATCTGTTTCCCAGGAGGGTTGCTCTTGCTATGGCTTCTCAGAGTTTCAGGAAAGAATGGCTCTGTTAATGGTCAAATGAAGTTTTGAAGTACAAAATCTGAATTATGCAATTAATAATCACATGTCATCCCCCCTTTTCCCTCTTCCCTTACAGAGCTGCCACTATACAATTTCAACTGTGCCTTTGGCTGGGGATCCCAAAAGACTTTGTGCCACTGGGAGCATGACAACCAGGTGGATTTAAGATGGGCAATCCTGACCAGCAAAACTGGGCCGATTCAAGACCACACAGGTAATCATGAGTTCACGATGTAGCCATTTTACGTGGGACAAGATTGTTCTGTTTAATACCAATGTCTTCCAAAATCACAGGAGAGTGAATTATACCTAAAATACATGAAGTCACAAAGATAATCCATTATAGGTAATCACAACTGACTGTAATTGTTCTTTCTGTTGCGCAGTAAAGATTGTTTCTTGTCAGGAGCTGAAGATATTCCCTTCCCCTGACTTGCCTTTAGATAATCATCACCAGGGGTAGAAAAATATCTGAATGACCAAATATTTTGCAAGTATCACTGACCAGCTAGTACAGTTGGTCAGTTACTGAACAAACCTCACATTCCTGTTTGTAGTTACAGGGACAACCCACCGCAGAAAAGTATTGTATGTAAGTGAAACTTCACAGGTGGATGTGCTACCACGCCCTTCTTCTTTCCAGAAGGAGTTGGAGATTATAGCCATCCTCTGCTCACAAGCAGTTTGTCAAGAAATATCACCCTGGGGAATTGATTGGTTTGTTTTGTAGTAACTAACCCATAGCTCAGCGTAATTAGGCAATAAATTTGCTGCAGGCTAGTGGAGAAGGGAGGGCACTGTGTGACCTGCACAGCCTCTCACTTCAGTGTTCTTGCTTGCATATGTGCAGATTAATGAAATGGGTTGAGATGAATCCCCCTTCCCACTTCTGCTACCCTTTGCTTAATGAGAATGACAAGGAAATTAGACAAAATTGGACTTTTTAAATTCTGAGACACTTTCAATTGAATCTTAAGACAAGTACAGTAGTTTCAGGGGAAAAAAAACTTGTAATACTTTGACTATAAATGGCATTGTACAAATAAATGGCATCAAATTAACTAAATGCAGTTAGCTGAAGTGAAGGCTGTAATGGTGGAAAAATTGATGTAGAGTAAAGTGAAATGGCTCAGTAGGATCTGACATTGAAAGGAGGTTAAAAGCTATGCTAGCCAGAGACTGACAAAATCTAAAAGGCATGCATAAGTAAAGCTCTAATTAAGACAATGGAGACAGAGTTCCTGACCTGGCACTGCAATAATATTCTGAAAATGAGAGCTATCTGCACTTCGCCATCAAGGATTATAGAGAGAGAACCTGTCTTCAGTCAGGAGATGAAGAAATTATATTCTTCAAATGAGACTTTTTTTGTTTCCACTGGGCCCTGCTAGGACAGAAAACTTATCTGTTTCATGAGCTCTAGTAAATCTTACAGGCAGCCCCTTTTTCTCCTACTGCACTAACTTTGAATATTTTCCAAAATTTTCTTTGAACTCTAAGAGCACCTTCACCTGCCAGGTTTGTCATTTGCCTGCCAGCAGGCACAGAGTGAACACAGACCATGAGCAGTCTGAACGGCACTGATGTCCGAAACAAACCCTCAGCCACACAACGAGGCCACTTTATGTATTGGGAGAACCACAGTGAGCAACTCCCAGGCATATCTTTCGCTCAGACACACGTGTAAAGCTGAAAAAATACACAGAAGTAATCTTCAACAGCAATTGCTTGAAGACAGCAGGACACATTGGATGTCAGTTCAATTATATATCTTGTGATGAAATCTGGCCAGTGTTAGGTCTTCCAACTCAGACAGCCATCCTAATGCTGTGATTGTTTTACTTTTTTCCTCCCTCTGGATTTCCCTATTACCATTTTTTGATGAGATTTGCACAGGTTGTGCTGCTTTGCACAGAAGCAAAGTTGGAAAGAATGTATAGACATAAGCATTCCTGCTTAAGAAGCTGGACAAGATGTTACTGCAGAAAGACAGAAAAAAAGAAAAGAGAAAAAAAATGCCTTATTTATTTTTTACAATTTAACATCATCTTCTCCGATAAAATTCTTTGACATGCATATTGGGCAGGATACCTCTAACTGCTCACAGAAAGTTCCAAACAAAAGAAAACACCCTTGTCTCATGTTAGAAGAAATACTTTCCATTCTTATTTATTAGGTCTGTCCACTGGGTTTAACCCACTCCTCTTTGTTCCTTGTTCCCCTCTCACTACTCTGTCCTTCTTATGCTTACCAGAGTAGCAATGCTCATCTTCCTGTCGTCATTGGTGCAGGACTATACCATTGCAATTGACCAAGTCTCAATTATGCATTATTTCACATGAAATTCAAGAATGTTCTGTATAGGCAAAGACCAATGCTGATAAAACACCACCCTTCCAAAACATCTTGTTTTACCTCTTCCTAATTTTCTTTCTTTTAAGTGTTGGTATAAACAGTGATATATATACTTATTTCAGCAATATTAGAGAAATAGTATTTCTTGTTATTACTTTTATCCTTCCTACACTTAAAATAACTTTGTACCGATGTCAATAAATGCTGACTCCACTCTTCTGTGTGAGTGCATTGCACATCCAATCTATTCTTACACGCACTAGGATGAACTTTGTGTTTTTCCACCATGGCTCTCTGCAAAGACACTACTCAAAAGCTGACTGGAATGGATGTGTGGCTGCTGTAAATCAGAAGCACCTCTCCATAGTCAGTATCTTACTTAGCAATTTTCTGTTACCAAACTAACCACACTCTCACGTGCTTCTCTCCCAGCATGATTAAGAACATAATTTTCCAAGTTAAGGATATTAGGTGTTCAGATTTCAATGTGTTTAAATCCATGATGCCTTTGAGAAAGTACCAGCTATAATCTTACTCTTTCAGGAAAGGGCTCACAAATATAGAGATCCCAAAATATTGTTACAAAAATCAAGGGCATAACTCTGACACCATCTGTGACAATGCTCAGCCTCTATTTGGGAACATTCTTTAGATCTCGGTTCCTGATCTCTGACCATGGCTGTTCAAAGCCATTTCACCCTTCAAGTGTTCTTCCCATTCTAATCTTGCCCCTTAAGCACAGATTACTTCAAAGAGAGATTTTTTTTTTTTTTAATAGATCTTTGCACAATTAGCATAGAGTAAGCTCCAGGGATTTCTCTTTAGCCTGCTGAACCAGGGCTGGCTGTTTTCAGGAGGTGCACACTGACTAATGGAGCACATGCTGTCTCACCAAACATGCTCATGCCTCCTTCCCTTAGCAAAAGCAAATGCCTTGTGTGTTTCATGTGGTGAGCATGTTGTTGGGGTTCACTCTTGGCGCAAAACATCCCAGGGAACAGAAAAGGAGATGGCCAGAAGAAAGTGTAGAATAACAGAATTGCTTGGGTTGGACAGGATCTTTAAAGGTCATTTAGTCCAGCCTCCCTGCAGTGACCAGGGACATCTTCAAACCTGACTTTGAATGTTTCTGGAGATGGGGTGTCTACTTCCTCTCTGGACAACCTGTGTCAATGTTTCACCACCCATCACATTTCTTCTTTATATCTAGTCTGAATCTACTCTCTTTTAATTTAAAACCATTACCCTTTAGGCTTTCACTGTAAGCCCTATTAAAAAGTTTGTCCTCATCTTTGTTGTAAGTCCACTTTACTGGCTGAAAGGCTGCAATAAGGTCTCCCCAGAGCCTTCTCTTCTCCAGGCTGAATAACCCCAACTCTCAGCCTGTCCTCGTAGGAGAGGTGCTCCAGCCCTCTGATCAGCTTTGTGGCCCTCTTCTTAGAGCATGTCAGCTTTTCTAGAGCTCCCAAAACAACGCCCTCTGACTCTCTTGTTTGTGATGCTTGACCCATCAGCACGGAAAGAAAGCAAAAGATCAGGGGTGGTCGGGGATTCTTATGTTAACAAAGAAAATTAAAGCTGGTGGCTATTCCTAACACAGTCCTTCTGTCACAGTAGGAGATGGCAATTTCATTTACTCACAAGCTGATGAAAGCCAGAAAGGCAAAGTGGCCCGACTGCTGAGCCCCGTGATTTACTCGCAGAACTCTGCCCACTGCATGACGTTCTGGTACCACATGTCCGGCGCGCATGTCGGCACCCTGAAGATCAAACTGCGCTACCAAAAGCCGGATGAATATGACCAGGTGCTGTGGACCCTGAGCGGGCACCAGGCAAACTACTGGAAGGAAGGACGTGTTCTTCTTCACAAGTCTGTGAAACACTACCAGGTGAGCTTGGCTGCTGCTCGCTGAACTGCCATGACCAAGGCCAGCAACACCTCGCTGGTCATATTTTATACACCGCAGTAAAAGATGTCACTGAAGGATTTATGTAGACAATATTACACCTACAGATGAGGTTCGCTTGCTGTGACTAATAATAGTGAAATATTTCATAGTATCTCAGATTGCAGTGATTTCTTATCAGATGCCAAATAAATACTTTATAAGTCATTTATCATCAGTCACAAAACTGCCTCTTTGCCACAGTTTTGCTGATGTAAAATTCTTTAATAAAGTCATGACAGTAGATAATTAACGTTTGCCTGTATAACTTCATAAAGGCAGGCAGTGCAGATTTTCAGGACACAATCAAAGCACATGTAAGTGTGACATCATGGCAAGTGAAGATGTGTGTTAACAACTGATTAAGAAATCTTGACTGCTGCAGTTGTGTGCTAACATGAAAACAATGTGACCACTATCTTGTTTTTCCAGGTGGTTATTGAGGGAGAAATTGGAAAAGGAACTGGAGGAATTGCTGTGGATGATATTAAAATTGACAATCACGTAGCACAAGAGGATTGCAGAAGTAAGTGTGAAAAGCAAGAGAATTCTCACCCAAAACATTGTTTATTTTGTTTCGATAGATGGTTTTATCTGTGTGAAAGGGATAGATAATTATTAGCTATGTTTCCACTGAAAATATCCTGATTCAGCTCGTAGCTTTGTTCATACTAAGTGTCACTGGTGTCACTGTGGTATGGCAGCAGTTTGGATCAGAATTGGCATCCTACTGACATGGGTCACAGCATATTCACATTCTCACATCTGTCCCTGTATTTCATATTGTTGTCCTCTTTAAATTTCCCTGCTTTTCCTATTGTAGGATCCTGTGTTAACTAACGCATAAAATTCAATTTTATTTCTTCACCCTTTTTAGATCACTTACTATGAAGCCTTCTTAAATTCTTTTTTAAAGGACCATATCAAGGCCTTTCAGGATAAGCAGATAGGGTGAAAGGGCCCCTGCTCTGTCCTCTGCTGTCCTGTCATTCTGAGTTTGCTGTGGCTCATTTGCTGTAGTCGTCACCTCCCAGACATGTGGGACACAAAGTAATGTTAGGACATGGCCTTTCCTAAATCTGAGCCAGACTATTCCTGAGATGCTCTTTGAGCCCTTTTATTCCTGGCCAGTCTTGAGTTATTCCAGTCACTGCTGATCATATGCACATTGCATACTGCACGTAATTTGGCAGCAGCAGCCCCAGACAAACACAAGCAACTGAACACTGTCCTTCATAGTGGAGATGAAGCAATTACTTTTATATAAAAGAGGGACTAGAAATGAGAACTCTTAGCATTAAGAAGACAAATTTATTCTGTGTGAGTTGGCAATGCAACTAAGAGCAATAATAGAGGGTGTTCCTCTCCTTTTGTAGCTAACATCCTTTTGAGGGTAACATGACAGTCTTCAGCTACGTGGTAATTTCACTGCAGGATGAGAAAACTGTGCAATCTCTTTGTATCATGTGGTCCAACCCCTGGAGTTCACCAAATGCCACCAGAGTGGCAGTTAGCAGGAAAGAGAGGCAGGACGCACTGCTTAGTCCTCTTGCAGTGTCCTCAGTGCCAAGAAAGGTGCTGGGACCACAGTGACTGTATTTAATTGACTCCAGCATGAGAAAGAAAAATAACTTCTTTCCTACCTCCATGTTTTCATTGTTCAAACCAAATGTTGAGCAAAGATTTCTGCCTGAGGGAGCTAAACCCAAAAGCTCAGTCTGAAATCCAAACACAAGTGGGCTCGCTGCAGTCAGTGAAACTATTCTTGTGATTAACTGTGCCTATGCTGATGAAGTGTTATGGAATTGGGCTCCAAAATTGTAAATACAGTGAATGAGATGCTAATTCATCACACTGATTTCTCTTTCCCAGGCATGGAAAACCCCTGCTGATAGCTAAAACTGTGCCAAGACTGGGCGGAGAGGAGTTTTTTAATCTTTCTTTTTTTTCTCCATTAATTTTCAGAGCCCATTATAATGAACAGCTCTGTCAAGCCGCCATAATGATGCTCTGACACAGGAAAATCTGCTATACCATTATTGCCAGCATGATAGTCAATCAGTGTTTGTAACCCTAATAATCAATGTCAATTCTTTTGCTTCATTAGAATCAACTGATGTGGAGAACGAAATAGATGAAGAAGAAGACCCAGAAAGTAATCAAACAGGTAAAAATTGTGTTATTTTTTAAAAGGGAATGAATTTTAATGTGTATTTTAATGTGAATTTTTGCATTCTATTTATTTATTTATAGATTTGTTCTCTAACTGCATATTGTATTAAGGTGTTTTGATTTATCTGGATGAGACGATAAGAAAACTTACATTTATTTGAAGGTTTTAATAGTTTCATTCTTCCATGTCGTATGGAGTTACGGACTTTTTATTGTTTGTACCTATCTCAAACATTTCAAATTTCCGTACGCCTAATTTGTTACATTATATTCATATATCTGCAAGCACATTATAGCCCCTAGTATCTTGTTATCTAGAAGTCTTGTCCACTGCTGAAGAAAGCACTATCATTATATCTTACAATTTATGACTCGCACTGTGCCTCAGTAATTAGTCTCAAAACTCTTCAGGTTAAATGTTTCACAGACCTGGCTGAAAACGCCATTTTAGGACCAGTCTACCAAAGCATTATCATTTCCAATGATGATACCTGTAAATGGATCATTAAATGGATCATAATTGTCATATTGTTCCAATAATAGAATATACTTGCATTTTTCAGGCAATGAGCTTCCATTTTTTTCTGTTACAGTCAACAGGATTGCTATAATTGATTTCAGAGAAATAGAGTTTGTCCGAAAAGACTTTTTGGCTTTTCCAGCAATAATTACAGTGTTTGCTGCTTTTGGATCATTTTCATAAACTAAAAAGGTTGAGGGAAAACATTATGATACCCAGTGAATACTTTACACAAGAGGGCAGAGTGCTCTTCTGTGTTGGTTCTGCCACTCTTTCTACTTCAAGATCCAATCCTACAGTCATTGAAGTAGAAACAAAATGGCTGGATATTCCCATCTGATGTCTTAGGCTCTAACCTCTCACACTGAGCTGAGTAGGATTTGATTAACCTTTTTGAGCTAAATACTGCAGCATGGCAAAATATAATCAAAAGGCCTCGTTATTCTCTCCCAAGCCTCCCACTTAATCCAAGGCAGAACCAGAGCTCTACTAACAAGCAGCAGATTCAAAGATTGGAGAACAGTCTGGAAAAAATCCACAGCTATTTGGGCCACATTACAGTTTCCAGCTATTTATGACCACCTTCAAGAAGTTAGGTTTTAAAATTATGTAAAAAACTTATGTCAAAAAAATTGATGGTCTTCTCCAAATTTCCAATGCATTAAGCAAAGTTATAACTAGGATTAGTTCTGAAAATTTTGCAACTCTTTACTCAATTTCAGGGTTTACACCTCCATACCGTACAGGTGAGGACTATGATGACAACATCTCCCGGAAGCCAGGCAATGTCCTGAAGACCCTAGATCCAATCCTCATTACCATCATAGCCATGAGTGCACTCGGGGTGCTTTTAGGAGCCATCTGTGGAGTTGTTCTGTACTGTGCCTGTTGGCACAATGGGATGTCGGAGAGGAACTTGTCTGCACTGGAGAATTATAACTTTGAACTTGTTGATGGTGTAAAACTGAAAAAAGATAAACTAAACACACAGAATTCATACTCGGAAGCATGAAGGTGTAAAGTGACTGGAGAAGTCAGAGAATCGGGATGGAAGGACATAGCTCGGTCATGCTGGGGAACTGTTGATCTTTTACTGTACAGGCTGAAAAGTGCATTGATGACACTGAGCCAAGCTTTTCTCAGGAGCTTCAATGAGTGTGTAACCGATGAACATGGACAACAATCTGTGTTAACAACCTGAATCATGTACAGTCTGCTTTTTCTGTTGGTTTTATTTGAAATAATTGAATGCTGGTGTTGAGACCAAGTATGATTGACTTATAGTTCATTTTGTCTTTCTTTCTCTCCCTCTCTTTTGTTTTCCGTTAATGGATAATTTTGTTTTTACTGTGCAAAATCCAAGATGCTGTCACAAAATGTATTCAGTGGGGTCCTTTGGATGGACATGCTGTCTGTAGCTCAGTGCCCAGAAAATATTGGAGTAACAGCAATTCAGTGGACTTCTGCACCTGTATTTGTGTATAATTGCTCGTGTTGTGCATAGGCAAAGAAGGATTAGGATGTTTTTGAAAGTACTGCTGCATCAGTACCGATATAGCGTGTCAGCTCTGTTTACGAAGCAATACAGTCAAATTTTATTGATGTTTTTCAGTGTTGTACTAAATTTTGTGCTTGTGAACTCCATAAAAGAGTATGTGCCATCATCAGACACAACTGGTAACCAAGTGTACTGCCTAAAAACTAAACAAAAAAAGTCCTTGGCACTGGCTAGTGTATGTCCTCTCAAGTGCCTTTTTGTTTGTACTGCTTCTCATTGTGTTAACATTAACTACAGCTTCTCTGCAGTTACGCCCTTGTCTTCAATCACATTCTGATGGCTCACTGACTAAAAGAAAAGTATATTTTAGTGTAAGAAAATAGCCTCAGCCAAGGCAAGGGCTAATCAGATTTGACAACCTGGCTCGATTGTTCTGCTTTCTGTATTTCAACTTCATGTCTCTTGACCCTTTTGTATAAAGCTGCAATATCCCCTTTTATTGTTCTTTCATATAGAATGTATTTTCAAATGTAAAATCTCTCTCCCTCTCTCTTCTCTTTCTCTCTCTCTTTGTCTCTCTGAGTAGGTTGCATAAGCATTTGCCATTGCCAAGGAAAGAAAACTTCAGCTTTAACTTGCTGGTAATGGCAAAGGATTTTATTAGAGTTTGTGTTAAAAAATAAGGGAAAATTCTTAACTTTATCCTCCAAAGTCGAACTTTGGGTTTCTTCTTAACAGCATAAAGTGACAGTATCTTTTTTCCTGATGTCATGAAACATGTCTTTTATCCTGAACATCTTGCCTGTTAATTACACTGGGGAAAATGCTTCCCGTACTGAAAAGATTGCCTTTAAAATGAGAAACTTTCCTCCTCTTGCCCCTACCTGAACTCGGAGTTCTGTTCTCTCAGTAACCGTGTATTTTCATGCTAATCAATGCTAATTGGGCTTACGCGTGGGTACTGAGGGCAGAATGAAATCCCACAGTGTATGTACGGTATGTTCTTACCATCACGTTATATCCAATTGGCATTTCATACTAGGAGGTTTCTGTTTGACCACAAGTGCAGACAGTGACCAATTCAGTGAGCTGAGAACTCTGAGCTGTCAGAAAAATGTGTTTGACAATGATGTGACAATTTTTTTTTAATATTTTAGGGGAAATACTATTGGTCAAATAATATCCAACAGCCTATGCAGCTGGTCCAACAGGGTAAAAAGAAACAAGAGCAGGTTTCCCACAGGGGTCCATACAAGGCAGTGAGGGACCAGAGGGGTCACTCTCCTCCTGCAGGTGCAAGGGGAGCCCCTGGGTTTCTGCAGTGACCTGCACACAGCACAGCCATAACTGCGGGGCAGCTTCAACCTTCCCCTAGGTATCTCAACCAGCAGATAAAACCAGTGCAAACATGGGCAAAGGAACATCCTACCAAGTGCTGAACTCATGTTTTTCCTCACTGAATTTTCTGAGTAGAGTCAGGGAAGTGATTGGGACTTTCTGAGTTAGTCTTTTCCAAAATTGCTTTTGTAGAAGAGCAATGAAATATCCTGTCCAGGATTAGGATTAAAGAAGAGCTAATGCAGCCTTGCATTACTTGGAGCAACAGAATCCACCCCTATTTATCAACCAAATGTTTTGAAGTGTACAATTTCAACAGCATGAACTATAAAACAGAAAAATATGTAGAAAATCCACTGGTAACCCAGAAACTGAAGAAAAAGGAGGGAGACAGTAAGTAAAAATGAGGTTTGAAGTTGAAAATATTTTAAAGGAAGACCCAATAGAAAAAAAATGTGGACAGTTGCTACTTCAGAGGGGTCCTAAAGGCAATGACTATCAGGAAAACCCAAACACCCACTTCAGGTCATCAAACCTTAGATTGATGGAAGAATTACCTCCCCAGCCTTTCAACCTTGGATCCTCCAAAAGGTGAGACAGTGCACCTAAGGCCTGAAAGTTTTGCCTGAAAGTTAGTCCATGACATGTCCCAAGTGACAGACTCACTTTGTCAGAGGTAGAATTTTTATTGGTTTCTAACACTGTAATTTGACCATAATGGTATTGCAGCAGCTAGTTAATTAATCCAAAGAAGAAAAAGATTTTTCAAAACTATTCTCAGCACACCACCACTGTGTGAGTCAGGAATTAAGGGTCTGTTCTCCTTAGCTGAAAAAAATTCTAGTCCACTAACTTGACTAAGAGTTACATGCTTGTATTCCCTTGAAGAGAAAATTTCATTGGAGAGCCCAAGCCCAAAACCTTCTGAAATATTCCCACTGATTTCAATAGATTCTGGACCAGCTTTAGGTCTTGATCTATTTGAAAAGCTGGTAGTTGGTGGGTTTTTTCCTTCTTTTAACATACTGAGAATAGTGAACATAGAAAGGAATTTCTCTCCTCTGTGGTCTTCAGACATTACTATGATAATGAGGATCTAGCACTGAAGATTTGATTTCTCTGAAGGTAATAGAATTAAAGTTGCCCTTCAATAAAGGAAAAATGATACTGCAACTTTGCATTGAAAAGTATCTTGCACTGATAAATATATTTAAAAAAATTATATGTTTATAAAGTTATTAATTTGTAAAGGCAGTGTTACAAAATGTTCAGTTTATATTGTTTTAGATTGTTTCATAATTTTTAAAGTGTAAAATAACATATTTTTTTCTTTATTGAAAAACTATAAAAATCTTCTGTGGTAAAATGGTTTCATTTTACTGGTATATTATTGCTTCATGTTTTGTACCACCATAAAACTTTGTGCAAATTTTTTTTACAGAAATTTTTATTTTCTATGACAATATGACACTTGTAAATTGTTGTTTCAAAATGAACAGCGAAGCCTTAACTTTAAATGACATTTGTATTCTCAGACACTGAGTAGCATAAAAAAAACCACATAGAACTGAACTGTAACTTAAATTTCCAAACTATGACTACTACATTCCAAAGAAACAGTTGAATTAAACATTTTCATAAAATATCCAATAGCTGATGTATTTTATTATACTAAAATGGATTGATATTATTAAATGGCTGGTTTTGTTTAGCATCTTGCAACAAGCACAGTGTTTTAATCACAATTATACTTGTTGATAGGTAGCTCTAAAAAACAGACACCTTGGTGGGTTTGTTCATTGTTTAGGATAGAGGGATTCACCTTTGCCTGACTCGTTCTCTTTCCTTGGTGGAATACACTCCCACAACCTGCTTTTTAGCCAAACAGGTGGGATTTAAGAGGACAAATCTTCCACCACTGCCCCTTGCCATGGGCCACCCAATGTAACACCCTGTTGCACACCCCCTTTGGGCTTGCTCATGGGCAGGGGTGAGATTTACTGCCAAGGAATGTCCATTTTTGATGTGTTACTCCACTAAATCTCTGCTCCTGTGGTAAGGTTTGCACTCATACGGTCCCTGCAAATTTCCATCATGAGGGAGTCATCAGGACTCACCCAACCATGGCCAGATTTCCCAAGGGGGAGAAAAAGTTGATGGTTGGAGCAAATGCAGCCAGGGCAGCCTGCTGGGCCTGGTTTGGTATCAGCTGGGTGCCAAACTCACCTGTGGAACACATGGTCACGTAAGGAGACCTTCAAGGAGCTAGCATCCAGATCAGAAGCCTTAGATTGCACATTTCCTGCTTTATGCAATACTTACCTATTTTGTTTCCTTTTAATACTCGGCACTCTGCACATTAAATTTTGACAAATCTTTTCTTTACATTGCACGCATGAACAAAGCCCAGACTGTCAGTATGTCATTAGGTGGAGTGTAAACATTTTACTTCAGCTACTTTACCACTCATGGGAAAAAGAGTGTACTTGTTACCATATACTTGATCACTGGTAACACTTGAAAAGAAAGGATTGAATCTTGTCTCCTCAAGAGAACAGCGTTGTGTGTACCTGTTTAAAATATGAGATGGAACTACAGCAAGCACCTGACAAAATCCCTGCTCAGAGTAGAGATTGCTCCCAAAAGGTGGTTGTGAAAGTTGCTGTTGTCCGTAGAACCACTATACCCAAATTCCTTAGAGGTGTACTTCATCGCACTCTGTTTGCTTCTGTGATAACTAGCCACAGGGCTCTTCGAGGGAAAGTAAATGGCAATGGAATTGATAAGTGAAAAAAAAATCTATAAAGTCAATCTGTGGAGGATGATGTTTAGAAAAAAGAGACAAGTATTTTAAGTAAAGAAAATTCTCTTTCATTCAGGGAAAATTAATTTGCCTAGAAGCTAACAAGTGCTTGGCGCTAAGCCTTCCGTTTTCCATACCAAATAGGCTGCATAAAGCAAGGACAAAAATGATGCAATGGGATCTGAATTACTTTTCAGAACATAACTTGTAAACTTGAAGAAAAAGAAGAACAGATGGAAATAGCAGATGGGTCAGCTACAGACGAACAGTGCCAGAAGTGCACAGTTATGAGGGTCATAGTCTGTAAAAGGGGTCTTTGGCAGGTAGTGAAAGCAAACCCCTTTATTATTTCACCAATCAAATGTACCATGCCAGATCCAGCAGCCACGTAGCCAGTCTCATTTCCTTTCGTTTTGGCAGGATGTAAAATTCAATTGCACAGCAAAAGGCAGGTGCAGAGGAGAGAGTGGGGGCAGCACTGACGGTGTAAGGTTGGGTGAGGCCCATCAGCACCGTGGAAATGACAGCAATGCCCACCTGTGCAAACCTGCCCTCTAGAGCGAAGCTGCCAGTCCCAGTGGAGATGAAGCTCCTCCATCCTCAGAACCTACCTTTTATGGGGCATATGAAGACCTGACAGGTGCAAGCTAACACCGCCATAATTTTGACCCTTGCAAGTCTTTTCTTATATACAATTAGTCTGTTCCCAAGTCAATTCTTCTAAGCCCCTTTGCCAAAGTCAAATGTCAAAGCTGGGTTGGATTTTCAGATTGTGGCTTCTGGACATTACATCCCAGAAGTAATTCCTTTCCCATTCCTTAATTGTCCTGTCCTTTGCAATACATTATGCCTAACAGCATATTGGTTCAAGCAACATTAATTTATTAGAGCTTTAATTTCTTATTTTATATCATTTTATGCCTCAAGTCACCCATAACCACAATTTTATCTACAGATGTCTGTTAAATTATAACAGAGTGTGTCTGATTTTTTTTTTTTACCATGGGATATGTTGTATAGATGTTTTATTTGCTGATTAGTCCCCCTGTAGTCCCTAATTGCTTTTCCACAGTAGGTCAGTTCTCTATATACATTTCCATTCTCATAGCTACACACAATCAAGCTCTAATCTTATCACCTCAGGACTGATGGTGTCTCAGCGTTTATAACTGAAAATCTCATTAAAAAATCTTCTGGCATTTTTCACAGATGGATGGAGTCTTATCATGTGTCCAAACCTAATTCCATCTTCAATAATCATATTCTCTTATTTAAATTTACATTGTTTTTGCTCATCTCTCAGACATTTGATTCATGTCCCTGTCATTGTACTGCATCACTGTGCACCATGCACTGTATTTCATTACAGACAGTTGTGCTTCCATAATGGGTGAGGTGAGTCTGAATTGAAAAAGGAATTGCAGTCTTACTGAAGCACCATTGGTACCAGAGAGAGAGGTCAGGTGTTTCTCTCAATGGTAGAAGGTAAGGAGGTTTGGCAGGGTGTGTCAGGTGCTGGCATGACAAACACTGAGCGATTTGATGTTGAGAGTCTGGAGGATAAAGGGCTTGCCTGATGAAACAAGTATTTCTGGTGGCAGAAGCTGCTAGGAGAATTACCAGGAAACTCCACTCATTTCAATTCCTTAATTTTTTCCCTGACCAAAAAAAAACCCCCTCACAATTATAAAAAAAATGCCTGCAACATAAAAATGTTTCTAGCATCTGCCATGCACTTTTAAATCCCTAGGCATGGAAGAAGGGAGTGGGGCTACCAACCTATCTGTTAGCTGAACCTAAATGGTGGATTACTAAATTCAGAGAGACAATGGATGCAGATGTGGCTTTGAAGATCCAGGCAGCATCTCAGGGCTGTAAGACTGGCACTCTTCATGCATCATTTTCATCTTGAAATCTTTTCACCTTTATTCCCTTTCGTCTGCAACATGTTGGTTTATGCCACTTGTTTCAAAGTAAATTGCCTGGGCTGAACTACTGGTTTGTATGGTTTTCTACTATTAATATATTTTCTGTAGTGCAATTTATTCTTCCTTCACTGCTCAAATACTTTTGTAACATTCCCCTATGCATTATTAAGGCGTGAGTAGCATGAAATAAGCCCACTCAATGCCACACGTACCATATGTCAGAAGAGAGAAGAGCCCACTTTGTCCCACACCTCCTCTTCCACATCCCTGCCAGGGATGTGTACTCCATGTCAGAGACCCAGACACTACATTTTTAATAAATAATCTACCTTTCAGGGAGCCTCAGTGCTTTCTACGTCATGCCTGATATCTTTGCATTAATTAAATATTGATACCAATATTCTTACTAAATATTTACTTACCAGCTTCATAGCTGTGAGCATACCAGAGTGGGTCAGTGGGTCACTTTCATTTTGCCTTTTGAGACTACTAAGTAGATGACAGTGTTTCATCTTTCTCTACTTTTAACCTGCTAATCTATGTTCCTCATAGCTCTATCATCAAGATTAAAAAAAAAAAAAAAAACAAAACAAAACCAAAAAAAAACAAAAACAAACAACACAAAAGATAGCTCTAGCCAATTTCTATTCACATGACTGAAAAAAAATCCATTGAATATGTAAAGAAATACAAATTTATTTTTATTTTGAAATGTGTTTTTGTGAAGTGAAGCGGAAAGTCACCAGACTGGTTGAAGGTAGTATTTGAGATGTCTGTGAAGCAGTAAAGAGACAGCCACTGGAACCTTCTGAAAATTGCCCTGTAACATCTGGAAAGGGTTAACAAGTCTGCAAAGTGATGAGAACACAGGAATATCAAAGTAGGCAGGTATTGGTTTTACCCCAAGCATGGCTGAAAAAAATGGAAGAAAAGCAGGAAAATACTTAGTGTTAAGAGTAAATCAGAAAGGACCTTCTTATTCTTGGTTCTACTAGTATGTCTTTTAATTAGTCCTCAGAAGATGGAAGGCAAAACAAGGAATGAACTGAACTCCAACTCAGTCCCACCTACAGCTCATGTGGAATAATCTACAGTTACCATGCATCTCTGAGACTGAGGCAAGAAGATGGTACCACAACCCTTCACGTGAAAGATCACTGGCCCCCAACACCAACCCCTTTCCATGTTCTCCAAACAGTTACATGCAGGAAGCAATACCACTTTGTACCCATAACCTGCATTTCAAATGCATTTTTCATGCCCTACACCATATTATCTTCCTTTGGCCTTTCTTCCTCTTCTTAAGATGAGGGCTGCCAATTAAGCCACATTTCCCCAGGCTGTCTGGTACGGTGCAGGGCACCTCAGCTCCCATTTACCAGCTTGGGAAGCCCAGTGTGGGACCAGCTCTCATATTCTCTCAGCTGATGCTGCTCCACTGCCCGAGCATCTCCTGGCTTGAGGGTTGTTTTGTATCACTCTTTTGTTTGCAAGAGGAGGTCACTGAAAGTTCACCTGAAATCTAGACCCTTATTTCACTGCCATAATCTTTAGGTGACTAAGGATCATCTTTGCTACTTTTAACAAGTCTTTTCACGATCTATACCCTTTTCTTCATGCGTACTGAGGTCTTAAAGTGGTCAACTTAAAGCCATATATCTTGATAAAGTGGCTGAATTACTGCTGCTGAATGGGAGGCCATTATCTACAATTAGTTTATGGCTCTTAATAGCCATTATTGCGAAAGATGGATTTCTCGATAGGGTAAGTGTCTTACGAAAGATCCTGTTAGTAGTCCTGCTTGTGAAAACTTAAATGGTAGCTGCTTTCTGGAAAAGATCAGGTTGCTCTCCAACTGAAATAAATGATTATCAGCTTATTATGAGTAATAAATAGGTTATATGCATTATAATAATTATTGTAACTTAATATGAGGACTATTTGGTTCTTCTGTGTTGTGTGCTGTATGCAAATGTGGGTAGCACTAGACAGACAGACTGAAAAAATGCTGTGAGGATGTCACCATATGGTTTAAGAGAAAAATACCAAACATCTCACAACTAGAGGATGTAGTAACTTGCCTCGGAGTAGCAGCTTTTCTTTCTCTGTTTATGGAAGTATGGTGGCTAGAAGAGTTAGAATGTGTGTCTGCCAATTCATTGGAGAAAACTACAGATTTATGAATCTCCTTGAGAAAGTGCCTCCTGATGAAGGACACGAAGGAGCAGAGAGTAGAGGCAGAGTAGATGGGGTCATGAACTTCATTTTACTTCTCATCATGAGTAATAGTGCTAAACTGACAGCCAGTCAGATCTCTCATTTTCTTTAATTTAACGCTATACTTCTTGCTCCTTGCATTACTGACCCCACATTATAACTGAACCATGCATTTTATTACAATGCTAAGCACTATTTTAAATGCACAAGAAGATTTCACTGCTTTTTATACTGAACAGTTATGTGTGGTGAGTTTTGTTCTTTTCACATGAAGAACCAATTCAGAGCTAACAACTTGTGTAATTTTAATCAAGTCTCATTTCACACAGGCTTGTGAACTTTAATATAGATTTCTGTTTCTTCTGGGCTTCAAATACAGTGTACAGCTCAACACAAGTCTGATCTTTGTGGTTTCATATGGGCACATACTTGCTGAAGGCACTTCATCAGACATCAGAGCTTTCAACCTTTTTGCCAACTTTCTTCAGAGCTGCTTCTGATTAACAATATATACATTTTAACCAATGTCGCATTGTCCATGTATTAAATATAGCAAGCACACATGTACATATCTTTAAGATGCAGCTGTGATTCTATATCAGAAAATGAAGGAGTACTAGAAGCACTAGAATGGAGTGTTTGCCTTAAATTAAAGGTGTGTGCAATTCTTAAATATCTGGAGGTTTTAGTCAGGTTTGTGGATTCCTTGTGATGGTGTAATGCATTTAGAAATGCAAAGAGCTTCTCTATAGGCAGAAGTGTTTTCAGGCTGTTCTCTCTGCTCTTTTAGCTCACTTCCTAATTCAGATCTGAGAAAGCACTTAATATTTGGCAAATATTTTGCTCTACTATTTTATGCATATAATATTCTTTGAGATAAATGAATTTGTGAAATAGTTAATGTTTAAATTGTCATAGTAGGATTACAATTCATGGTCCTGTAAAGCTAAGCGATATTAAAAGATAGAGAAAATATACATCCAACCTCACAGACAGGAGCTGTAATGTGGCTGCTGCGACCACAGGTGGTTCTGAACCCAGGGTCTTTGTCAAGTACCTTTTCTGTCAGCTCTGTCTCTTGTATTTTCCAAAGCAGTTTCTGGATTTTAGGATCAATATATCAAAAGCATGGGATGCTAAGAAAAATGTGGTCAATTAGTCTTCAAGAGTAGCATCCAGCTTGTCTGTCACTGGCTAAGCCGGGCATCATCTCCAAAGTGTGAGTTATATTCACTGTTTCAAACAGCTACCCGATAGGGTGAATTCTCCTTTTACAGTATCAGTTTCTCTTGTCTGTACAGTAGCTTAAATTAATAGTTGGGATTTAAGGGCCTATATTTTAGATTGATAAAATGAAATGAAAAAAAAAATCTTAATTATTTCTAAATATGTGTAAACTAGTTGTGGTTTTGTTTGTTTTACCAAAGACAAGGATCTGAACTGCTTTGACTGATTTTTACCTTAGTTCGTTTTGACCTCTGGAAGCATGGATCCACCTGCTAGTCCATGAGCAGAAGCTAAACTTCACCACTTAGGTTATAGTAGGACTCTCAAAAGCCACTGGCTCAGGTTCAGTAGTGGAGGCAAATATGTAGTTTGAAGGTAGGTAGAACACTGGATCCTTCATCATTGTGTCAGCCACTGCTACCTCCAGATTCATGATATGCCTTGAAGAAGATTTATCCTACCCTCATACTTAGGTAGACTTGGGTCTACTCATGTCTTTATTCAGAGTCTAGAACTAAGAATTCAACCTGGTTTTTTACAGGCTTGCTAAATTTGCTTCTTAAATTGGTTTTGCTCTGGCTCTACAAGGTAATTATAGTGTTTCCTACAGTGCTGCAGTTCAGACCTGTAGTCACCTACCTCACAATCATCTATTCATTTTCTCACTTCTTTTTGTGTTTTGGTTTTGTTCTGATCTATCTGTGTAACTTCACATAAAGCTGAGGGTTTTCTTCTTAGAGATTTGCTCTACCTACAGTTTTATTCTCTTGTGACTCTGTGAATAAAAAGCACCTATTTCAGAAGTGCAGCTCTTAATTCTCTCCAGGAAGTCTCAAACTTCTGAAACTTACAGCTTTATTTTATACCTTCACATGCATTTCTAACCATTACTTTAGATGGTTTGTTAAGTATTTTTCTCAGCAACAAGCATACTTATGTCCATGACAGGCAGCATGAAGGATGACCCAAAATCATAGTCTGCTTTAAATACAGGAGAAGGCTTAGTGAGTGTATTAATAAAACCTGACAGAACCCTGAAATGAGCTGGAAGAAACTATCATCAGAAGTGTTAGTAAGAATTATTACAGTTATTATTATTGACACCACTGTGCTTGCAGCAAACCTCGAGTTCTTTTCTGATAGTTTCTTATTAGGAAAAATCATATTTCTTATCTGAATATGCATTTTAACAAAAGGGCCACGACATGTCTTCCTTCTTTTTGCATTTATGTGGGCAAACAGGACAGGTCCCAGTAGATGCCATATAAATCACCATATTGAAGAAGCTTGTTCTGATTTTTTGGTGCTTGCTACACTAAAGAAAGAGAGGCATTCATCCCATCTTCATGTTTCTCTTCAGTATGCTCACAAATCTCTATGGTTCAGATTATAATCACTTCCAAGCACAGTTTCTGTTTCTCCATCCTCACTATGCAGAATGAAGACAAAGATTTTTTAAGTCTCTCTTCAATCATTCTAAAAAAAACACCTTTTTTCTTTTATAATTATTGTCCTGGGTCAGTGCATGTTCTAAAACAAATATGAGTGTGTACAGGAGACTTCTGTGACCCCTTAGGTGCATATGTTATCGAATGTCTGGAAGACATTGTTCAAACAAAATGCACAGATGATAGAGAAATGGAAAATGGCTCATCATTTCCAAGCCCTTTAAATCTGAGTAATCAGACATCCCCAAATCTGCTGAGCTATGTTGAAGCTGGAGAAAGTACAGAGCAATCAAAATGTCACTGCTCTTCCTCATAATGGTGCTGCCAGACCCAGTTTGATGGGCCTTACTCAAGTGAAACAGCACAGAAAGTCAGATGGAGCTTTTTTGGAGAAATGTTCAGGGCTACTCTTCACTCTTGCTGGTTGAAAAACAATGTCAGTGTCTTAGAGGACTACTAGCAGACAAGTAGTAAGTGCCATAGTAAAAGAAGACTGTAGAAGAAATTGAAAATGCAAAGTTAATGTTAACCTACTGCAGAAGCAGAGATGACTGGTCATTAGCAACTCACACAGGCTTTCAAATCTGAAATAATCATCATAACTGTTTCTACAGATCACAATTTTAGCTTTTATCATAACAGCTTAGCTATAGCTCCCAGCACTGAAACTAATTTTATATTCAATGCAGTATATTTGTTGACCATACTGTATGAAAACCAGGATCTGTAAGTTCATAATGTACATTCAGAATGTAAGAAGCCCCCAGATGGCAAGTTTCATACAACTCCCGATGCTAACAAATATACAAAGCTTCTTATTACATCATTTTCTAAGGTTAGTAGCTCCTCATTCCTCAAGCAGTTGAAATAACTTCTGTTCCCTACACATGCTGCTTGGTGCATGACTGCAGCAGATATGGGTTCACTTCAGGTATGTAATTCACAGAACTCATTAAACATCCAATTTAGCTGTTCTGAATTACAGTTTGTGAGAGCTTATTTCTCTCAATACAAAAGACACTTTAGAAGACAAGTCTTGTCTTCTCCTCTCCCCCAAATCAGTTCCAGTGCTCAACTCCTGCTGTAAATTACTATTCAGTGCAAGCCAAAGTCTTAAGAACTTGCTGGCCTGTTTGCTATTGGCAAGCACATCACAATCATTCAGCAGTTCTTAGGTTTTTTTAAACTCTTCTGCTCTTTATTTCACTGGAAAGGATGAAAGCAGAGGAGGTTGATTAACATGGACATAGGATCTATCCAAGATTTTTGACCCAAGAATCTGGTAGCCATCAAGTGCATCAGCAAGAATACTTTAAAATACATCTGTAAGATTTGGCATCATCTCAATATTCCACACACAACAAAACTATATGACTGTAAAATCTATTTGATGGCCATTGGTAGTGACAGGACTTGTCTTTTTAAATTCCATCTCATCTCTAGAGTAATTGAACTCTATTTGCACCACAGTTCAGCTCTTAGAAGCTTGAGTTCCACCTTCCAATAAATCACTATCATTTGACTGCAAAGACTTCACTCTTTTCCAAATACTGAAGAGCAATGCAGGTCCAACTCTGAGAATAAATATTCCAAAGATCACGGATATTTTTCGACCTTTAAAACAAACTACCCCCATGGAGTGAATAAAAACATATCTTGTCAGCCAATCAAGATGAAATGATCCCCTGAAGCAGAGATTTGGCACTGTGAGAACATTTTTAAAGCTTGCTTTGAAACCTGCTCAAACACAAGCTCACAAGTATATAGAAAGAGTTACTGAGGCGTAGTTAAAATACTGTATATTTTATGTGTGACCCTAGATTCTACATGGACAGAATAATCAAATATAAGTGAAGATAAATAGTTCATTAAGCAATGAGTGTAACTGCAGTTTCCTAACCTATGTCTTCATCTCCCTACAGGCAATGGTTTCTATAGTTTTCTTTAGCTTGTGAAATAGAACCAGCTGTCACCAACACTGTTGCCTTTTCAGAAAACAGAGCATTTTGGCTGTGGCAAATTGTCCAGTTTTTCTAACTATTCAACATACAGATTCATCTGTCTCTTTTCTGAAGATTTTGCACTGAAGGGCTAATAAGAAGATACACAGCTTAGTCATACTACTGCCTTCAGCACTTAATTAAAGAGGGTGCTACTAGAAAAGTGGATTTAATCCAGTGTTTTAATTGAGTTCTAGCTTGGCACAAGCCCACCTGTCTGGATTCAATTGGATATAGTTCTTTCCTTCTTGCTCCAGACATTACTGTTGCCTGCTCCCATTGAACTGCTGGAGTGATTCTCCCCTTGCATGTGAGCACATATAAAGGCAGTCCTAGAATACAGAAAGTTTCCTGCATAAAAGGGATGTAACATCAAAGCTACTATTTAAAACTAAAGAATTGCACCATCTACATGTTCAGTTGTCTGAGGGAGGTAGCTGAGTTCACAGTATGACCCCATACTGAGTGTGATGGTGTAGCCACAACATGGAGCTCAGCACAGACAGCTAAAACTAGTTCAGAAAGGCATCATCTGTTCTGCTAGCAAAACCCAAGTTATCACTTCAAAATCGTACTGGACAAGTTTATAAAAGGTGCAGTGGCTTCATAATGAATTACAAAGGGGACAGCGATTTCCCTCTCACAGTCACAGAGTGGGTGAAGCCAAAGTCCTGAATGTATTGAAGGTGAGCATTATTGTGCAGTTTCATGTTACTCATTTTTGAAAATCCTAACTAGTTAAACACAAAGGCTTTCAGAGGAGTAGATTTCTTGGAGGCAGGATTATAACAAGGAAGTTGCAAAACTTCTGCTATTAAAACTCTTATATTTATGTATTATGTTAGTGGTCCATAGATGGTAAACTTTCTAGAAGTGGAGAGGAACCCAGTACAACCCAAGGTCACAGTTCAGCTGATGTTAGGACAGAAAAGGGCTCTGAATCCTGTAGGTAAGTATAGTCACCAGGCTGTCAGTTCTTCACCAAGAAGAAAACAAAGTAACACAAAATGGAGGTCTCATTTTTTTCCACTTCCAACAACAAATTTTAAAACCTGACATTGCAACCTTTCAACTCAGGATAGTCTGTGATTCTATTCCATGATTCTATCTGCTGTCTCTAGCCAAAAAGTTGCTCAGGTATATCTTGAGGAAGAGGAAAGGACAAGGGTGGAAAGAAGCAAAGAAAGGAACATGAAACAGGAAACTTGAAAAGAGCGAGTTAAAATCCTCCTGCAAAACACCAAAGAAAGAGATCAAGTGCTGTCACAGCAGCGGGACTCATCTTCATCCTCTCTAGTCATTTGAAGTGAGGTCTAAACCATCCATCTAATTTCCTTCTGTGAGTAGGGATGGGCACCTCCAGATTGCAATTCAGCTCACAATTCTCGGGTGTCTGTCTGGGTAAAAGATATGTTCCCTCATGTTCCAGCAGCCATGTAGCTACATCCACCTCTGAATCAAGGCTTCTTGGTTCATTAAGGGTTGAAATGTCAACATATGCATTGCTTACCACTCCCAAAGCCTTGATCCTCTCTCACATCTAACTTCTACAGCTCATCCTTTTAGTCCCTCCTTCAGACACAGGAAGAAACTCTTGAAAGATATGTGAACTTTTAGAGTCAATATGGCTCTAAAATCTATCTCTGGGCATGAGATCTGTTATATTTTTGAACTACTGAAAAACAGACTATTCTCAGCACAGACACCAGTACACCTGGTCTGTACCAGGAAGATGGCTCTGTTTCCCCTGAGGTGACATATGTGAAATATTGAGACTACACCCCCTCCTCACATGAAAGCAAATACTAAGAATTGCACATTTACCAGCCTGAAAGCCCTGCCACATAATACAGTTACGACCTGCCAAGCACTTGCCAGTTTCACTCTCTGAAAAGAGCATTTTGCCACTTTCAGTTTCCCCATCTATTCTGCCACTAAAATGACACTAAATAACATTAGTGGTAAAGAAGGAGATATTAAAAGGGGGGGAAAAAAAGAGGTACATTTCTTATTGAAAATAACTGCGTAATTAAGTATCACAATGTGCATTGTTAGGCCTGTTGAACTTACTTGACTGCACCATATTATGAAACTAAATTCATTCACTTACCTGGCAGGAGGCAAATGTCTAACTCAAAGTTACATATCTCGAGATTCATCTTTATTGAAAATTATAAGATAACCAGAGGCATGTTTTGTTCTGTTGTTTTAATTTAGGATAGACCCACAAGGCTTCATACTGCGCAAATTACGGAGATAAAAAAGTGTCTTCTAAACTCATCTAAACCTCAAGTGCCCAATGTCCTCATGATTTTAAGAATCATCCCAGCCTCAGCACTCAAACAGGTAGCCCAGGGAGCAGCTCACTCTCTCCTCTCCTCAGCACAGAGCCACTTCTTCCCAAAGGTGAAACCATGATTCATATCTGCATTTTTGCCATACTTCTCTCTTTCATGACTTCTGCTTTTAAGAAAGACCAATGCCACTGGCAGGGAATTTTCCTCCATGAGGCTGTTTTCTCCTTTCTGTCTAATGTTGAAGATACCTTGTTATTTTGTGAGTTACTCTACTGTCGTGATTAGTCTTCAGCTTCTTCAAAGGCTGGAATAGAGGTTGACTGCCCTTAGAAATAAGTGATATAGAAGTATTTTTATTCACTAAGCTCCCCTACGTTAGTTAGACTATTACTTGGGCTGGTTTTTGTTTTACACTGATACAGGGAGGTGTTACAAAAGAGGAAGTGATAGCCCTAATCAAATGAGAACCTGTGTCTCAGTGTTCTTTTACCAATTGAGACAAGTTACAGGCACTAAACAAAAGTCCCGTCAAACTTTCATCAGGCATCTTCCCTCTCCCCTTGGGACAACTGCACTGTTTTTCCTCTCCCCCACCTACCAATCCCACCAGTCTGCAGGAGACTCAGGTTTGGTCTCACACCTTCTGTGGCAGTACTAAGGCTGCAAGAGGATCTGGGAATAAAAGATGCTGCAGGCAGCCAAATTTCTTGCCTGTGCCTAACACGGGGATCATGTCAGCTGGGCGTGAAGCTGAAAGCATTTCTCAAAGTGCAAATAGCTCCTCACTTTCAGAGGTAACCTCCCACAGCGGCATCTTTACTTTATAGTCCCAGCACTTGGTGATCACAATGCAGGGTGGCCCAATCCTTTGCAATCCACACACAGTTTACCATGGCTCCCAGCCTGCTCTCACTTTCTTACACCAGAGGTACCAGACCTGGGGAGAACAGCAAGTCAAACTAGAGGATGGGAGATGTGTGTGGCTGGCAAGGAGGCCACTTTTTTCATGGAGGCCTGCTGGAGGCAGGACGGATGATTCACACGTGCTTGTCTCTCTCCAGCTCGGGAAGCTCCATGATGTGCAAGGAGCCAGCAGATTGCAGAACCTGCCTGTGCCATGCGGCGCTTGGAGGGAGCAGCTTGAGGCACTGCAGGGGCAGGAGGTGCTGCTGCCTGTGCCTGCTGCTGCTGCCTGGTACTATCTGCTATCTGTTAGTGCTGCTGCTGGACCAAGCAGGGACCAGCAGGGACACACAGCAGAGATGGTGGGCTAGCAGCAGCAAGGTGTGATGGCCCAGGCTGTTTGGAGATGTGGGAGTTTGCAGGAGGCAGTGAAGGATCACGTTGTTGGAAGGGTTTGAGGGAAGCAGAGGGGGATTGTGCCAGTGTCTGGGGGGACATCTGAGTTGAGGCAGTGGGACTCGCAGGATGGCTGAGAGAGTCACTGGGGAGGGAAAGGCTCTCAGCCAGATGAACATGCTGGATTGTTGCTTGTAGGACCTGGCAATCTGGGCACCCCTGTCATAAGCATTTAGAGGCACTTTGGGTTCTGTCTTTCCCAAATGAGTACTTGTAAGTCGCCTTGATGCTAATGAGAATTACATGCACGCATCAGGGAAAGAATAGTCCCTCTACAATGGGCATGTGACAGCTAAAGTGCATCAGTCAGGAGGGAAACAAAAGAGGTCATAATTTATGTAAAAGGTTCATTTTTAATGTAAATTCTGCCCCCAAATGTTCTGCTTACCAGCCTGAATATGTGGTATTTGGCAGCGGAAAATGAAAGGGGTGAAAAACTCACTGCTGGCAGGTAACTGCATAATGTGATAGATTGATTTAAAATCCTTGTCATCTTTCTTTTTCACCTGCATACATAACGATCCTCTGTTAGTCATTAGGGCTCCTTGTACCTTCAGCACTCTAAAAAAAATATTGGCTTTGAAATGATACTTCATTGTTAAGGAATTTTTGTCAGCTAGCTCCATTTATCGATGTATCAAAGCCATTTTACAAGAGATAGGCTCCACTTTGGCACGGATAGCGCATACATTACACGCCTTGCGAGGACTCATCTCATTCCAGCACTGAGTGGAAGTGCCAATTGCCACTGCGGTACATAATGAGCCATGTCACCCGGCGCTGGGGACAGCAAGGAGACGGGCATGAATCAGCCCCCGGTGTTTCCTCCCGGCCAGAGATGAGAGGAGCAGGGACATGAGGGTCACAGCAGACACATGCTTGGGGTACTCCTCCGCCCAGAGGAGCAGGGGACTCTGCTGTCAGGGCTCCCAGGTGAGGGGGAACATATGTCACCAAGCTGCATTTTTCTCTTGTTCTGTTTACACCTCCTCCCCCGACAGCAAGAGACAAGCCAGGAAACACTCTTTTCTGCAGCCATATGTGTGTCTGCAACAAGGATTTTTTTCAGCGTTACCGGAGATAACTGAGGGTGTCACACTGCTTTGTGAGCAAAATTTTGTAGCATAAGCCAAACAAGAGCAAGACTAGTACCAGCAACTGCCTCCAAAGCTGTTCAGGCTGTCTTGGGAATTAAATCATTTTTCTTTGCCCTTTTGTTTAGATCTTTACCTTGTGCTGCCAAGCAACAGCACATGGGAAGTTAATGGCAAAACTCTCCTTTTGGACCAGGTAGGTAGGAGGGCTTTAAACTGAGTCAATCTGGTGTGGAAAACACAAGGGTTAAGAATGGAGAAAAAGCTCGTGGTCATTTGGATCTTCTTGTATTTTCCATGCATCCTAGAAACAGAGGATGCTGCAGCAGAGATAGCCAAAGACAGGGTTTTCCTGTGCATGGGTTATTACTGTGCAAGTTCAAGGAACCTGAACTCAAGTGCAGGCTATGTCAAAAAGAAAATACCATCGCACCAGTGAATTCCACTCTGAATTATCCTACCAACAGGCTTTCTCCCTCAAAAGGAAAATCTCAATTCACTGCCACTCAAGCACTCATAGTCTGAGTCTCTGCAGCCCAAGAAGGAATCTCTGTCTCCATTAAATCACAGTGAAGTTATAAACGATGCCACAGCTTTCTGCCAGCAATACCTATTTCACCTTCCAGGTGAAAAACTCAAAGCCCGCAGATTCCCCGTGAACTGGAACATGTATTTTTTTTAGGCTAAAAGGTTCATCGTTTAAATAGGAAAAGAGGGGCCCGAGACTCTGTCTCAGACTGTCTCCCACACTCAATTTGCACAACTGACCGAGCACAGTCGCAGGAGTAAGAGGAGTCCTGACTATCAGGCACTTCCACCCCCCACCATCAAAGACCCCTGAGCCTGGTCTTTTCCATTCACTGCCTTGCTTTTTCTTTTAGGAATATCATTAATGATCCCAATCCTGTTTTCTAGTTTTACCACATAACATCCATGTCTCTCAAGGCCAGGATTTCAAAGGACTCACATTATTCCTAATTACATCCTTCATTCTGTAAACTCCTGGGTTTAGAAGGTATTAATGAGATTGGCCTAGTTAGTACTATTTTCAATTCATGATTTTTACCATGCCTCATATATTTGGCATTACTCCCAGGAGTTCTGCTGCTGGCCTCAGGACACTGCACAGGGACACTTCCAGCTCTCTTTGCAGAGAAGAAACCCAATGAAAGTCAAAGCTTTTGCACCTAAAGGCTCAGAAGAGCACCAATAAAACTGTTAGTTAAAAACAAGAGTCTTGAGTTTTTAAATTAATCAAGCCAGTACAACGACATTCTAATTTTAATATCAATACTACTAAGTTGAACCAGTGTGAGCTCAGCTATTTAAACTCCAGTCCAGACATAGCCAGAATAAAGGAATTCATCTCCAAAAGCTATATGTGCTATTTGTGTTCATTTAGTCTCCAAAGGCCAATAAATACATCAGTAGGATCATGAACGAGCTGTGCATGGAAGCCAGACACTCAGTAAAAAGATGGCTTAGTTTCTGCTGGTTTTCTATGGGAACCAGAGGGAACATGAAAAAAGACATAAGAAAGGCAGAGAACCGCTGAGGACTCATGGGATGACTTCATTTGAGCCAAATGGAGCACAACCTCTCTCTCTCTCTGTCTCTCTCACTCAACAAACCTATTTAGAACTGAACATTATTCTATGTTCATCATTCACACTGGAAAAAAATTTACTATTGCATATGAAAAACTATACCATGATAAAAAGAAATCAATCAAGAATAAAAAGAATGCAATCAAGCCTAATTTTTGTCACACAGTATCATAGGTGCAGTCATGAGAGTTGTGCTGAGGCTTGACTAAAAATAGTCCTATGGTATTTCGCAAAGTTTGTAGGCTGAACCAGCCTGGCAGTTTCTGTGTTTCTATCTAGTCTAGCATCCTGTCTCAGAGAAACACTTACACCAGCAGCTTCAAACAGCAAGAAATGAAACCTCTCACAGCAAACGACTGATTACTGAAGACAAACTAGCTCAGCTTTGCAACAAATGCCCCACATGCAACAACAGCATAGTAGTTACAGCTCATATATATTAAAAATCAAGAAGTTTTTGCTTTATCACTAACAGCATCATGGACCTTCAGCAGCCATAGAACTGTACCCAGAGACAACCATCTTATCCACAAGCTGTCAGCTCTCTCTCGTTACTTTTTCTGAACACAATAAAGGATAGGTTATTTAACCTAGCAAGATAAATTCAGTTGTGAGCTATAAGAGTAAATACTCCTGTACAGTTAAAATTGAAGAGATACAAGTTAAGGATCTCAGCTAAAACTGCAGAAATCCATCAATGTGCCAACATCATAATGTAATTGTACACAGCCCAACTCACAGTACTAATATGGTTTAATATTTCCTGCAAATTTTGTCTGAAATTATCAAACATTTTATTCTAGCTTGATAATGCTTTATTTCTTTTAATTCAAAGTATTTGTGTTCATATATATGACTGATAACCTCAGTTCTCGCACTTCTAAACAGGAAATTACACTGTAGAGTTCTCTTCTGAGATCTCTGATAAGGTCCACACCTATGTGTACATATGCATACCTGATCAGGGCTGGGATAGAGTTAATTTTCTTCTTAGTAGCTGGTACAGTGCTGTGTTTTGAATGCAGTAGGAGAATAATGTCAATAACACACGGACGTTTTAGTTGTTGCTTGTAGCGCTCACTCTAAATCCAGGACCTTTCAGTTTTTCATGCTCTGCCAGCAAGCAAGTGTGCAAGAAGCCTGGAAGGAGCACAGCCAGGACACCTGATGCAAACTGGCCACAGAGATGTTTCATGCCATAGAATATCGTGCTCAATATATAAACTTGAGGGAGTTGTCCAGGAATCACGAGTTGCTGCTTAGGGACAGGCTGGGCATTTGTCAGTGGGTGGTAAGGAATTGTATTGTGCATCACATGTCTATCTTAAGTTTTATTCCTCTCTCTCCCTCTTTTCCATTACAGTTTTTGTTGTTGTTGTTTTCATTTGTGTTATTAGTAGCACCATGTTTTATTTTGTTTCAGTTATTAAACTGTTCTTATCTCAACCTATGAGTTTTAATTTTTTTTCCAATTCTCCTCCCTACCCAGGAGCAGAGGAGTGTGAGTCAGTGGCTGCATGGTGCTTAGCTGCTGGCTGGGGTTAAACCACAACACAATATTTGTTGTTAACTTGTATTTCTGTGTGACAATATGTGTTCACACCTGAAAAATCACTTTATCGGGAAAGACAATAATAGATTTCTCTTTGCAAGCATTCTGTATCTCCAGAATTCCCTAAGCACCATTAAAGCCTTCCTGATTCTTTGCAACCCATGTTAAATAATATTAATTATATATTAATAAGAATACTCTGCAGCAGACAGCAATTCTAGACAGACCATAGACAGAACAAATTGTACCTTTAATTGTGTTTTAAAACATGCAAAGTATAAATTCTATATAATGCAATTGAAGCTGAGGGCTAGGAGGATGTTGCAGTGGTCTCTGTTCTCCTTAAGAGATATGAGAAAACTTACTGACAGGAAACCATCAGGTAAACACATACTCACAGCTCAAGGAAAGTGTCTTACGAGTTCCATGTTAATTACCCTCCCTCCTCACACACACACTGGTTCTTAATGGACAAAGAGACCAGTGTGGCTGAGCACGTCAGGTACACACAGGTTGTTTGCCTAGAAGCACTGAAGTCTGGAGACATCAGACACAGCCTGGGAGAGGTGTCTGCACCCAGGACAGCTGCCTCCAGAGTGAGAGAAGGCCACCTCCAAAGAGACTTGAGGAATAAAACAGCAAGAAGTCCTTGTACAGGCTGGCAGGCAGAACTGGCAGCCTGTGTTGCTGGAGGTCTGAGCTGCAGAGCCTTCTGGTGCTCAGGAGATAAGGAGAGGTACTAAGCCTGCCAGAAAAACCAGGATGCAGGATCTAAGGGTTTATACTGAGCAATCATGTGCACACATCAACAACTGAATTACACTACCTGTGGCCAAGCAATTGCCAGACACTGCCTGAAACTCACAGTCTCCTCTGATGAACAAGATGCCTGCTTCAGATGGTATTCAGAGACAAGGATTCAGGGTGTGAGGAGTTGTTGGGAACACAGGGATGAGCTCTGGAAGGATGCCTGTAGCTACTGGGGCACCTTTGTGTGTCTGCAAAGAAGGATTTTATCCCCCTTCAAGAAATGCCATGCAAACAGCAGAGCACTTGGTCCTCACTAACATTTTTCCCACTGGCTTCTCATGCTAATAATTTTTAATTTAGCAGAGTACACTGATTTTGCTATTTTAACCTTCCAGTTACCTTTGTGTCATTTTTTTTTCCCCAAAAAAGATATTAGGTTAATGCAAAATGTTGCAGCCAGGAAATCAAGAGCTTTTTTTCTGTTTTTTTTTTTTGTTTTTTTTTTTCTTTTTTTCTGTCCCACTGACAGTTCTGGCACTGTCTCCCTCCATGCTACCAGCATTGTCTCAGGGCTCTCACCCTCCCTGTGCCCACAAAAGATTTCAATGCTTCCACAACTGGAGGAACTTGCTGGTTACATTTGACCAGCCCTATATAAATAGCAAGAATTTTAAGAGCAAGAAACTCTCTATAAGCCATATGGCATTTATATTAATATATCAATAAACTCCTCCCTACTTGCAACAGATGCTCAAGTCAGTAGTTTCACCATACAATACAAAGCACTGTTATGTCCTTTTCTGTGAGCAAGAATAAGCCAGATGCTTTTCCACAACATACTGGCAGAAATATGGTGCTATACAGCCAGAAAAAGCAAACTTTACCTCAGCTACAGATGAACGTCTAGAGAACAGCTTTTTAAATCTTGCTTCCTTAAAACTGATTAATTTTGACAGAGGATTTACCTACTGATATCTATCCAGATGATCAAATACTGTTGGAGCTGAGACAGGTTCGTCATCAAGGAATATGAAATTCCCCTAATGTCACAATTATATTTTTCTTATTTCTTTCTATAATACCATTAGACAAAGAAAAAATTAGTGATTTTCATTTTTCCTCCATTAACTACTTTTTTCTTATTTATCTCCTCTATTCACTCTCATTTATCTTCCTTCTCATTTCCTCAGAGAGCAAACAGTGCTAACCTGCTTTCCTACTTCTCTCATTAAATATAATTTTAATTATTTTTACTTCACCCGTGCCTATTAGTTCTCTAAAGTTCTCTTCCAGCTGCATATATTAGCACCTCACTATTCTAATCATTCTCTTTTGCAGATATCATCACCTAATTTTGGCATTTGGATCTTTGCTTTTGATTCTTTAATTGGCATCTACTGCTGAATTCCTGTGGGGCTACAGACCTCCCAGTAATTCACATTACCAACTCCTAAGGCTCCCTACCTGACTATATATCACAAATTGTTAAAGCCACCTGAAGACTGTATAACCAAGTGTTATCCTACCATTCCAGGATCCCTGGGTGCATGTTCCCACTCCGTTGCTGGCACCACCATTGCCACTTGTGCAACCACACAGTCAACCAGACCACAGCTGCTCTTTCAGTTCTTTGTGCCTTTTTTTGGGAGGTAAATTTTCTGCCAGATCCTGCCCAAGGGGGCCAGCAAGGAGATGAGCAGAGAGGGAGAAAGGCAGGACTGGCTCTTTTGCCCACAGGGCACACAGGAGATTCACAGCAAGTATGAAACTGCCATCTGGTAAGTGCAAAAACCACACAGTGACAGGAAGAAATGTGCATTTAGATTCTTTCCAGCTACCACTTTTCTGTTTTAATCACAATCACAGTTTCATGTGGGCAGTGCATTGCCCTTGTGGGGAGGGGGTTGCTAGTTGCTTCACTGAACTGTTGAACTTCACCAGGCCTTCAAATCAGCCAAGAGCAGAGCACATGACAAGAAACGGACAGGTTTTGCAATCCTTAGTCACCAGCTTCAACAGGAGTTTGTCTGGAGGGGAGGAGGGAGAACCGTTAACGAATAGGCCTAAAAATAAATGCAAGGGTTTCCTGACATTGTTTTCTGGTCCTCTGTATTCCCCCTACGAAGGAAAAAGAACAGTGGGATTCAAACTGCATTTTAGTTTGTTGTTAAAATTCAGATCCCAAGAAAATATATAACAGGACTCGGAAACAAAAGCAGGTCTTGGTAGTAGCCATGATGACCTTCACTTCTGTTGCTCCTGGGGTTTGTGAAAGAGAAAGGAAACACTACGAACGCCCCTTCAAATTATTAGTTACAAGCTTAGGTATCCAGAGACTTTACACTTAGAGGACCTTCTTTCCTCCAAAAGCTAGACCACTTTTATAAAAGAAACCAGTACATTACATTTATAGTTAACATCTTAAACTTTTCAATGTCAGAGAATATAATGAAAGCTCTAATTGTTTCTTTCAGTATCTTTAGGGAACCTGTCAGAAATTCTCCCACATCTGCAGCAGCCAAATATACAACTTTCTAGCTATGTATCTATCTATGTCACAGGAGAGGCTTAAAAAAGAAGCAGCAATATTGATCTTTCAGAAATCTATACAAAAACTATTTAGGTTCATCTGTCTTGGATACCATAATGATAGAGCACAGCTCTGGCTGGCTGTTAGGTTCCTCAAAACAAGCTGGAAAGTAGTAGTTTGAGTATTTATTTTCTCTTTTGGAGTGCCTCATTGCAAACTGCCTTAAAGAAAAAAAATCCACAAGTTTTCCTAATGGTTTACAAAAGCTAAAAAGCCCATTTTTAGTGGGGGAGGGCTATACAAGATATATATAACAGGCAAACTCCACTGGGGTCTAAATGTATCTGGGGTCTGTCGTGCTGACGTAGCAGTGTATGAGTTTTCTCATTGTTGCCCTTCTGATGCCCTCACCCAGCTGCCGTGGGGGAGCGAGCCAGGGCCTGTGTGAGGCCAAGCTGCCTACCAAGGTTAACTTAAAACAACTTATTCCATATTTTTTGCTGTCCTAGCCAGTCTTGACTTCATGTTACAGAGCTTAAGAACCCAAATTATTATTGGTTGAACTCATATGACCTTCAGTACACTGAAATAAAAGTATAGCTCACAAAGTTAGGTGAAAGATATTTGCTTGACTAAAGGTTTCCAGTGTGAGGAACAAGGGCCAGTTTAACTGGTGTTATTTGCTGCAGGGATGGCTCCTCACCCGGCTTGATGCTTGCCAGATGCTTGTCCTGGTCCTCTGCTCCTGTAACACCAACAGCTGCTTCAGCTCCTTCCCCCACTGCTCTCAGGCATTTTGCTACCCCGTGCACATTTGCTGGGATCCTGAATCCTTTTGACCTGAGTAAGCAAGTATCCATCACCACCCTGACTTCAGCTAGACAAGAATTACAGATGCCCAGAGCCACCTGCTACTCTTCCATCCTTTATTGCCTACCCATCGAGTCACACTGCTCGTGTTTGTTAGGGGCCAGAGCACTTTGAACGAAAGACAAAGACGTTATCAGCATTATTTCTGTGTACATATCCTGTTTCAGTCCTTTTTTTTTAAGTCCTGCCCTCCTTGTGACTTCTCCACGACCTTACCACTTGCTCTGTGAGAATGCCTCTGGTTATTGTGCTTCTAAGCTTAGATGCTTTCCTGTTATTGCTTTACCTTGATCTGCTGCGTGCGCTCCCAGCAGACAAACAAGTGGAAAAAGGCTGAAGCTGTAGTCAAAATGCATTAATTTGGAAGTATAGTATATCTATCTGAGGGACAGGGGAATGAAAAAGACCTCAAAACCGAAAAAAAAACTATATTAGATATAAGAAAGTATGTCCACAGCTTACCATTTTTCTTCTGATGCAATTTAACGTGACAATTCAGCTTACGGAGATGATCTGGGTGCTGTCCTTCACCACTCTGACCAGTAAGCATTAGCTCAGGAAAGCAGCTAAATATTACGTAAACTATTATCAGAGACAGCTTTGTAAAATATACACCTACAGACGTAGGGCTGCCACTGTTTGTTTGAATTTTCACTTTCCATCTAACAGCTCAAAGCCAAAGAGGGCAGGGTGTTCCTGGCTGGCTGGTGAAGCCGGAGCATCATCAGTGGAGGCAGAACACAGCGAGGAGCCAGCCAGGCCGGGAGGCAGCTGGCATCATCTTCATTGATGCAGAGACCAGCCACCAACTCAAATCCCTTCTCCAGCTCCTGCTCATCTCCTGATAATATAATTACTTGATCAAGCCCCAGCTTCATCAAAGACAAACTTGATCTCTGAATCATGACATGATCTTGGGACAATGAAATTTTTATAGTCAGGATGAAATGCACAACAGGAGCTTTTACAGTCAGGATGGAGCTGGGAACAGAACATTTTTGGATGCTGAGAATTGACATTCTTCTTCCTGAAAAAAGACAAGCCTCAAATCTGATTCATAGAATAAAAATAAACATTATACATGAATATAAAATTGGGGACCATTTTCTATAAAGATATTAATATAATTTAAAACTGGAATGGACCACCATGATCATTGGTTTTGATCTCCTACAAGGTATTAACTATATGAATTCTCTGAATTCTTGATTTAGAAAAATGGTTTGACAATATTTATTACAAGCCTGTGACTAATTATCCTCCTTACTAATAAATTGTACTTTTATCAGTGAAAATTGAAATAAAATACTGTAGTTCTACAGTGAATGTAGTGTGGTAATACATTGTTTCCTTTTCTTATAAAATGTTTACAGGTTAAAATTCATGTCAAATTGCAAATAAGTAAATAGAGATTTTCACTGTTTTGACAGCCTTTAGAACTAATCAAATACATAAAATGTTGGCATCATTGAAAACCTGTATAGAAACCTGGTTTGTATCCAAAGTCAGTTAATCTCTTTCCAAAATGCATTCTAAATAAGAATTGATTTGGTAACATTTTAAAATTGTATTATCAAGAAAGCCCAGTCTAAACGTACCATTTTAACTTGATTTGCCATTTCTCATTATCATTTTACTATTTATTTTGTCCCATTTTTCAATTGAATGACTTAAGTATTGCCCTTGAGATGCTCCTATTTATAGCATATCTTAGAATTTATTAGGTTCACAAAAATTCAGTCAATGATGTTGACCTTTACAAGAAAGAATCACTCAGACTCCTTAATTCCATTTCACTGCATTGCAGGGGTAGCTATCTTTCTCCATTTTATCTAAATTTTACTTATTTATTTCACTGTCCTAAGGTTGCCTCAAACAGGAGGACATTTTCAAGCTTCAGTTTTTCAGTCTCTATTAAATGCAAATTTCCTCTTTTTGTAGTTTTCCTTTTACTGAAAACCTAGGACAACAGACAAAAGACCCCTAAGATCTCAGAAAAAAATGTTGGTTAGTGAAGTATTGTAAGGAATGTTCTGCAAAGACAGAGAAGCCTTTCCTTCCACAAAAGCATGGACAAGTCCAGACCACGGCTAAGAATCAAACTGAAAGAGTGACCTTCCAGGTCACCTTACAGTAATGTGGGTTTTCTGCTTCAAAATTAATAGTAACACCACTAAGACTAGGAATACCAGCACACAAAAAAAAGAGAAAAATGAGCCAAAACAGCGCATCCAAAACTGAATTAACTTAGTAGATTACCAAGAGGTTAAACAAAATGTCTGCACAGGGAAGAACATACATCACTGAAAAGCTTCAGCATACCAAGTAGATAATGTGACTCTGGATTCACAGAAAAGAAGGTGATGGCAGGTTAATTAACCACATCTCATGTAGCCCTAGAAAGATCACAAAAGTGGCAGAGTCTCAGAAACGGTAGTAAAAGCTGCTATATTTTAATTTTCAGAGTTGGAATTGGCATGGATTTTGTTTGTAGCTGCTGTCACTAACTGCTGACTGTTTCATTCTGGTGTTCAGGAATATGTGCCCACTGACAAAAGCCTCAGCACAGAGGTTCTTTTAGAAGCTCAAGAGAAGCTAGAAGGATGGCAAGCCCAGACAGTTTCATGATATTTACTCAACCAGAACCAAAAGTAAAAACACCAGCTCCAGTGCAATGACATAACACACAGAGGAGACAGGTATTTATCAGGGCCATAACGTGATTTTGTCACACGTAAGGGTCAGGAAAGTTCATACTTCTAACCTTTCTTTTCACTTTCTTATGATTATGAAAAAAAGTGGCAAAGTAGCTTCCTCTTCGCAAATCTAACACCCTTTCTACCTCACAAGCCATCTCTGCCAGCCAAAGTCACCCCATAATCTTGGCTGCTGGGAGAGCCAGCAGAGCAGGAGAGGATCCCAGCCCCTCTGAGGCATCACAAGGCAAATGAAGTGATGTCCAGATCCAGCCTCTGGAAAACTCTCCTCCTCTTCATTTTGGAAGTCAAATGTACCAGTTTACAGCATGCATTTGCAGACAAATGGATGCTCCCCAACAGGCTCTGCAGGGACTTGTAACCATACAGCGTGTGGTGCTCTGGGAGAAATCCCACAGCTCCAGTGACTGCAACTACAGTACCCAGTGTCTGCCTGATAATAGCAACTCAGTTCTATCCCTACAAGATGGGGATAAAAGATAAGGACCATTTCATTTTGTAAGTCACAGATTAAAAGAGAGATCTGCAATCATAAAATTATGACAGAAAAATACAGGGCAGGGGTTTTTCAGTGAGGCCAGCACCTTCTCAGCTGTCCGTCCCTGTCTATCACCTTTGCCATGCTTGAAAAACTGCCTTTTCTGCCAGGATTTTCCAGTGACAGTATTCTCTGTGACAAGTCACATAGCAATGTGAAAACCTAGATTATCCTTTCCATTCTTCCTTAATGTTTCCATGAATCACATATTCATTGGATCCCTCTGCTACTTTTCCCAGGAGTAGTATTTTAGTGTGGGGAGGGTGAAAATAAAAGGAGGGTGAGATTTGTCATCATGCAGACAAAAAACTCTGGAGGGTGCTATTTATGGGACACATCTACCTTCTCATTGACCTTGCTTTCTTTGCACATTTATATATCCATTAGAATTTATTAACTATGAATACATTAGGCTCCAGGTGCATAACATAGTGTCTAGAACATGTATTTTAATAAAATATCCCAACAGCATGTCCAGATAATGCCTGCAATGTCCCCATATGTCTCACTACACAGATCACACAACTTGGTATGTCCTGGTAATACATGACCTGCAATAGGTACCATCAGCTACACTCATTACCATTTAAGATAGGACCAAAAGGCAAGCTCCTATTAAGTGTTTTTGGGTTTCTAACTGTTCTATTTGATACTTAAGAGCATAATATTTTAATTAAGGGGGTTGTTTTCTCATTATGGAAATAATTTTGAAGCAACTTTACTCCTTGTTGCTTAAGCAGGTTCATTATAATGCAATGCAATTTACCCAGCTGGACAGGTCTGCAGGTGGCCAGAAACCCATTAGAGAGGTATCTACCTACTACAGGGGAAACTAATATTCAGGAGACAGGAAATCTCACAGGGACTTCGATTTTGCCAGGCATTAACACAGTTGACTGGGTAGCAGGTGGCTGGAAGCATAAATTTCCCTGTAACTTATTTATTAGGTCTCCCTTGCCTCCCTTCTTCTAGAATTATAACATGCTCTTGGCATTGATAAACCCCAGCAAGGGCACACTGTAAAGACAAGTAGCAAAGTCTTGATAAATATTTTTTATCTATTTGACCTGAGCTATTTGAGCCAAACTGGAGTCTTTTTCTTTTCTTTTCTGAGGAGAAAAGAAAATATTCCTATGATGCAAACCTCCCCATTTAGAAATAATTTATAACTGCCTGTCTTCCTGAATAGAATAAGAGTCAAAGAGGAATTAGATTCTTCTGTCACAGCTCCAAACCTCCCTTCAGCCAACTCTTTGCCTGGAAAGCTTTCCATCAGCTTTTTTTTCCCCAACACTGTAATCTGGTTTTCCTCTTTGCTTTTTTTCCCATCTCCGTGTTTCCATGATGTTTTCTCTCCCACTAAAGTCTTAGTCCCTATGCTCATTCCTGTGGAAATTATTTGAGCTACAAAGTTTGGTTTTCACTCATCATATGCCTGTGTACTGTTCATATGTTTCACTTACCTGGTGCCCCCAAGGAGCTCATCTGGAGTTCACGCTTCTGTGGAAGGCTCATCGTCACATTCACCAGCTCTAAAGAGGTTTATTTCTGTGTAAACCAGAACACAGAAAAGAAGAACATTTTTCATTCATTCTGGGAGGAAAAGCATAGAGAATCTCTCATGAGTGCTTTGGGAGTAGTTATTCAAATTCCCTAGAATATTCTGAAAATTTCAGCATTAATCCACAAAAGCCAAGGTCTGTGTGACTGCCCTGCATCGCTTACAGAGCAGCTTGTGAAGCAGCACTCGTGAAATCCTCAGTTTCACAGCACACTCACCTGTTCTGCTACAGCAAAGCAAAAACTTGCATTTAGATATTTTTCATAGTCCATTCAGGACAATTTCATATTCCTCCTCCAGCTCCATGACCACATGTGCCACTTGTGGATGGCTGTGGATTTGTGTAGGATGTAACGGAGCTGCCTCAGTCCTCCTCACTCCCTGTGCCACAAGTGTCCCATGTCACAGTCTGACACACCACTAACCCTTGTACTGCAGAAAGAGGTCCTGGAGAGGCACAGGAGTACATGGAGAGCCATGGCACACATCTTTCATGACCGAAACTTTTTGGAAAAAGCATTGCTTTATGTGTATTGAAGAAATATTTCTCCCTGCTAACACCCACACAAGTTTTCCTGGAACTCACAGTCTCCAAGTAAGCAACAGATCCAGGAAGTTGATATAGTTACTGTAAGTGGTTTGGAGAATGGAAGTAGGTCTTATATCTGCTTCTAAGAAATTTCATTAATAAGTAAACACATCCATAAATATTCTGAATAAAACAGGGGCATACATTTCATCCACTTAGCAGCAGGAAAGCAAGAAAGGATTTCTTTTCACAGGCTCTTCCTGTAAATTATATGGGAGAGCTGCATAAATCTTCTTTGACCTGGTTTAGCCATACACTATGTTTTCCCATTAAATATTTACATATAATTAAGTATCCACTAGGCAAACAGATGGGAGCAGAGACTATGGAGATGTAGGAGGAGTCTGTCACAGAAACAGACTCCTCCTCACAATACAAATTACAAAAAATCTCTAAAGCAGTCAATGTAAATTGAATCTCTTGAAAACTGGCTTTAACTTATTCTCATTTCCTTTGTCCTTTCTCCCAAATCATTCCAACTTTTCTCTGTTAAAGCTGGCACACAGAAAACAAATCATTACAGTACCACACACTAGACAAATCCTGCTGGCTTCATTCACACACATCTCATCTTCATGACAGTCTAAGGCCTTCAAAATAAGGCTTTAAATAATAAACTCAACCACAAATATACCACAATTGCAATAAATTCACATTAGACATTCAGACACCATGGCAATAAGAGGTTAGGTGGCTAGAAAGATACACTCTTAAAGCCGCTTGAAACACAATTACAAAGGAAAAGCTTTCAGCTGTGTTTTGCCTTCTTAAAAAGAAAGCAATGCATTGCTCCTTCAACGCTTTCTGTTCTCGCTTTCTTTCCAAGTGGAAGAGAAAAGGGTCATTTTGCAATCTCTTGACCCCAAAGAAAGCATCTGCATCAACCTCAGGGATTCCTGGGTTTGGCCCCAAAACATTTTCTTCATTGCTGTCCTGGACTTTCATGGAAAAACCACTAGCCTGGGGAATGTAGAAGTTTCCTAGGAATTACCCTTCTGCCCAAATACCTGCCTATGAGCAGTGTCCTGATCAGCTCTAAGGTAAGCAAATGCCATCACATCCTCCTCAGCAAGGGCACCCACCCTGAAAAAAACAAATGTAGTTAATTCCAAATCATCAAGACATCAATTCCAAATGGAGCCAAGCATCAGGCACATCAGATACATCCAAAGAAGTTGTATTTGATGTTGGCTGGTCCCAGAGCACTTTGTTCTACATGCAGGAGCCTTACATCACCTACATAAGACACTAAGCTCCCTACTTAAAAAAAGGAAAAAGCATTTCATTCCCATGCTCTACGTGGGTCTGCAGAGGCACTCGGTCCCTGAGGTTACTGCAAAATCCCATGCACCTAATTTCAGCAGTGTGAACTCCCCCTGCCAAGACTAAACACTCACATGGTTTTTCACTGCCTAAGTAATGATGGTAGGTATCAGAATCTGGCTTAAAACCACATAAAATCCTTGGAGGTGAATCATCTCCCAAAATGTATTCAGCTTAATTTCCTGGTAGGAAAAGTGACTGCTTAAGACGACCCTTTGCAGAGTGAAGCGATTGCAAGCTATACATTTTACTTGTTTCTTCTCTAATGTTTGGTCTTAATTCTTCCACGTCTCACTACTGCTTTTTTCTTCCTCTTTGTACTTAGGCACAAATATTGTTTACTATCTCATTAAGCTCATCTGAGAACAATCACAAGCTCCATTAGACCACACTGGCAATATATGGCTTTAATTATTTTTTCATAGCAAATTCTCACACTGGAGTAGAGTAACAGAGTGGTTGTGACATCTTGCTACAAATTCTTACGTGAGAGTGTATGTGGTGGGAACAGGGCCTGGGGAGGGCTAATGGAGAGGCAGGAGAAGGCAGAACTGTTCTTTAGGGGTTCTCTAAGGAGAAGAATCTTGGTGAAATATTTCCGTATGCTACACATTCTAAAAGTACTTCTAAAAGACTTTAATGTCATATGGTCAGAATTACAGATTCATCATGGACTAAAATCTAAATCAGGTCACTAGTCACTTGTTGAGATGATAGGCATACTTTTATTAAAACTTCTAAGCAATTTTGATCAGATACATTTTCATAATGCTTGATGTGTAAGCCATATTCTGCTGTTCCTGTATTTGCTGTTTAGCCTACCTTACAGCACAGTAAAAAGTCCTGCCATCTGGCAGAACAATCACAATCTTGCAAATTAGAACATAATTCTGTACTTTCTTGGTATGTTTTTTTGGCAAAGCTTTTGTCCCAAAGTATGAATTCTCCTTACAAGCTAAAAAATATTTCCAAAAATATTTACAGCCAGAAAAACTTTGGTACAGTGTCTCTTTTTACCAACTCATGCTGCTTCTAAAAGCAGGGGAAAATAGGCCTCAACATCTTTAATGCTCTTGCCTTTCACTTCATTAAGGGTTTTCTGTTGAAACATTCAATATTGTCGATAGGAGAATTCTTGTACCGGCAAGACAGTTTTCCTCTTTCAAGGGATCATAAAATAGCATTATGCATTGAGAGGACCTTTATTCAAACTCCACATAGTAGAGGTTATTCCACTGCCAAGGTTGTCAAGGTCTAAATCTTGGCCTCCCTTTTCCATCTCCAGGATATTTGCCATTACTTCATCTCCAAAGAATTGTTTCTTTTTCTCCAATCTCCCGTAAACACACCTAAAGAAAAGCCTTGAATCCTCCAGTAAGTCAGTTTAAGAGCATACAAGCAGCCTATGAATGTTCCCCAGAGAAGCCAGCAGAGTCTGAGTGCAGACTCCAGCTGGGATTAGGACAGCTACACTTGGTTTTCCTGCAGGCAAGAGGCTGCTGCCCATGGAGGGGTAGGGCAGCTTCACAGGGGTCTGTGAAAAGCTGCGTGGAAAGCTCTTTAGTCCTTCAGTTTCCTCACAGTTTTGTGACATTTTTCAAACTACCTGGCTAGGGCCTGTGAATTTGCAGGCACCACTGACCTTCTGGCAATTTAATGAGGACTTCAGACTCATTGTTTCAGTTAAAGACTCCACTTCTTAGAAACAAACAGTTGGTGCATAGCGAGTGTATAAATATGCACAGAACTCCAGAAATTTCCAGCCTCGCACTTCCATTGTTCTGCTGTGATCTCTGGTTCTCAGGGGCCTTTAGCCCTTGTCAGTAAAATCCTGATGGTGAGGAACAGATAACTTAATTACCTTGAAATTGAAGTTTCAGCCTCAGTGTTACCTAGCAATGCATGCATTGAAAGCATTATGTTTTAAAAGCCATCTGAAAGCATGGGAAGGTTGCCAACTATTCAAATATTGTCATAGTTCTGATTTTCTCCAGCTCCCCTGATAGGCACTCAGAAATGAGACCAGCCTTCCAAGGAGGAAAGACAGCTGGAATAACGACAACTCCATTTATATATCCTGAAAACTTTCAAAGCAAAGAACTGTACTTGGCTTCAGTGTCATCATGTGTGTGCCCTCACTTCTCACTCGGGAAGAACTGCCTCTCTCCACTCTCTGCTGCCTGGAGGAAGCAGGTTCCTATTGAATCACTTGGTCAGGAGCCCTACAACCACAGCTTTTTAAACAAGAAGCTTTGTCAGGGTGTCTCTGACAGGCCCACAAGATTGCCATAGTGACTATACTGTGCTTACCATGGATTTCTGCCTCCTGGTCCTCACTGTGAAAGCTCAGTTTCAAGGAAAATCGAAGCCCAGGAAGCCATGGTAATCCTTGAGATATTCACCTTGTTTCATCTTTTTTACCATTACTTCTTACATTACCTGCCTGCCCAGGCCTGTTACCTCTCTGCAAATTAAAGCCTGATGATGGACAAAGGGCTGGCTGTCATCTTGGCTGGGGTGCTCTACTCGCTGCTTGGTTGTATATCCCTCTGCTGTGTCCCACCACAGCTTCTGTAGACTTTGGGGCAGGACCTGCCATTTCATGCTAGAGCTGCTCTGACAGGTCCTGGTTCAAGATGAAGGCTGCTAAGCTCTACCATGATAAAAATAAATAAATGAGACTCTGGGCAGTCTTTGTCCCACTTCACATTACAGAGGTCAGAGGATTTCCACCATACAATTTCATCTATGTATGTTTGTCCAACAGAGAGACTTACTTGTCACACAAATGTAACTGGCTACTATAACATGTTCTCAGAGATTTAGTGTTCTTTTCTTTCGAAAAGTTCTACATTTTAATATGGTGCACCCTCTTCCCTGGAAGCATCTTCACAGCTGGACAGAATAAAATAGGAAATAAAGGAACACTGAGATCAAACAATGTGGAAGGTCAGAGGAAAGTGTAAATAACCTCACAGACATTTACCTCTCCTGACCTGTCCCAGGATGGAGCAGCTCCTCTCTTCCAAGTAACGACAAAGCTCCTCTGCAACAACCCTTTTGCCATTCTCCCTTCCTTCCACTGCTGCTAACAATCCTATAGGTGCTGCCTTAAAGAATCTGCTCATTTGCGCTAAACCCCCGTGTTAGTACTGAAACACAGAAGTAGCTCATTAAACTTCTCCTAGATAAATTGTTTAGACTAAGTAATTCCCTCCTTTCCTCCCCTTACGTGTCCAGCTTATTGTTTATAGCCAGCATTCCAGGCTGTGTGTGATGAAAATGCTGATGTATTTCCTGAGTTACAGACCCAGGCTTTATCTCATCTTTCATTTAGGAAACTGGCTGCTTTATCATTTTATACTGCTGTGTGCAGTGTTTATTTTTCCCCCATTATTAACATTGTATAGAAGGAAGTGCCCAGCCCCATCAGCTGGAAGCTGTATTGTGCATACCATACACAAACACACACAAAATAAAAGGGAATAGCGTAAAATTTTGGAGAAATCTACACACACAGTTCACAAATTCTCTTTGATATTGAGGACAGCCTCTGGGTAACAGTGTCCATGTGTATTTATATCCTTCACACCCTATCTTGATGTGGAGTTTGCTGGTGTCCTCTGCTGTCTTTAAGTTCCATTTTTCAGTCAAAATCCACAGGATGTGACAAAAAAAACCTCCTGCCCTTTGCACAGACCTAATAATGATCACCTATTCATCTGGAGTCCTCTTAGAAATAACTCCTTCCCAGGTTTTCCTCTGTTTGATTTCCAGGGGAGACATCACTAAGCAGTGACTCACCCGAAGGATCATGAAAGCAGCAAAGGCGACCCAGGTTGCACATGAATCTCTGACTAGATATTCTGGTCAATAACAAACTAATTGGAAAAGTCAGAGACAAGCCCATGATTTAAAGAACCTATGTTTAAGAGAAAAAGAATCCTGAATTTCCAATAGGATTTTGATTTAAATCCAAAGAATGCACAAGTGGTTAGTAAAAACAGGCACATACTTATTCTTTTGTCTACAAGAGATATCTCTTGGGCTAGTTCAAGTGCACTGATTTTTTTAATCAATTTTTGTAAAGCCTCTTTAACTTTTGCTTTAACTACTGAAAGCAGTAAGTACTGGGAGAAAAAAAGCATTTATTCTAATATTAAAAAGAGGAAGAACAGAGGCTGTAGTGGCCAAAAGCAACTGAATTAAAAGATGTCATCACTGTGGAGGTGTAAAATTGCCTATTTTGGGCTTTGTACTGCCTATGAGGACAGCTTCTAAATCTGAAACATTCTCAGATGTGGTTGCCACCACAATTATTTTCAGTTACTGTTTTTATCAAGTGGATTCATTGCACACACATAGTGGGTTGCCCTGGATTTCTGAAGGATCCCAGAAATAAGATTATCATACCCTCTTAATGTCAGACAGTTCAACTCTTCCTAGAGATTCTGTCAATTGCTCTTCTTGAATCAATTTTCTTTCCATAATAATAAGCGTTTTAATAATAAGCACTGTACTAAAAAGCATTTTCCTTCTGAATTTCACCTACAACCATAGAATACCCAGAAAATGAGTTACCAGTTCAATCTTTCTTTTGACATGGTTTATCTACAGTTGCTTATGCTGATCTTTCTTTGTAAAGAATTATCTCTCCAAAATAACTTATATTTACCTAAACTGGAACAAAGGGTCCTGACAAAAATACGTGCTGCCAAAATCCAGCGTGAATTTGGATTTGCTGCTTGGGTCTGCTTCCTTCCCTCCCCATACCCAGTAGTAATTTTTTCTCTAATTCGAATAGTTTCAATTCAATTTAATATTCCCTTTCTCAACACCTCACTTCCTCATTAATTCACAGAACAATGTGTGGTTTCAAATGTTTGTCCTGTGGTCATCCACAAAACTCACATAACCAACGCCAGATCTATATAACAATCTCCAAGGATTAGTTGTCGGAGACTTGGGCCGGGTGGATTCAATTTTCTGAATTTTCACAGACTTTTCATAAATAACCTTGGCACAGTTCAAACCACCTTGGAGTTCCAGCATTTCCAGCAAGTTTCTCAGCTCTCCAGATATACTTTTTTTTACACCACTTAAAATTAGCCACTTACTACAACACCCATCTCAAGGTATTCAGTTTAGTTATTTTGGGATCAATAAAAACAGACGCACTGGAAGAGCAACAGACTAAACCAAAATAGTTTACAGATGAAGTGTGTAAACTGCTCTTCTTGTTCTGAGCATGGTACCTCCTGCAGGGGCCCTGGAGGCGAAGCCTGTGCAGTACCAAAACAGGATCTGAGTCTGTATTAGACTTACACTATATCCAGCTGCAGCACAGGGACATTCAGTCTGTTTGCTTTAAGCCAAATTTCTCTTCTTCCCGTTCAGTGACTGTCAGAGCACTGATGTGCTGTATTCCAGTGCACTGTGGTTGTGATGTGATCTAGTGGTTGTTATACCCTAGTGCAAGCCGCAGGTGATGTTTAAACTGCGATATCTATCTATAATCTGAAAGAGCTGTTTTAGTGCTCTCCCCTCCCATGGTTCTCTTTCCTCCTTCCCTTTTCCAGCCCTGGTGCCAGCAGCACGGAGGGTCCGCCTCCCGCCTGCCAGCACTGTGCACGGGAGACAGGACTGCAATGGTCTGGCACGGGCAGGATGCGGGACATCCTTCCCGTGGAACACAGGCGAACCTACTCAGGATGTCTGCTTCTTATGGGGAACACTAGATGGCACACAACAACCGCTGTATTGCTGCTTTTTCGGTTCGGAAGCCAAAAATTTGTTTCAATTCATCAGCCTGGAATGTGGCTAAAAGGACTGAGCAAAACATGAGCCTAAGTACGCTATTAAACCCCACTGGCCGGATAACCTTTCCAATAAAAATTCACCCCTGTTACTCTGTCAGAGTTATTTTTCTATTTATAACTCTGCCTAACTTAGCAGCCTCAGAAAGTAAACAGATACTTTATTTAGTGGCTTATTGACAGGCAAGGGGATGCTCATTTTGGTGCAATGTGAAATAACAGAGTGGCATGCAAAGTAAAGCCCACTTGGCCCGACAACCCCTACAGCTCAAAATATAACTGCTGGGACAAGGTTCAAGTGATATAATTACCTATCACAGGGATTCTGTTAAAGGACCTGTGCTTCACTTTGTAAGTAAAATCAAGTACTCACTTGCACTTTTTATATAGCTATAAGTATTTTTTCCCTGTCCTAAGACACCTAGAATCCCAGAAACAGAAATTTTGCTAATACAACTTCATATGCTTTATTGGATCTGTGCTTACCATGGGTCTGCTTTAATTCGGGGGGAAACAAAAAAAAAAACACCAAAGGAAAGCATATACAGGATGACTCTTCACACGTCATTTCCAAAATATTGAAGCAGTCAGTTCCTGGTGCTACTTCACAGATTCAACAAGCATAAAGTGATGAAGGGTCTGGAGCACAAGTCTTAGGAGTGACTGAGGGAGCCAGGGGTGTTTAGCCTGGAGAAAAGAGGGCTCAGAGGGGACCTTACCGATCTCTGCAACTGCCTTAAAGGAGGGTGTAGTCAGGTTGGGGTCAGCCTCTTCTTTCAAGTAACAAGTGATAGGACAAGAGGAAACGGCCTCAATTTGCACCAGGGGAGGTTCAAATTGGATATTAGGAAAAATATTTTCAAAAGAATTGTCAAGCATTGGAACAGGCTGCTGAGAGAAGTGATTGAGTCACCATCCCTGGAGATATTTACAAAATGTGTAGATGTGGCACTTAAGGACATGGTTTTGTGGTGGACTTGGCAGTGCTGGGTTAATGGTTGGACTTCATGATCTTAGAGGTCTTTCCCAGCCTAAATGATTCTACGATTCTATGACGCTAACTTCTGTGAATGTGTGAGGTCACTATTTAACTGAAAAAATGTGAACTTTCCATTTCCTGCCTACTGCTATTCATTGGCATGGCTTCTTTGGAAAAGAGAGAACTGTGTCCACGATTACACAATTGAGGTTCAATCCTAAACTCAACAAAGCAGGAAGCTGTAAACAGCAGTTTACTGGCAGAAGGGTGTAAATCCTTCCTTGCCTGTATTAACTAGTTGACACATGGGTGGGGAGGGGAGCCTTGACTCTGAAGTGGGCTAGGAAGAGACCTAGGGGTCCCCTAGGAGGGGACTTTTCTGAGAAAGCAACCTCAAGCTGTAGAATCAAGACCAGTGTAAAGCACCCACCAGGTTGAGAGATGACTCGTCTAGGGAGAAAGGACATTTAGTACTAACCAGAGCCTCTGCCAGATATGACTGTTGGGGTTTTTTTTTACTTTCATTTCCGTTCATGTATTTTTGCATGTTCTGCATTTTGTGGCATTTTTTTTCAACTATGTAAATAAGTAGTTTTATTTGTTTTTAACTTGCTCCTGTTTGTGTCAAGAATAACTTCTGAGTAACTGGCTGAACTTTATGGTATTCCAGTCCTCCAAGATGGCCATCCTAAAAAAACAGAGTTCTGGATACCTCTCCCCCACTTCTCCTCTTTGCCCCACATAACAAGATATGTTTCTACATAGTTTCAGGGACCAGTTTGAGATGGGAAAATAGATGCCTTGGGAGAAGAATTTATGCCTGGAAGTATCATTAACCTAGAAAATTCTTTGGCATGAAGTAAAAAAGAGGAGAGGAAGAACAGAAAAATTCATGGGCTTTTTAAGGGACACATAATAGTAATTACTTATATCTTATTTTTCAGTTTCAAGTTAAATTCCTGTCCTACCAAACATTCCAGCCAGTTTAATTCCAGCTAAGTAATATCTATTTCAAGGAGGCCATGGTAAGCAAACTGATGAAAAAATGTTAGTACTGTGTAAATCCACATTCTGGCTTACAGGAAATACACTTCCAAATGTACTGTTGCAAAGTTGTGAGAGTGTGTTGACAGTTTGCTGTAAGAGCTGCATGTAATTAACAGAAGCATATAAACAATTCTCCCATTTTTTGTAAAGAGTCATGATTTTTATGTTACTTGGAACTGTAGTTGCTAATTTTGTATTTGTTGCTTGAAATGTTTTTTTTACGTCATCACATCATTAATCACATCAAATTAATGAAGAGTGATTGCAAGCTTCCCAATAGCATGGGAATGCTTGAACACACCTGTCTCATACCCAACAACAGACAGTGAGAAGCAACTTCAGGCACCACAATCCTGTGCCTGGGACCAGTTGAATGCTGATCCAGCTCTACCATTTTCAGAGCCACACTATTACCTGCACTTGATGTTGACCTGTTCCAGCTGTACTGGACTGATGGGAAGTTACTGAGAAGTTCCTTTTCATAGGCATTCCTTTACAAAGGCATTGAGGTCTCAGAGCCAAATTCCTACCAGCCTGTCTGAAAATGCCCTTGTGGTTTACTTGCATCTGTAACACATACACACCTAAATATTTCTCACTAATGTTCTATGGTAAATCTTGAAAATCGATATTAGGAACTTAGTAGTATATGTTTTAATAAAACTACAGAGAAAATGAATGTTAATATTTTTACTAACATTTTTAATCTAAACATATGGTATTATTCTACTCTACATTTTGTTCTATCTACTGTGCAAGAAAAAGTAAAAAATGTGAGTTGGTCACAGTCCAGAGGAAAAAAGAGCAGATTGGAAACAGGAGCAGTGTGATCTAGGCTGTACACTGGCAACAGACTTCAGGCTGTAAATTGCAAACAGTAAAAGAACATGCAAGGGCTGGCTGTGGTGGAATCCTCATCAGTGGAGGCTTTCAAGCAAAAAGTGCAAAGCTCTCTGAAAGATATGCTTTATTCAAATAGGCATTTATGCAAGGCTTGTGTTATGTTGGAGATAAACTAGATGATCTCAAGGATCCCTTATGGCTTTACAGTCTATGAATAAAGAGCCTCTTTCACTGTAAGAGACTCAGTATTTCAGCTACTTTGGACCCAACGTGGTGTAAGCAGGACTGCTACAAAGCAGGAATTGTGTCACATACTTCTAATGCTGTGAAGGCCCCTGCAGAACACAATGGGGGACAAGTGTGTGAAAGAAGTCCTTTCAGTGCCCCATCAGGTCAGTTGTTCGAGCACAAAGCTGGGCTGAGTAAAGAATTACAGTATCTTATCTCCTCTCACATTATGAATCTGTTTCACTGACATATCCACAGACCCATTAAATTTGATATTATGGCCGCACAACCATGAAGTCTTCAGAGATTGGTGAGAGGTATACAGGTCTTCTGTGTTGCCATTTCATGTGATCACTGTTTGGAGAGAAAAAGAGGAATTCAAAACAGAATTTAACTTGGTTTATGAGAGAATCTTTCAGACTCAAAAGCTGATCAGAAAAGTGATTTGTTTATAAAGGGTAAAATAGAAATACTGACAGGTTGTCCATTCTGAATTCCAAATTAGAGACAATTTACTCCACTAATAGAAGCTACCAGTAATAGGGTCTAGACAATGGGAGAACTGGGTTATAAAAAGGGATTACATCTGACAAACAAAGACACTTCGTTTCTTCTTATAAAAATGAAATCAATTTCATGGATATAATCTGCAAGAACTTGATTTTAGGAAGCATTTGAAACAGTAACTACGATACCTTAAATGATATTTGGCTTGAAGAAACTCCAGAAGCTCGACTGTTAGCTTCTGCAGTAATTTTGGCTGATGTGCAGAAATGCATAAACAAGCTCTTCCCCAGCTACTTCAGATATTACAAGGAATGTAACCATGACAGCACAGAGCTCATCTCCAGTTAACCACAGAGCCTTCCTAGGCACCTACTGCAAACCTTTCCATGCTTCATTTGGCCATTGTTACAGAGTCATCTGTAAGAAAGCTAATTTCTACTGCAAGCCAGTTCAGATCATTTTTCATTTAACACTAGTTACAGCAGTAAGCAAAAGGCAGACATACTCAGAGTAGCTGGTGATGAAAACCAAAATAATTCTGAATAAAATAATTGTGAGCTGAAAGAAAGAACAGTACATGTCCAACAGGAAAATTATTACAAGTCTCATTTAAAGTATTTGTTAGATTTAGAAGAGGGATAAACACTACTTTTTGAAAGGAAAATTATACTGATTTAGAATGGGTTGCGTATCTACAGCTCATATAAAACACCATTTATTTCTGGAATGTAAAAATATTTCAAGCAGAAATATTTACTCTCACAATCCACTCTCAGAACTCAAGTTCTTGTCTTGTTTACTGGAGTAAACTTCAGTTCAAAGGTTACTTCTTGATGTCCTTCAAAAAAAAGCATATTATACACATCCTTTTTGGTGTAGGTTAACTTCATGGGGTTTTGTGTTTCTCCTGTTCATTAACAGTAGGGATAAAGGCCAAAGTCCTCAGTTAAGCAAGGCAGAAGCTGGGAAGAAGCATAAGAGGAATGGCCCCAGTACAGGCTGGATTTTAAGCATGCACATTCTTTCTCCCTTCACCACATTTTTTTCCCCTCTTGCCAATAGTGCCGCACCATTTCATGAGTAAGAGCTTCCTTTTTGTTTCTGCACCCTCATTTCCTGCTGCTTCCGTCCTGTAAGCCTCCTTCAGGATTTTCAAAATATTTTTCCACTCAGGCTGGGAGAATGCACTGAACTGAGCAGATGGCGGAGGAACCGATGTGCAAGAATAATAGAAAAGGAAGCACGAGAGAAAGAGATGTGAAGATATGGAAACAGTGAAGAAAATATGTCCCTCCGTATGCAGAAGTTCTAAGGTGGGTTTAATGAATAGCTAAGGAGTACAACTGTGAGCGCAGGTCTTGAGAAAGCTTCATTTGATACAATTTTATGTCTTAAAAATAGATAATTTTATGGTATGGCTGCATTTCCAACACTGTGTGCATTTCTGATCCCTCAGTGAAAAAAACTGAATGATTGCCTGTACTAAAATTCATGTAACACTGCCCCAGAAAGCAGTACAGAGATTGCTACTGATCTCATATCTTCATCTTAACAGTGCAGACCTCATATAACTTCAAAAATGTTTCCCAAGTAAGTCACAGGGTTGAGATATTCCAGTTACAGTTTTTTAAAATAGAAAGCCAATATTTTTTGTACATGAGAAAGTAAATGTCCAAAACTAAAATAATGTGCTCCCAAGCAGTTTTCTGTACAGCTTCTGTACATACGTCCCATAACAAGACAGCAAAGATAGGTTTGGGGCTTGTTTTGCGTTGTCCTATAATCATTCAGTTTGAAAAAGCTTCTCATTTTCCTAGAGAGGGACTAAGAGGCCAAGCCACAAACATTTTCAAGAGCCAACTATTTTCAGACAAGTTACTTGAAAAAATGAAGGGGAAGGGCAGTTTCTTCTCTACTCACAGATCAGGTTAGTCAGGCAGACAAGTCCATTCTAGCATCATGTAAGGATGTCTGAACATGCACCAGCAATTTGTGTACCTGATCATGGGCTGGGGAGCACTCTTTGGAACTGCTGGGACTCTCTTTTACCAGTATTTAAAGAGGGTGACATCTCTGCCACCTTAGAACAGGACAAAGGCATTGAATGGGAGAGTTGAAGCAGATGGGTGATTCCCATCAGCAATTAAGTCTCCCAGAGCTCCAGATCAAACACCTGAACACCCAGGATGGTGCTACCTGCACACTTAGTGGATACAAGCTGATCCTGGGTCTCTTGACACAGATCTGACTCTGCAGCCAGGTATGTGGCTCTGCAGAGCCCTCCAGGCACTGGAATTCCACAGTCCCATGTCTCCAGGGTTCATCTCTACAGATCCAGCTACAGATGAGAGCTTTAGTCTACAATTCTCTCAGGGCATGGGTGAGCCTTTCCTTTTAGTCTTATTTTCTGTCTGTAGGCTGCCATCACATAAGTGACAACAATAACAAATTTATTTCTTCCTAGAGAACTTCAATCATGACTCTTGAGTCACCTTGTCCATCCTTTGACTGCATGCTTCCATCTGCAGGATTCCAGAGAACTTTATAAATTATGAGACAAAAGGGTTTTATTTCTGGAGTCTCTTCCACAAAGCAGTAAACCTGGGAGGTTTTTTCCTTGTGCTTGTCCAAAAATACATTTTTGCTCTGGTTTTAGTTATTCTTGAGTCTGGTATATGGTATTGGATACTCCTAACATATTCCTCTCCTTCCTTCATGTCAGTGTCCTTTGAATACTTGCAGAGGTTAATCCTCGTCCCTCCATTTGCCGACCAAATTCTGCATATTTAGATTGTTTAATTTTCTTACATAGATTGTAAAAAAAACTCAGCAGAGAGACAGAAATCTCTTCAGAAAATTAAGTACCTATAAAAGTGTGCAGAGGAGAGAAATCTTCCAAATGCCCTCACAGAGACAAAGGCTGCAAAATCAGCTGATGTCCTGGTAAGCAGCTGAAAATGTATCTGGAAGCAAGCCTATGGGAAGAGGCAATGCTTTATTGCTCAATAGCAGAAGAGGCTTCAGTAAGGCTTGCACACTTTGTACATTAAAAAAGTAAGAATGATCATAGCACAGCCACTTGACCTATTTTGTGTCTCCAGCAATGATCAGTAGCCTTGGGAAGAATCAGAGCAAGCAAGCACTGCCACTTCCCTCAAAGTCCGGCTCCAGAGCCATCTGGCCCAGGGTTACAGTTCCTGTTCCTAATCCTGCCAGGAAAAGGATGCTAGCAAGTTCCAGCAAGCTGACACCTGCATCACAAATTTTATGACGGGTCAGAAAAGTGAAACTCTGCTTACAAGCTTCATTAAAATTATTATTTAAGCTAAAACAAGTCCAAGGTCACACTAAATGATAGTATCTCCTATCTCTGTGCTTGGTGCCATAGCAAAAGATAAGCCAGAGCTATTTATAAGATCAATTCTGCAACCAAGTTTTGTCAAAAAAAAATCTGCATCGTTGAATGTGAAATGGTCTATCTGGAATATCTCTTACTTGGCAGACCTTCAGCAGAGTGGGAGTTTCTGAGGAAGCCCAGCGGATGTGGGCTGGACAACATTAGAGGCAGCAGAGCTTTACAGCCCTGTGATCAGGTACAGCTCTGAGATGGGATACAGGCAGGTCCAGCAACTTCTGGCTCATAAAAATTTTTTTAGATT
>VZTE01005385.1:1460141-1472364 GCA_013397775.1 Eulacestoma nigropectus | reverse complement strand
TTTTTTTTTTTTTTTATTATAGATGCATTGCAAATGGAAAGTCTTCTTTTTAATAAGTTGGCAGTAAACTCAGTTGATGTTCAGTCCTGATGTACATCTCTCCACTACTGGACTCAATTTGGTGCAGCAATGAAGAAGAATACTAGAGTTGCAGGTCTGTTGGCACTATTTCCATTTTCAGAAAACTATGGGAGAAACATCTTTCCTTTCCTCTTCCTCAAGAATAGAAGAGACAGGAGGACCGCCCACTGCCAGCCATGCCATTTCCCTACTCTCCAGTGGAGGGTTAGAGCCTCTGTATACTAAACTCAAGTACTTGTAACTCTCTTCAAAAGTTGCTGCCTTTTTTTTCTAATTATTTGTATGTCACAAAGTCTGACCTGTTTTAATGAAATCCAGTTTTTAAACTATTTTGGCAATATTTAGTGGGAAAAGAAATCATAATGCAACCACTCTTTTAAGAGTCTTAAATGAGACAATCCCACATGAAGTAACGCTGCCCTGCCTTGCAGAATCATTACCCAGAGGAAAAAGCACACCACACCTCTTGTACGGTTTCTATCTTCAGAAGCCTCTGCCAGGACCTTCAGGGTGTTATTTTCTCTCACTGTCTATAGAACTGAGGAACATAAAAAGTAAGAAACTAGTTCTGTGTTATGAAAATAGGAACTCAAAACAAAACAGAACACAGAATAATGTATTTAAGGTAGTAGAAAAAAATCAAGTTTTTCATGTGAAATAGAATTGTTCTTAAGTCCTCACATTTCCCTTTTTTTTCTTTATATAGCTATTATACTAAATAGACACTGACTAAGATACCAAACCTCACAAGGAACTCTAGAGAGCTCAGAATAAAATGAGCCCATCATTTGCAAAAAGAGGCGCACAGGATATCTTGCAAAAATCAAAACCATGCTTGATTTTGACTAATTCCCCTTTTTAGTATTGCAATTTAAGTGAGTCTATGAGGCCAATGGGCTCTAGATTAAACAGGTTTACCAATCTATTACAACCAAATTGGTAATTACTGGTGGTCATCCCTTCTGCATAAAGTTCATGAACTTGTAAAAGATCTAATGAAAACTGTCCACATAGTAGAAATGTGAAGGAAAAGACCTGGAAGTCTGTCAGGGAGGAAACCACAAGATTTACACTTTAATAGATCCAGTGGTTACAATAGAGATGTGGATGAGGACAACAGCTGGAAACAGAGCTGACAACTCCACAGTTTCCATGGAGTTTCCACCACATCCTATTATTTATTCAGAAGCTATTTTCCAGGAAAACAGCCAGCCAGCTCGTGAAAGTGTTTTCAATAAAATAATTTTCAAAGGATGGTGGAACAACAGAATAAGCAGGTCACAGAGAACAGGTGGCTAGGCCTTTCTTTTGGGTTACCCAACTTGCATGTTTGAATGATAATTTCAAGATGGTGATAGTATACTAGATAGTAGTATATATGCAGTATATATCTCAACTTCGTACGGCCAAACTATATTTTTACACTACTGGCTCATTTTTTGGCCCAGTTAACATGGAAATATGAAAGATTTTTCATCACACTAGGAACAGGTGTATCTATGTGAGCCCTGTAGTGTTTGGACCCCATTAGTGGATCTCTAGCAAATGCCGAAAGAGAGGAGACATAAATATTTTTGGTTGCCTGGGAAATATTTTTAACAGAAGAATGTCTTTTCAACTGGAGTTGGCCAGCAGCACCAGTAGCCAAAAGTACTGCAGCAGCTGAGCAGCTGGAAAAACACTCAAGGACGGGTACAATGTTTAGAGCAGCACCAAGGCTGACAGCAGCAACCCGGGATTAGGGTTTGTGGGGAGGCTGACGTGGAGTGGGGACTTGGGGCACCAGTAGAAAAAGGGTTGTGAAACAAAAAGCTTCGGCAGTAACCATGGGACATTTCCTTGCTGAGATAGCTCAAACCAGGGGCCTAATATGAAGCAAATGGCATAAGCCCAGGGCTGCTGAGCCATGCCAGCAGCACCCTGCCATCCTTCATGCAGTCAGAAATAGGGTGCAGCAACCATAAGTACTGCAGGCTGCATGCTGCTGCCCAAACACCCTGCAGGAGAAGGGAAGAACAGTTTAGTTGCACAACAAATTTTGATATCAAATTGAAATGTTACTCATTTAAAAAGCAAGGAAACCATAAAGATCCAAGCACTTAGCAGAAGAGGTTCACTAGTTTCTCACAAAGTCACATGCTCTCTAAGGCTCATGTTTTCCCTAGAAAAATCATGAGCAGCAGTGGCACCTCAGGGTCATACAGCAGCATAAGTTGGATCAATTATCTATCCAAAATGAAGAGTGACAAATCTTACTTATTTCTAGAACAAATAGGTACACCAGTGGGGGTATGAAACATGGGAACTTAAATGCTAATATGAAACTTGTCACTCTTCTCAGCGAATAGTGTAACAACACTGCTAAAGAAACCAAAAGCAGAATTATTTTTGTCCTGAATTTAGCCCATACAATTTAGCCTATAAAGTTTTAAGAAATCAGTAAATAGCTACTTCATCTAGATGAGTTATTTAAATGTTCTGAATCAGTTTAAAAAACCAGACAGTAGAGACAGCTACCATTGATCGTTTAAAAGATTGTTAGTGCAGAAGAGAAAACCCTTTATAAATCACATACGTATATGCATCTATGTGTATGCATATATATGTACAAATATAAATAGATCAAGTTTCAGATTCCACTCACACAATAATTAATCCACACCTTTTCCCTCACTTCAAGAAATGTAATCACATAAATTTTTTGTCTTTTCTTTACTAGTACTGGAAAGAAAGGAAGATGACAGGGGGTGACATCTAAAATTTAAGGACCCAGACACAAGAATTCACATTTCCTCCTCAGCCAGGAGACAGCTGTGTGTCATTGAGGGGACACTCTATCACTGGATATAAGCTTAAGGATACAAAACCCTAAATACCACATGAGAGTGCCATGTGAGAAAACAGTCAATGAACTCTTACATGAAATTAAGTGCATATTGTGTAGCTGGTGGATGAGATCTCCTCTGTCATACAGCAAGATATTTAATACAATCATCCTGGGATTTTCTTTTAGACATAAATTATAACTGAGCATTTCTTTTACTAAGTGATTCCTGTGAAAAGATAAAATTATAAAAATGACTTAGTGAAAAAAGATATCTTTTACATTAGCTCACTTTTCTGTATTCCAGGAAAAAAACTTATTTCCAGAAATACCACAGTGCTCCTAAGACAGTAAGTCCAGTAAGATAAAGAAAGTAAAGTGATACAAGTAGCTCAACATAGAGATTTATCAGTGCTGTGTCATTTGGTTTTACTACAACTGAATAAGAGCAAAGGACAAACCTTCCACTGCAGGTAAGTGTCACAAGCAAGTCTGCACCTTTTCCCACAAGTGACTAAGTTCCTGTTTGCACTTGGAAGTCAAGGCTGAGAGTATGACTAAAACAAAAGTGTCCAGACAACAAGAATGACAACGTTCATTTTCACTTCAGTCCCATCCTTTCCCAACACAAAATAAAAAAGCCTCCAAACAAAAATTACACCACTTGTATTCAGTTTACCTCCACTAAAAGGATGGGGTTTAGCAGATAAAATTGTTACAGAAATACCCAAGGCCTGCCTGGTACAAAATTAAATTTTAAATAAGGAAGAATAAACAAGTCACTTGAAAGCCTTAAACATGTTGTATAAATAACCTGTGATGCTATCCAGAATCAGCTGAGCTGTAGGCATCATCTGCCCCAACCATGAGTCAGCTTGAGTAAGTTGACTGTACTTTTATGGTACTTCCAAAGTCAGAAAATACATCTCCCGGCAGCATGAAAGAAATCTCTGAAATGTGAAACAAATATTTGGTGGGAAGGTATTCTCTACTGTAAGATGGCAGTGAAATTAGTGGAATAAATAAAATACCAGTATACTTAACATTTCTGTCTCCTTATTTTTAGCCCAAACAGAGGACTGAAATCAAAGCATAAAACGAAAAGCAAACCATGTGCTCTTAAGGCCAAACAATTTTAAACTCTTTGTGAACTGCTCATTCTGCACGGCAATTCTCCAACTGTGCAAAGCAGCACTATGGCGATGTGGATTCAGTAAACAGGGAATGCTTCCAGCTGTTTGCATCCCTCCCACTCCCAGTATGCATAACATCCTGGATGGCAGAAGCTATATTTGTGTTTAAACACGATAAGGCTGATTTACACTAGAGGAATGTTTCTGATCAATCATTTGTGCTGAATAGCCAGTGACTAAGTGGAAATGTTTCACAGAGAGTACCACCGAATAAGAACTGAGTAAGACGTTTGTAAAACTTCAGGACGTGGTTACAGTCTCTAATCTACTTAGCAGAGAGCTCACAACTTCCTGCTACTGCTTGCACTGGGCAGGCACACATTTCTCCCAGTACTCAGATCCAGTATCCATAACTGTGGAACACGAAAGGGGGGGAGGGCTCTCCACACTTCACTTTGCCCATGGAAAGTTAAGCGTCAAGTACAAACTGGTTGTTGCAGTCAAGGGAGAGAGATGCAAGGCTTTTCAGGCACTTCTCTTCAGGCAGCATGAATCACTCTGTCCACTGGCTGGTATCAGCCTAGGATCTAATGAGTTGCCTCTGGCTGAGACAGAACTCAGGGAAGGTTTTGTGCTGGCTGCTTGCAGGATGGATCACAGGCTGGGGTTCTTTGTCAAGCTGTCCATAGTGATGGGTCTGGTGGAGCTATGGAAACCAGCAGAGGTGAAGAGCAGCTCTGAACTTTACCAAGCTGAGAATCCACTGGCTGAGTATAGCAGACCTGTTCTGGAGGACTCCTTACAGAATAGTTTTATAGTGCACAAATAGATATTTACACCAGTAAAACATTTCTGCTTTGATATTTGAAAAATAATAAAAGAAAGTAAATGAATTTAAAATAAAGTGTTAGACTTTTATGATGTTTTCATTTAAAAAAAACCTAAAAGGAGGGGGGTTTTGACAAAAATGCTACAATTCTTTTTTAAAGACTTATGCTGTCAAAAGATAAACTATCAATATGGATATGTTTTGAAGCTAATTTAATATATACTATTGATCATGGCTTTTAAACTTACTCTGTCAGATCTGCTTAGACAATAAAATGACACAGCACAGACCAATTTTAATTTAAGATTTATATGTTATTTCAGAGCTATGTCGCCTATGAGAAATATTTAAATTGAACAGCATCTTCTTTTCATTTTACAGCTTTTTACAAATCTCAGTTCTAGGAAATTTATTAATATGACTTCAGCAATATCCCTGTAAACCTACAAAAATGATGTGTAAGTGTTACTGCCTTCAGCCAAGGCCAAATATCTGTTTATAACCCCATTTTATCTATTATACAGCTTTGCTACACTTATGCATCAGCCTGAAGGCATCTAAGAAAATCATTTTCCTGAAGTTGTGGGTTTTCCTTTGGAAAGTAAAAATGGACCTGCCATTTTCAATAGTATAAAACTAAGACACAAAAAATGAAGTTGAAATAATTCCTGCAACCTGCCATCCTCAGGACAAAAGTCTTAATTAGAGGCATCCCTGGCCTTTCTTATGACAGCTTTGTAAATCAGGCTACTTTGTGAGATTGGACACGCATATTTGATAGAAACTAGGATATGACATTTTCCAAAGCTTTCTTTATAGCATGCAGACTCCAATCTGGAAAGTAGCTTGGCAAAGTTTTCTTGGAACCTGCACGTTCATTTTCAAAGGACATTGTGTGACTTGACAGCTCTTGGAATTCATCTTTTCTGAATGGAAATCAAGGGCAGATCAGTGCAGCAGGAATGTGTGAGCACAAGGGTGTAGGTGCCACCAGCAAAAGGAACAGCCCAGAGCCCACACTGCAGACCAGAAAAAGAGGACTGACCAAAGCAGATGAGGAAATTTGAAGATGCACAGATGAAAATGAGGAGAATAAAAAGGAAGGACAGGGTGAGATGGAGGATGGATCATATATGGTACAAGATTTTTTGTGATACAGATAGCAGACAAGCAAAGAGAATTAAGATTCGTGTTTACTAGTCTGCAGACAGCTTAATTTTAGCTAAACCTTAGCTACAGCAGAAAGCCAATGCCACAAACTCAAGTATGCAGTTACAGAAAATACCACAGATCCTGAGAAAGCTGTGAGGCAAAAGGCTGAAAGCCAAATGCCTTTCTACCACCTGAGCAATGGGACATCCAGGGTGGCCTACATAAGCATCAGAATCATAATAACTTTAAAATACATTTTTAACCTGTACTAGAGTGATCAATTCACCTCCTTGCAATGTTCAACCTTGTTCTTTTTGAGCTTTTCTCAAAATTGCTTGAGAATCTCTCTTGTATATAAGTTCATCAACAACTATCTCTGCACTTTAACTCCTTGTTTGTTCATTACACCCAGCTAAAATCAGAACTTTGTGTTTTTAAACACAATGTCAGCTGTGGCCAGAATATCCTACTGCCAAGGATACTAGCTAGATAACTACAATACTCCCTACCTGATGATGAATTTCATCTAAGAGCCTGCATCTGTAGACTAAGAAACTCAATTCTTTGCTTGATGAGTCCTGTGAGTTACACAGCTTACTGCTGCAAAATAACTGCAACTGCTGCCAGAATCATAAAGGAGGGGAGAAAAGCTGGTTGACTAGACAACAGAAAGTCAGAATTGCTTTGTATTAGACTCTGCTTAGATTACAAGGTAGTGGGATAAATCAATACTCAAGCAAAAGTGCTATTAACGACCAGACATAACCTCTTAAGAAAAAGAAAACTGATGACACTTGTTCTAGAAAGACAGCATTATATGGGGATCACTGAGAGTGCACAAGCGAGAGATTTTGGCTGTAAATCTCCGGCATCTTCATCCAAACATCATTACAGCCAGAGCATTTTAGAGATGAGCCTAAGGAAAAAAATAATTTAAAAAAAAAGAGTCAATGAAACACATTATTTGAAAAAACACAATCATAAAAATAATTTCAAGTGTGTAGTAACAGGGAGGATAAATTGGGGATTTCAAAACAATCACAATATAGGACTCTTTTACTTGACAGAAATAGTATTAGAAAAATATTCTCTTCTGCATTTTTTGCCATTGTTTTCTACTAGAACAGCCAATCACCTTATACACTCATGATTCTATTTGCCCAAATCTCCTTTCCCAGTGGTACCATTACTATTTATTTCCTTCAGACTATTTTTGTCCTTTTTCTTGCCTACTAGTCTTGCTTAAAATATTCTGTTTTCCACATAGCTCCTCTTTCCCCTACATATCAATGAATATGAAATCTGTCCTCACTCCCGCTCTCATGACAGACTCTCACTACTAGTAGACAGTTACCATCTTCTACCTTCTCTGCAGCTGATGATATCAAAATCCTCCTTTCTCATTTCTATCCTTCCTCTCCTCTGCAAAAGTCTAAATTTCAGTAATTTTATGCACTAATAACTACTGCATTGAGCTTAAAATGTTGCAGGATGTCCCTCTGGGCAAAACCGAAGCAGAAGACTTCTTCAAGGAAAGCTCTTGCAATCCTCCTTGCACATTTCTTTGGGGGCAGTGGAATTCATTTTTTCCCCAAATGAGCATGAGCTGCTTGTCTAAACAGCGGGAATCCCCTGAGAAGGAGGGAACAGAATATGTAGGCACGTGATCTCAGAGTCTCACAGAATAGAAGCAGCACATGGTAAGAATTAACTAACTGCTGAATCTCAGAAACTTATTGTGCATTCAGAATTATCATCCTTTGGGGATATTTTTAATCTCCCATAGGCATCTTTTCTTGGGTAATTAAACACTAAAATATCTTCAAGCCTGAAGTTTTTTAATCTAGTTCTCTAGAAAACATGCTTCATTTCAAGCAACATAAGGAGCTGGTGCAGAAGTTCTCTGCCCTGTGTTATCATGAGCTGTGTTATTATGTGTTTGAACATAAATCTCAAAGAATTTATTCTCTTCATTTAACTCCTGCTCACTTCCTTACTTTCAAACACAGGGCAGAACCTGTGGTTCATTCCTAAGGATGAAAAAAGATTCCTGCCTTGCTTATTGAGAATCAAAATACCTTACAGAATATCTGCATAAAACAAATTATCTTCACAATGACATAGAAGCCCCATAAAAGTGCTTTGGAAGATATAATCCATGTGACAAACAAGAAGGAATGTGTATGCTAATGGCAACAGGGATCGTAACAGCAACAGCTCAGCCTATACAAACATATGCACAGCGGAGAGAGCAGCTCTTCAGCTGAAGGAAGTGCAGAAAAAGAGTCAGAGGAAGGATCAGAAGGCACAGTGCAGCTGTAACAAAAGCTGTGCCCCAGCCCCTCTACCCCAACAGCCTGCTCTGTGCCTGTGCCAGCAAGGGCACAGTCCCACCAGAAGGGCCATGTGCTCTGGTGACCTCTCCTTTCTCTTTGCCTGACAGCCAAGAGGACAAGCTGCTTTTTAAATGCTGGTAAGCTGAAAGAAGGGCTTGGTGGACTCTGACCTTTTCAGGCTCATGTTAGACACAGGACTGTTGATTGAACAAAGCAGAGATCTAAGCGTTGATCATAAACCAGGTGTTAATATATCAGCTTTATTGCGCCTAAGTGCCGCACATTGCTCCCGTGAACAGCAGGCAGACAATCTTGCAGAGCAAACCTTTGCCCACAGGATACAATCTACGCCAATCTCCCGGCTGAACATTTGTGACTCACTTCACTCCATGTGTGGGGCAGGAGAACCTGGCTCCAGTGTAAACACAGCACTCCATATCATGGGCACACTGTACATGGCTGACAAGCTGCCGGACTTGCTCCCTGCCAGCCTCCAGAGAAGTGCTGCTCATTCCTCATGAGGGGACAAATAGAGGCTGTTATCAAAAGCAGTTACCACAACCATTTAGCACCATCACTTCCTGTATTAAGTGACCCTTCTAATAATACTTTCTGTATGAGTCTTGTGTCCAAGCCCTAACATCTCCTCCATCCTCCACACTGGAAGCCAGAGCCCAGTGCTGACCAGCTGCCAGAGAGGTCTCAGTGCCCACTGTGCCCCTTGGCAACTGCACAGCTGCTGCTAGAATGAAACAGCGGCTGCAGCTGCTGCTGCTCTGCTCCAAGGTCAGGCCAGGAAAACTGGGTGCTCCCACAGCCAGCTCAACCCAGGTGGCTGCAGTCTGATGCGTTCCCAGGAGACCTGCTTTCTTTTCCTGGCTCCATTGCTACCTTTGGGAAAATCACTTTGACGTTCTGTTTTCTCTCCTACCCTTTATCTATCTCTTGTGATTAGACCACGATTTTTAACCTCAGGTTTATAGTTTGGTTTTATTTAGTTTGGAAAGGAAAAATACCTTAAGTAGGGTAGGAGCATTTTGAAGGGGAAGGGAAGAAGGGAGGTGGAAAGGGAAAGTACTCTTCTGTCAGTAACAAAGTTTGTTGGGAAAGTGGAGCAGTACAGATAAATTATCACTCCCTGGGGCAGGGGTGGGTGAGATATCTAGTACAGTATGAAGAAGTAAAGGTGGAAGTGTTAATGGCTGGTGAGATTATGAAGATGACTAATGGGTGCCCTGACAGGAGGCATTTGCATTTGGGGATTAATGCGCGAACTATGGCACTCCTGTGTTTGTTATCACTGAGGCCTCAGTTGAAAAAAATCAACCTCTAAACCCTTTGCAAGCTGCAGGAGTAGAGTAGATGCTGGAGAACAGGGTGACAGCTCCCCGGCTGTGTGGGCTTTAGTAACTCCAAAGTTCAGTGGCTTGGCAGCAACGTGTGGCAAATGAGAAACCGTAGCCAAGGAAATACCCTGATAACTGGTTATGAGCTGCTGCAGCTTCTCCTACCAACCAGTTCCTGCTTCTTTGGCGGCAGTGGCTCCCGAGGCACACAACTGACCCCTCACCCCAGAGGCTCCCAGCCAGACACTGGGAGGGATTGCAGTATAGCTGCCTGGCACAGGGATACTCAGCCCCAGCAGCTGGGCACCTCTGATTTACAGAGCTGGCTTCTTCACACAGGCAACACTGGACACACCAAAACCGGGTTCGGGATTTTTTGGGTGTTCCTGTAAAAGTTGTAATAAAACTGTATCGGCAAGGTAAGCTAACAGTGAACCAAACACTTCCCACCTTCCCACTCAAGCAATGAAAACCCTGTCTTTTCTTGAGCCCTCCTGTGCAAAACTGTTTACTCACTCTCCCAGATGTCACGTACACTGCAGTATAGAGACACTACATTAAGAATTTTGACATCATCTACAATTGTGTCTGCTGGCTCAGACGCCTCCAGCACTTTTTTTTCTGACAACTTTAGTACTTCAGAAGTGTTGGAAAATAACAAATGGTTTTCATACCCATCTGTGCTCTCCAAGGGAGTCCAGAAAGCAGCCAAATGATTCAGTGATTTTTTTTTTCAGCCATTTGGGAGACTTCTTCCTGCTGATTTCCTAATGCTCAGCACAGCCAGCCACTGGCTACTCGACACAATAAGATCTGAGCAGAGCATTGGGTAGTACTTGAACCAGTCTGTTGAGCAGTTTTATTTACTCCTCAGAGCCCCAGTAATCTCAGCCACACATTCTTCCCACCACTTCTTTGTGGTACACTATAGTGGACAGCTGCTCTTTATTTGCATATTCTGGCAAAATCACAGAATATTCTGAGTTAGAAGGAACCTACAAGGATCATCAAGTCCATCTTTTAAGTGAATGGCCCATACAGAGATCAAGTCCACAACCTTGTCATAATTAGCACCAGATGTACTTTTTTTCCCCTTCAATAAAGAAGCAGAGAAGAATACCTTGGATAAATGTAATTTTTATCTTCCGATACTTAAATTTTCCACATTTTTGGCAGATCACTATCCCTCTGGCATTTGCTTTTACTTTGCATGGCATTAATTTTTATCATTTTTAAAACTTTGGCTTTCTGGTGGCTTTCTTATTTCCTGGCAGTATTAATATTACATATTGGTTTACCTGTTGAAGTATATAGTCCCTGCTGTCCTTATCTCTGAATGTCAATGTTATTTATCTACCATTTCATTTGTCCAGTGCTTGCTTTTGATGCAGCTGCTTGGAGTAGCAGTCTGTCATTTCAATCTCATTTTCCAACACCACTAAAACAGTTTTGCAATTACAGCTGTACCAGCATTAAAAGCTTCTGCTAACACAGCTGTTATGAGACTGCACCCTAAACCACTGCACTGCCCAAGTGGAACATGGGGATGAATCACAGGCCATGCCTCAGTAAAGTAGAAATATGATTCCTTTTTTATTTCAAAATGCAGCTAGAAAGCAAGCAGGAGAAAAGTGATTAAAATTATTAACAAGCTGGAGCACTGCTTGTTTAGTTACCCACACAAAAACAAGAACTGGCACAAGCTCCAGTAGCCGCGCATAAAGGCACAGTGCTTAGAGCTCTGAGCTGTGGTTCATAGCTGGTGTCTCCCAACACCCTACCTTCAAAAAGGTGTCGAATGACACCTTTTTAAATTTTTTTGCTCGGTTATTTCCCAAGTACCTACTTTAAGGGGCACTTTAAAATACCAAGGACATGCTCCGAACACCAGCAGGCTCCGGCCGAGGGACTTGGCTAAAGCCATCTTTTAGCTCGGAGCGTGTGTTAGCACCACGACAAGCCCACCCATCGCTTAGAGACTTCCACATCCATCAATCACTTAGTGACTTCCACCGCTTTTGGAAATAGCTGCCAGCAAGAGGGACGGGCGATCCCCCTTTACCCAGATCCCCCGCTGTCTCCGTGCGTGGAACCGAGCAGTTGCTCCCCTCCAGTGAGGGGAGAAGGCGCAGCTCTGGAAAAGGACTCGAGCAGCCTTTCACCACCGGCGGGAGCGGGGCGGCCGCGGGGCAGCCCCAGCCCCAGCCCCGTCCCCACCGCCCGGCCCAGCCCAGCCCAGGGGCTGCGGCGCTGGGGCCCGGCGGCCGGAGCGCTGGCAAACCCCGCCAAATAAGGCGCTGGCGAGCGGCAGGGATGGAAGCGGGAGACAAGCGGGCACGGAGCCCCGCCTCGAGCACAGCTCTCCCGTCCTGCCGCCGCGCCACAGACGCCTCCCCGGGCCGCTTGACGGCAGCGGGGAGGAATGTGTTTCCGGGGCGGGTAAAACGGCGGAGTGCGGACCTCCCCTCCCCTCCCCCGCGGGCCGGGCTCCCGCAGCAGCTCGGAGCAGGCGGCGGCGGGCA
>VZTE01005385.1:1417896-1459769 GCA_013397775.1 Eulacestoma nigropectus | reverse complement strand
CCGCCCGGCGCTGTGGGCGGGAAGGTGTCGGGCCCAGCCTGCGGCTTCCTGTGGCGGCGGGACGGCGGCCTCGGGCCTCCCGTGCCGCCGGGGCTGGCCGGGCCTTTGTCCGCTCGGGGCCGGACAGAGCCCCGAGCCCTCCTCTCCGAGAGGGACGGAGCCCGTGCCGGTGCCGTGCCCTGTGCCGACCGCCGCCTCCCGCCGGCGGTGCCCGGGGAAGGGGCAGCACTCGGCTGGGAAAGTTTCGGGCGGCTTCCCGGGAGTGCGGGCGAGGGCGGGCGTCCGGAGGGGCAAGGTGCCTTCCGCGGGAAGCGGGCGCTGGAGTTACAGGAATGGGAACGAAAGGAGTGAGGCAGTGCAGGAACTTGAGTACCCAGGGTTTTGACCTGCACGTGTCTGCAGAAAGAGAGCACTGAGAGCGGGGTATGTGCGGTTTGAATGATGGGATGGTCACAGTGCAGCGTTTGACTGCTCGATCTGTCTAAACTGGCGCTGAGCCTCTATAGCTTGCTGTAAACTAGTGTCGGGATGGAAGGCGGAATGTGAGGCCTCTATGCCATGTCCCACACGGGGATTTCTGAAAAATCTTACAGCAGTAGCGCAGTGCTTTGTCTCCCGTTATTGCCTTCATATACTGGTGGTTGGAAGGAAACATGAAGCGATGGGAAATTCATTCCGACTCACTGTTTAGGCCCATGTCAGATGACTTTGTCTTACGGAGTAAGTATCTGACTGGCTGTTAGACTCATCAGGTAGTCTTTGTGACTATGAAAAAAAGTTGAAAAGCATTTATGTTTGCTTCTTCCTTTGTCCTTGATAGAATGCCACAGTCCATTCATGCCAACACGTGTACATAGCTGTTGGGTGAAAATGTTGGTTTTTCTGGTAGATTTGCCATTGCTGCTACAGTCCTGTTCATGCCAAGATACACAAACCTTAAGGAGTAAGGATTGTCTCTATTTAGATTAGTGGAACCACTCATGGCTAATGCTACTTGTATGCTCAGGTGTTGAAATGAAGCAGGACTTTATGTATGTGGAAACAGATTTAAATAACTTGTACTCCTGGCACACAGATCATTTGCTAGGTGATGGTGGTAGCATGAGAAAAAGTAGTTTTGAGAAATGAGCCGACTTGATAGCAGTGAGGGGGTTTTGTTGTTCTTTGTATGGGGCTTTTTAAAGAAGTATTATACTACTAGAAAGATGTAAATTAGACTAAATTAAACAAGAGTAAGAGTAGCAAAGACATTCATTGTCCACATCCATCCTAGCGGTGAAACCGATGATTCATTCTCCTGTCACAAAAAATATTACTTGCCTCTGGCAAATGATTAAGTAGCGTTTTGCAAGCTTGCCTAAGGCTGTATTTATAAGGATTACAAAAACAGTGAGCCATTGGCAATAGGTTGGCAAGACAAGACAAGTTTGAGATGTGAACACCTTCAACTTTTGTCCTTTTCAAAGATGTTTCAGCTGAAAGGTGAAAAGCTGACAGGCATGCATAATCTTACCTTAATAAAAGTTGGAGCTGGTAAGTGGTGTATCTGCCAGCCACGTGATAAATGAACCGTATTTATTTCAAAATGAAATGTCAGCAGGTAAAGCTCTGGTGTTTTTTGTGGGTGCAACCAGGGACCTCATTCTGCTCTGTGTTCAGTCGTCTGATCTGCGCCATGTTCCCAGAAATGCCCATCCTTGTGAAGGACTGATTTGGAGGGATGCTTGTTTCTCTAAGAATATGCATGAATTTCTGATGGGAGTGAAGAATTTTGGTGTTTTGTCTTGAGTGTTTTAAATGACTCAAGTTGTTAGCCTTATACCACTTCCTTTGGGAAGTGATTCCCAAAGCTCAAAAAAAAAAACAACTGTCTGAGAACTTTTCCTGCTGTTCTTTCTTCCTGATTCATGATTTCATTCCTCTCTCTAAACCATCCTCTCTATACTTCTCATTGGGTAGCTCTGCTGTAGTTCAGATTTGAAAAAAGCTTGTTTGCTATAGCAGCAGCTCAGGAAGTAGATCACTTGGGTAGCAGAAAGGCAAACTTGGGGAGAGCCGTGCACACATGGGATGGACACATCCTGTGGTCTCCCTTGCCCTGAATATTATTCCCTCGCTGCTGCTGGTGTGAGTGCCCGTCAGTTTTTTGTGAAATGTTGTCATGCCTGCCTTTCCACTCAGTCTTGATTTAGTTGAGTGATGTGATGCACACTTAGCTTGTGGTTCTCCCAGCCTCTCCTTAGTCTGCTGCAGCCTTCGTGGTTGGCTGTGGCTCTTGGTACTGCGGCCTTCAGAAACAAGGTGCTTTGGATTGCTCAACAGGCTGTTAAGTACCTTTTCTTGATGGGACCCTTTCTGTAAGCCATCAGCAAGGGCTGTAGCTCTTCAACGGGCTCCCTTTCCTTCTAGTGGACAGACATGCAGATTCCCTGTTATTCCTCTCCTGCACGTGGTCCGGGGGCCTGGGTTTCTTCAGTGTGGACCTGCTCATGATGCCTCGTGCAGCCTTTGCTTGTACTGCTGCACAGGAGGTGGATGTGTGAGCTGTGCTACCTTCTCTGGTAGTTCTCCCCACATGGTGTGGGGAGTGGGTTTTGTGGAGGAAGGCTGGATGCAGCTTGCTGGCCATTGGTACACCTGACCTTCCTCTTCTTCCTCATTCCTTTCCAAATGTGTTTTGTACCCCTTCCATGTAAGACAGACTATTGTAATCAGTGAGACATTGCACAAATGAAGTTAAATCGGTATTATTAAGATTGCTTTTGCCACCTGACGTGGCACTTGGAAAAGACATTGATTAGATAGCTCCAGAAAAAACAGAATCCATACTTTGGAGTAGCAGAACCTATTCTGCCTCCTTTGCTTTTGTAGAACTTCAAGAGATTTATTTTTTCCAGCTTTTTTTTTTGGATGGCCAATCCCCTTGGCATCCTTTTAATTCTCAGGAGCTGCCGTCAGCCCTCTGAGAAGGAATCCTTGTTGGGAGTGCCTTTTCTTCTTTTTTTTTTTTGCTTTGCCTTTTAAGCTGCTTCTATTGGTAGAGCTCATAAAGCAATTACATAAATTAAAACAATCTTAAAAATGTAATTAAGGTAATATGTAGTTAGATTTATTTTGGAAGTGTCATTAAAAAGTACTTGCCAGTATGTGTACTATTCCCCTATGACTAGACTTTTAAGTCAGCTGCTATATTGTGTGCCCAGTAGAAAATTTCCTGTCTCCCAGCAGCAGAAAACTGAGACTTCAGTCTGTGTTTTCCTGCCTCTCATCTCCCATCTGTCTTTTACATTGCTGATTCTACAAATTGTTTCACTCGCCCCACTCGCCTTGCTTTGAAGTCACGTTCTAATAGCAGCATTCTCACTGTCAGTTCTGACGTTGCTGGTTAGAGACTCAGGATTTTTCAGGCTTCTGTTCTGGTGCAGGTGTGCAGGGATGATTTTTAGACAAACACATCTGAAAGCTGTACACAACAATAAGTTTTTGTTGTAGGGGAGAGTTAGCTGTTTTTTCTGAAGAGGATGTTTGTTTGCTTTTCAAGAGGGAGGGAGTGTCACAGATCTGTGAACAAATGAATAGACGAACAAATTCTGCGGCTCTGTCTCCTGGAGAGATACTGACAATATCTGTGTCTGATTTAATGTTCCTTTTGTGTCAGAAAATTAAAATTTGTTGGATAGTTCTAGTGCTGATGAATATTGTCATTTATGGTGGCAGATATGTTCTCCTTTTTTCTGTGCAGTTCCTCCTTGCTCTGCTCTGTGGTGTACTGTGTTGCCAACTTTCTAAAAAGAATGATGTTTCTTGTCATTCGGTAACCACAGGGGACCACAAGATTGACCAGTATCTGTCAGTTGTTGTGGTTATGGAGTTTCTGGAGTAGCCTACAAAGCCATTTTTGTGTTTACCCACAGATGAGAAGACAAATTCTATTTCTTTTTTTTCCCTTTTCTTTTCTAATTTGTCCTGCATAGGTGTGGTCCAGTAACCTAAACTCCTAAAACTGTAAGTCAGAATAAATTTATGAGAAGACTTTTTCTCTGAACTTTTTTCTCTCCCACCATGTGGATTATTAGTGTAAGTACCAGTAAAAAGTATATACAGCTTCATTGTAAGAAATTGTTGTGTGCTTTAGCTGTGTGAGTTTCTAGCCCAATTCAAGACACATGTAGGCTTGCTGAACAGCTTCTATTGGGAATGTTACACAGAAAATGAAAATTCTGATTTCTGTGAATGAAAAATGAGACACTAGGCACCTTGTTATTGAGCACTAAATAATATGATTGCCTTTTTCAGTACTAAAGGCGGTCTCTTTAGCAGAACATTGTTATTAAACATCCTGTATTTTTGTAATAACCACCTTATTTTCTTGTCTATTCACAGACTAATCAGAGTGGTTAGTGGGCTTCCTGGGCTATCGTATTCCCCCATTAATGGATTGGATATGTTCAGAGAGATGGTAAAGTCTGTAATATATAACAAAATTTGCACATAACCAAGCACATGGTAGGGGAATTAGCTTGATAAGACTATAATATTAATGTTTTCTTTTGCAAAAGGTGGTAGAATTCTTACTTGTAATCATCTCTGGGGTGTCACTGAGCAGAGACTCTTTAATATATTAGTGATTTTTTTGGGCAATATCTTTCTCGTTTCTACAGTCAGCTGCAAAATGGGTTATGAAACACACTATCTGTCTTAAAAGCGGTTTCATGTGCTTTTTTTCTTTTCCAGCAGCTGCAACAAAATACCATTAGTATTCTTGTGGTTTTATTGCAGGGGAAAGTTTTGAGTAACAAAGCTGAGGCTGTAATCTTAACTTTGTTATTGCTAGTAAGAGCTAGGAAGATACTCAACTTTTCTCACCATCCTTTTCATTCCATTCTTTCTACTGCAGAAAAACATTTTGCAAATCTTTGTTAAATTAATGCAGTTCTCACATTTTGTCAGCAAATCATTAGACTGTAAAAGTCGCTTTCTCTAAAATTCTAATCTGTAAGACCATGTTGTAAGTGCAGATTCCTCTTTATAATGCTCATAAACTGCAACATATACAATATCTAATGCCAGTATTTTCTCCCCCAAATGATTGGCGTCATATTGGTAGTTCTCTTATTTCTGCTTTGTGTTTGGTATAAGATCACTTACTTATGCTTAACTTGGTCCTAATTTTGACTCACTTAGTTTTAACTTCTGCTCTTGGTACATTCTAGTGCAAAAGCAGGAAGAAGGGCTATTGTTTGTATGAATTCTTGTGGTTTTAAACTATAAATTTCTCTGCAGTATTTACACTACAAAGAAGTACTTGCATGTAGTGAATTTTCTGTTATAGCTATTCACAAATTTTTTTTTAACTTTATAGATGTACAAGTAAAAGCACTTTTGATGTGGAAGCTGAACGGAAAAAGAGAAATCTTTCTTCTTTTCTCATCCTTTGTGGTAGTATGAAAAACAGTAATTATATATTAGGCTAAACTGAAACACTGAACTTAGCCTCATTCAAAGATGACTGATTTGTGGTTATTTAAAAGAGAAGAAAAATAATTGTATTAGATTAATTTAGAAAGAGTCCGTATTTCACTTAGGAAATGATGATGAGTCAAAGGTAGTATCTTGGATATTAATGCGTACTTGGTCTCTGAAAAACAAACCTGAGACTGGGATGTGTAGTTTGGCATAATCTTGCCCTTGAAATAAATACTGAGATAAGGACATGTCCGTTCTGCAAGGGGGAAAGGGAGATAAGCTGTCATTCTGGTGTTTCTTAATTTTCTTTGGTGGAATTGTAGTTTAATGTGTCTTAACATGGTGCCAGCCTTGGGCAGTGGCCCAAAGAGTCACATCTGCCTCTTGTGCAGGAAGCTGCTCTACAAGGCCATCTGATCTGTCCTCATCTGCTCTGGGTCCTTGTAGGCTGTCAGGATCTGCCAGGAATTATCTTCCACAAAGCAGAAGATGCTCTCCCAGTGAGCAGTGGGGTAACCAGGGTGTCCAGGAGCATACTGGGGACCACAGGAGGTCATTTGAAGGACCTGGCATTCTAGTAGCTTGGCCAGCATCCTCTGCAAATTCAGCTGCTTTAGTGTTAAATTGGCAACATCCAAGCTCCGCCTAGACCCTCAGCTGTCTGGTTTTCCAGATTTTGGGTAAAGAGGTTTTGTATTAAGATGAGTACAACTAAAAGGAAGGCCTGTTTCTGAAGTGGAGATAAATATGAAGAATGTAATCTTTTTGATATTAAATAAAAGCACTTTCCCAGGCGTCAAAAGATGACACATTTTAGTAGTTGGTTATTGATAACTTTGGAATAAATTTTGTATCGGGATGACTTCTCATATTTCTACCACCTCTTTGAGAGTGAAGTAGCTGAAGGCTTTGTGCTTGTCCAGTCAGCAAGTGAAATGCTCCCTCTTCTGTTAATGAAAAGGAGAAATGAGGAAATCTTTGCTATCATCATCCACAAGGTTGGCCAGGGTGAGCGAGGTTGATGTGCTGCCAGTGTGTTCTGGCTGGGCTTTTTTCTTATTACACTGATGTTTTATTTCTTGTGGATTAGGAAATTAGTTTTAGTGGGCTTAGGATAAAGTCAGGAATTACCTTTTCAGAGGTTCCTTTTGTGCTTTTGCAAGGTTGTATTTAGTGTATGTTATTGTGCTCACTTCGTGATGCTAGGTGGAGATTGTCCCAAAGCTGCAAGGCATGCTATAGCCCATCTGCCTAAAGTACAAGGCTTGACAGTTTTTGAATTGTCAGTTTGCTGGTTTTGTGTCAGAATAGATTAAAAATCTGTCTTTCAGTTACATGTGAATATAACTTATGTGCATTTCCAAAACATCTAAAAGTGTAACATTTTAGAAGATAACATTTGTTCTTTGCTTTTACTGTGCAGTTCAAAAATGGGGAGTGATTTTTTGTGTTGTTTTTGTCACTTCTATGCAAATACAAATCAATGTGAGAAATAAATGTACAAGAACTTCAGTGTAATTTTTCCTGGGTGTGGACTTCAGCATAAAAAAGGAAACAGCAAATTTCCTTTTTTGGATGAACATGCTGTACATATCAGCTATAGGTTGTTAAAAACGCATCATAAAATGAATAAACAGCAAAAAACATTTTTTCTATGTGTGTGTTACCTCCCTCCACTACACATGTTTACATAACTTTTCAAAGGCTAGACTAAAATGTTACACAGCCATGTTACAGATATCTCGTTTCAGTGAAAACTCAACTTCAGCTTTAAGAAGTAACTATACTGTGTAAAATTGCTGCCAGCATTTTTACCACTGCCAGCTGACCAGTTTGGCGTGTGTTTGGATAGTAATAAAAGAGTTTGCACAGATACTGCCTCTTTTTGGTGCATAATTCACAATGCAGTTTTACTTTCTAAGTGAATAATATCTCTATTTAATATGATTAACATTTGCTTGTAGCTGGAAGCAATTTTAATGCTATGTCTCTGCGGAGTTAAAAAAAAAAAGAGCTCACTCATTAGTGATAACTCAAAACTCTGCAGCAGACTGTTGGTTTTCAAATTTACCTGAATTTAATATTTTTAAAAATGTTCCAGTGGCTTTTGAACCATTAATTCAACTAAAATTGTGTTTAATTTTCATAGGAACGTGGCTCTGCAGCAATTTATACCAGCTGTAGGTCTCAACAGTCCCTCCTGCCTGTAGCTGTGCAATTTTGCCATCCACCTTGCATCAGCAGTAGAAGTTATAGGGCTGTACATTGAGTTATTGAAATAACTGTTCTGGTTGAGAAATAGCTTGGCAAAAAAATTAATTTTCAGCTAGATCAGCTATTGCAGCTGGGAGACCGCATGCATTGCGGGGGACATGCTTCAGAGCCGGGGAGGAACGGGAAAACATGCAACTCATAGCAAGAGCATGTGGCACTGTGGTAGTCTAGAGATAAGTTGGCATAAACTGCTGTGGAACCTCACAGCATCTGCTCGTGCCTGCTTCAGTTCTCTTCTGACTTGAGTAATCCATCTTAACTTGCTAGATCAGGTGAGAAATCACTCAGCAAGGTGTTATTGCTCAGCTTGTTCCACTAGCTCAGCTAAGAGGTGAAAGTATCATCCACAGTTGGCACCAGAGAAATGAAAGGTGCTAAGTGGGGAATTTTAGGGTCCGGAGAAGTTGAGCTATCTCCTGGGCTCACTAGGAGCAAACTGGTAGATGTACTTGACTACTATGAGAAACCTCATCTTTTATTATCTTTTGCAGTGCTCTTAGAAGCAGCCTGTGGACTCCAGACTTAAAATCCTGCTCTGAAAAGCAGCACAAGTGTATGAATAGGCAGATTGTTCAGGCCAGGACTGCTTTTTATGAAGTACTTTGTGATGAGTCTGGGTGGTTTGGGTTTGAGTTTTTTTAAAAAAAAGTCTTTTGAGGCTGAAGTTATTTTTTTCCTGAGATTGGTGAGCTTTTTGCAAGTGCTCAAACTTGCATCAAAATCTAGATGAAGTCCACTGTTTGTTTCAGTTTGTGTTTCTGCCTAGCCAGTTATCACTGCTGTTGAATTAATAATCATCATTAGTTATGTACACAAAAATATATAACAAACGTATGAAAAATTAAATATATATAGAATTAAATTATATTCAAAATCTCATCAATACAGATTTATAAGGCTGTATGTAGTTCTGTGGGATGACCACTTTTTTATTATTCCTGCATGATCATTTTTCTGGACACTTACCTGGCATTAAAAGAATGTTGAGGACGTGAGCTGTTTCAGTACAAGTCTCATTCTAAATTGTGTTTGAATAGTGAATATATAGTGAATCTTTTTTGAAACTTGATGTTAAATATTCGAATACTGTCTGTAAACATTATTTTATGTGCTTGCCATTCAACTTCTGAATTAAAATATGAATAAACAACAGCAACAACAGACCTAAAATCCTTCAGTATTTTGTTCTTCGATTGTGTTAATTTTTTCGGCCAACTAATTTATTCTGATAACCTGTAAAAATAAAATCAGAATAGTTCCCCAAACTGGCTGGCTGTGTTATAGCTGTGTTATGGCTGTGTTATAATTTGTCCAAGATCAGCTTAGGATGACTGGCCCATGACAGCCTGGATTCATGCTGGTTTAGCAGCAGAGAGCCCAGTGTAATATTGAAGGGCAGTCAGTCCATCAGCCACCTGCCCCTTCTTAGAAGCTGTTTCCTCAGCACTCTTCTGTCCATGTGAAGGTCTGGTTTTCACTGAGGCTTACAGAAAGTGGCTTTTGACATGGAGGGGAAAGGGATATCTCAAGCAAGGTCCAAGTGGAGTTGGCTTGGGATAGAGGTGGGGGAGGTCCCTGAGTGGTAGTGCAGGGTCAGAGGTTGCTTTTTTGGAGATGCTGCAGCACTGCTGATCCTTTCAGCTGTAATTAGCCTTCATCTGGGTTTTGGCTGCTGAAACTGTACCCTGAGTGTTACTGATAGCTCCTGGTGGGTGAACTCTGCCGTGCAAGGACTGATGAGTTTCTGCTGAGTTTGCTCTTTGCAGTGTGCCAGCTGCTGGCTTCCTGCAGTACCTGCAGCAATAGCCAGCAACACATTTGCAATTGTTTTTTCTTAAAGAAATAGATGAGTGAGACATTGTATTAAGTGAAATTCTCTAGTTTTTTTCTTAAAAATACTTGCCTCTGTTCTGCTTTTCCTTAACAGAAAAGCTTGTATTAAAGTAAGTTTATCCAGATGTTGTGACAGTCATGGAGGCAGTACAGCCTCGGAAGCATCAGTTACAGTCAGCTGTGTTAGAGCTATGTTTATATGCTTAACTAAACTTCATTTCCCTGTGTGGATAAATGTGAGGTTTAAGTTGCACAAAATTGAATAATCTCTTTATGGGAGTAGTAAGTGATGCAAAATGTGCAGGAATTTAATACTACCCCATGGAACAGACTCCCATGTTTTCTACTAGAATGGCTTAAATGGTTATGTGGCATTCCGAATTGTCATCTCTCTGTGATGGAAATGCTAAACTTAGCCAAGAAGTCTTGTAGACTGGAAAGAACTATGTAAACAAGTTAAATATTCAGTTCACACTTTCTCCCAACAAAAAAAATGGTGTCACCTTTTGACTAGAGAAGAAATTAAGTTATTATGGCAAAAACAACTGATGGTTCTAAAAGCATTTGAAAAGTACTGAAACAACAGACTTTTTAAATTCTGTTTCAGTCACAGTTGTGTGAAGAGATGCTTGTAATAATGAAAATACTGAAATATTTGTTACAGAAAAATGCCTACTGATAGCAGTGAGATTTGGTACAGTGATAATTCTTACAAATTTCTGGAGACAACATGTTTTGAGTCAGTAAGGTTGTGGTGTACTTGAACTATTGGAAACTTATGTTTGAAAGAGTATGGAAAAGGGATATTTTTGACAGTGACCGTTTTAAGGGGTGAAAAAATGACTTGTTTTTGTTATTGGCACATGTCCACATTATATATTTATCCTTAAAGAGGAAGCTTTCTAGGTGTGCATGTATAGAGGTGCTGTAGATGCAGCAAACACTTTCAACCACAGTATCAGTAGCAATGGGCTTGGTGGGTTAGTGGTTTGGCTTGGAGAGGTGCTGCCTCTGCAGGGTGCTTGCACACCAGCATAAGCTGCACAGGAACAAGTTTTATTGTTTTGTCCTTTCCTAAAATTCAAAGAGCTTCATAATGTCTTTGTAGGAATCCCAGGTTTCTGTGGGCAGGATGCATCGACATGGGATTTTATATGCACAACAGCTGGAGAAGTGTAGAATGTAGAGCAGGAAGTATTTATAAACTGGATTGTCAGAGAAACATGTAAATGTTGTAGTTTAAACTAGGTGCTAATCAACTCTTAAAGCACATTCCTGGTGTTTTAATGAGACGTAGCTGCAAGCCTCCTCTCAGTGCTTTGCTGGAGAACATGCAGAGTTGTATTTCTCTCCTAATTTAGTGTTGAACATTATGCACTATACACCTGTTTGTTAGTCTAGTTTTCCAAAATACAGTTATCAGAGTTTACACTACAAATTGCAGTTTGTGGATAACTGCCTGGGAAAAATACTGAAATAAAAAGGAACATTTTCGTGAGAAAGAGCACCTGACTTGTCTCTTAAACAGTTTCCTATATGTCGTCATCATGCACAGGTTGTCTCAGTACTACCTGCCTTTCAAGCATTCAGATGCTTTCCCAAGCAACTCCTAAACTGTGGAATCTTGGCTTCAAATTATGATTCAACAGGTCAAGAAGGTGCTATACAAATAGTCTTTTTGTGTGCATTAGAACTAAGCCAGGGACAAGGATGGGTAATACAGCAAAGTGGTGTTCTCAAATTAATAATGATTTGTGGTATGGTAGTACTGTGAAGATCTAGTCATGAATTACAAGCTGTCTGTGCATGACAGTGTGTACACATAGTTTGAAAAAAGGTCCTTCCTTCAGAAGTGGTGCTGACTAACCAGTGTTAGTCCTGCCTGCACCACAGTGCTCTCCAAAAAGCATGAGAACAAAGGGAAGAGATCAAGGGTTCACTTGGGGTTTGCTTATTAGAAAGGTGAAGGCTCTTTGTTAGAGGCTGTATCTTCAAGTTGCCCCTGTGCATCTTTTTCCTGTTCTTTTACCTGCTGCCACCATCGTCATCATGAAATTTGGACATGTGTGGGTTCTGAAATAGGAATATTTTATGAAAAGACAAATAATGATGTGATTCTTGGCCTGTCCTGTGCAGGGCCAGTAGCTGTACTTCAGTGATCCGTGTGTGTCCTTTCCATCTCAGAATATTCTGTGAATAAATTGAGTGGGCTTTAGCAGCACTAGCCTTCTTTACAACTTGCTATGACACTTGTTTTTGCTTGTGATGAGTATTATTTCAGTGTGCAGCCAATTGCAGGAGTTTGTCATTAAGAGAAATTATAAATAGATTTTGCTAGTGAAAACACTTAGAGAAATACAGTCAAACACATACAGAAATATAATGAAATAAGGCATGGTAAGTAATTTACCCTGCCTTAATAAGTTTGCTGTGTTCCATAAAAGTCTACATTCCTTAGGCTTTTCCTGGCTTTCCAGAAGCTCCCTGGCTGCCTTTAGTTCCTTGTATTTAGATCCCTGTATTCACTTTTAACTTAAGTCCCTAGAGAAGTCCATATAGTTCGGATTGGTCAGGTCTGCAAGTAGAGAGGGATTTCAGCCCAGTGTACACTGGTCAGAGTTGTCATCCATGACACAGGAGGTTTGCAGTTGAGGCTCTCTTAAGTGTCTCAGTGTGAACATACATCTGTTTCCCTTCAGTTTCCTTCTGGGTAGAGCATTTGATGAGAAAGAAATAATGTCCATACTCCAATCATGAACCCATGTCTCTGTTTTTTCTCATGGACAATATGCTGTAAATCTGTAAATGTTACAGAGAACAGTATCTGGAACCCCATGTATCTTTTTATCTACCTCCTGCCATATGAGTCCTTCAGTGCGTAAACTAGAGACAAAACTATCAGCTCGTTTCCTGTCTCTGTGCCTTTTGTTCTGTATAGCAGCTTTGGTTTAATTAAAGCTCTTACTAGTATATCCTATAGGATGATAGAGCATTCCCAGGAGATGGGAATGCAAACCCTTTGGGGCTGAGGAGGGACTGGAGCCCAGTTATCTTACTTCCTGTGTATGCCACATTACTGTAAAATAGCTGGGATCCATTACCACCTTCTGTCATGTCTCAACTGGATCTACTGCATTTTATCTTTCTCAGTGTGGAGAGATGTCAGATACCAGAAAACTTTATCATCTGCAGTTGTTCTGAAATTGCTAGCTGTATTTTTTCTGATTATAGAGGAAATGTATGTCTTCCATCAAGAAAAATCTTCCTCACCCCAATTCCCTGCAGCCAGGCACCTAACTTGGGCAGATTTGTTTCCATTCCATAATTCAAATCAAAACCAAAAAATACTTTGCATAAAAAATGCCCACTTGCTTTTCATTCCATTATTTAGAACGGTCAGTAAGTTGAGAGCTCCTATGAAACCCAGGAACAAATATCAGTAAATTCTATATAAAAGCAGTAATATGGTCAAGCCATGTGAGTGTGAAGTTAGTGGTTCAGTCTTGAAGCAGCTGTGTCCTGTAGAAACTAACAAACACCCACTCTGGGGACACAAGAAGATACCATGAACAGCCTTCCAGCTCTGTTCTCATGAGCTGTGGCCTCAGCCTGCTCATACTTGTACATGCACATTTTCATGTATTCAGCTGACGAAGCCATGTGATGTAGGTGCCCAAGCTGGTATTTCAGCAAAAGACAAAAGGTTATTTTAAAACCTAACACCTACTGATTTTTCCCACTGCATTCAGTCCTTTTTGGTGAATTTTAAGCTGCTTGATTTCTTGGGAAATTTTTTAGAATGATATGAATAAACTTTGTAGTTATATATGTAGTATGTAGTGTAACTCAGAGTCTTAGCAGTTATGTTACTCTTCATGTTTGTCTACCTTACTGGGCATGGGAGCTGGGCACAGTAATTTCCATGCCAAACTTGTAGAATTGTGATGTATTTTCTCATGGTTTGGGCATGCAGAAATGTGTATTCTCATCTCTTTTTGGACTCCCAACCCTGCAGGGGAATCTTCAGAACTAACAGTGACATACACTAATTGTGGCAGGTAACCTTACAGAACCGTATGGGAATGGAGGAGCTGGTCTCCCTAACCTAAGCAGAAAATCAGTTACCTGTAGATTTTAACTCTCTTGTAATTGAAACTTAAGTCTTAACTGGTTTATTATGTATTATTTTAATATGTGATGCCCTGCTAAAATAGTGTTTGTGGAAGCGATTCTCATGAGTATTTGGAGACTTGTTTTTACTTAACTTAGAAATAACTGACAGAAGTTAAATCCAATGTGAAATACGGTTGATTCTTTTATGCTGTAGCATCACGGTAGCTGAAGTGGTTATGCCTTAAAGGTCTCTCAGGAAACATTTTGAGTAAGCAGTCTTGATGTGCTGAACTTTTTGTGTAAAAGTTATTTCAGTGCTAAAGAATTTTTTATTTTGCACTTCAGTCTGGGATAACATCCCATTCTTTCCGTATTACTGCAAGCAGTTCAAAAGCTGCTGCATTAACGTCTGTGAAGTTGCCAGGGGCAGAAGGAACATCGTGGTCTTGAGTGATGCTGTTGGTAGGCTGGGAGATAGCCTGTTGAAGGAAGGCTTACTTCTAGCATTCCCATTTGGATAGCTGTGCTGCAAAGTCCTGCTCTTGGGACTGCGCTTCTGTTGTCCATCTTGACTTTTCCCATCAAATTCACTTTCCCTACATGGGGATGCTCTGCTAGCTCATCCCTGATGATGCAAGGTCAGGAGCTGGGCCACTGTGAAGGGCAGCTGTCACAGGGCTGCTCTGCACCCTGGGAACACATAGTTTTGCAGGCTGAGTTAAGAATTGAGTTCTTTGATAAAAATTTTTCTGGCAATTCAACCACCATTGTTTATTCCAAATCTCCTCTTGTTTAATGAAGAATGCATCGTGTAGTTTCTTAATGGTGGTCCTGGAATTTACTGTGCAGTGTATTCCAACTATACTTCAGTATCACGTTAACACTGATTAAGTAAATAAGATAGCTGTGAAGGTCATAAATGAAGAATTACCAATTTAAGACTTGTGGGAAAAGACTTGGAAGTTTTAATCAAAAGTAACTCCTTTGTGTAAAACTTTTTTTTTTTTTTTTTTTTGTACTGGTGTCTTACTCAGCAATATGCTTCTCTCAACACAGAACAGCAAGATGCCATTTTACCACTTTCTTTTATAGTGAATTGCTTCTTTCCAGTGAATAGTTGTACAAGCAGATATGTTTAGAGTTGTTGCATGTCCAGGCAAATTGGGGATTGTAATTAATCTGTTGTGGGAGTTCTGCTGTCAAGAGTATTTGCAGGTTATTGCTAGAGGTTTGTAATGTCTGTGTAATTGCTGTTCCATGTCACAGAGGTTGTTTGGTTTCTTCAGTCCCTTCTTTTCCCCCCACTTTTTTTTCAGAAATGTCAATGGGATTCATTTTGCCAGTCCATAAAATTCATGCTGAAAAGTGTGGCCCTCAGCTAATGCCAGGAAACCTTCTGAAGGGAGGGAAGAAGGAACTGTTTTAGCAGGGTAGCCATCAAGTCCTGAAACAGGCATCTCCAGAGACTATTTCATTCTGCTTATTTTAGAAACGTGCCTCTTCCTGCTCCTTTTTTAACCAGAGCCTTCATGCCTGGGGTTTGGGGGCTTGGCTGTGTGACCCGTGTAGTCCAGCACACAACCACAAGCTGTGGCTGAGCAGCAGGAGCTTTTGCTTCCCTGACCCCTCCAAGTTCTCTTTTTCTCCATCGTCCTCTCACCACTTCTGCCACGCCGGGATAAGCAGTTTTGTACCCAGGTGGAAGAAACAAGACCCTTTCTTTGTTGGATTAGTTTCAGACAGATCTTTTTTTGCTCTAGCCCTCCTGGTGGCCACAACAAGGAGGATGGGGCAGCTCTCTTAAGTGACTGTCCATCCTTGCACTACATGAAAGTGGCTGTAAGCATCAGCTCTAGGAGGAATCAATTCCATGCAGCATTTCTGAACCAAGATTTAAACCCGTGAAAACACAGCTCATGCAAAGAGGTATCAGGTTGCGGGAAGCATGAACGCGAGTCCAAAAGTGTGAGTTGTGTATTCATTTCTAGGTTTATAAGTGCAATTAGAGTGGTGTGTGGGGATATGAGTAAGTTGGCTGTCTGAATACTGCCTCAAAAAGGTGGCATCTGCACAACAGCTCAGCTCTTACTGTACACTGAAATGTTTCCCCTGTGGTCATTGTGTGTTTCAATGGAAAGCTTTGCAGTAAGGCACAGTTCAGAATGCAGTAGGGGCAGATGCCATGTAGTGTTTTCCTTTGCTTGCCATCAGCTTGGTGGATACTGGATTACTGGGTCAGATGAGGAACAGCTCAGCTGAGGGGCATAATACTGCAGCAACCTAACACGTTGTTGTTAATATTGCTTTAATATCTGTATAAACTGTGGCCTGTGGCAGTGCCGAGCTGGAGAGTGATGAGGAGAGCAGCATAGCCATCAGTATTTAATTTCAAAGGAATAAATGTGTGTATAACTCTTAACTTTTTCCTTGATCCCATTTGCCCAGTTAATTTTCTGCAGAGATGCTATTGCCATTCTCATAAATAAATTTTAAAAGGCTTCAGTACTGTGGAGTGGTTAATTTCTAAATATCTTGATGATTAGCATAATGTGAAGGTTCTAAGTACTTAATTTGCACATTCAAAATTCTGTGGAAAAATAATCCTTCCTTTTTTTCTGTTGTCACTTAATGAGTCCCTCATTTCAAATTAAAAGCTCCAGAAATTTCCATCAAAGCTGATTTTATAAATAAAAAGTTTTCTTCAATCATTACTGTTTGTCGAGACAGTTAGCAAAGAAAACCAACTTGGAAAGCACTGAATCCAAACATTCAAGGTTATGTCCATGTTTGTTTTCGTAAAATATTTAACAAAAATAGAGTATGGTTCACAAATATGCAGAAATAATTTTAAAATAAGTTTTTCAACAGCATGCCATTTGCAGCCTTTTAAAAAGGATCCAAGTGCTGTTTAAAAAGATATTAAAGAGATTTCGGTCTCTGGGCTTTGAGCTGCTTTTTTACAGGGAGAAAAAACCCCCACTTTTTCAAGGATTCTGGAATATTTTTCAAGGATTTAGAAAGGGGGAGAACAAGTATAATAGAAAATAGTTAGATGTTGCATAAAAATATTAATTTATTTCTTGTAATAATTGGGGTTTTTTTTCTATTGCAGTCATTTGTGATTGAATACTGACACGACATGTAGCTCCACCAAGGGTTTCCAAAGGCTTCCTTTGGCCATCTAGTGTGCTCAGGAGTTACTTGTTTGGGTTTATTCCGTCAATGGAAAACCTTGCAAGAGGGCAGTTCCCAGTGCTGGCTGGGGACTCGCAGGGGAGTGCATTTGACGCTGCAACGGCTGGCAGGAGGGTTGGAGGCTGAGGGTGTGCATGGCTTTGCTTGCACTGGACAGCAGTCAGAACTGAACCCAAACCAGCGGATCTCTGCTCGTGTTTTTCCAGCCCTCGGCAGCTGGAAAAGCTGTTAAGCTGTGGAGGTAAAGGAAGCGAGCTGAGGAGGGCAGGCCTTGCTCCGGGAGAGGCAGTGGCGCAGCCGTATATGGAGAAGGATATTTTCCTTGTTAACTTTACCGGGAGGCTGTGCCCAGAGCTGTCTTCATCGTGCAGATGCATTTCCACTGGAATGTTGCTCTTCCAAGTGGTCTTAATCATAGCTTTAGCACTGTGTCACATCTTTGCTGACTTGTTTATATAGTCTGTGTGGACTTGCTGTGCATCCACTCTTAGTCTGCCCTAAAAAGGTGAACTGTTTATAATCTTCTCGTGTAGGCTGACAGAAAAGACGGTGCTCAACTGGTGCCAGCAGCTTGGCTTTTTTCTTACTGAAAATCCCGCCCCGTTCTGGGCTGTGCTAAAAGCAAAACTGCTTCTTGAGTAACAAAATATCCTTTCGCTTGAGGGAAGCAGGGTTTGCTGAACACAACATACCTATCATAAAACCTTACAGGAAAGAAGGTATCTAAAAGTTGAGCAACCTGGTAAGGCCTTGCTGTCCAGACTCCTACCCTGGTAGGTGAGCTCCTAATCATATAACCACTGTCTTTCCAAGCCGTGGTTCAGTACCTCCGTCTTCTACCTGCTTGCATTCCTTGGGTCACCGTTCCCCTCTGATCAAGGTTTGTGGTTGCACAGGTTGAACTTACGTGATCACTTACAGAGGGTCTTAATAAAGGAGTGTTTCTGGAAGAGAGATTTTGTGAATGAAGGACTGGTCACTTGCAGCAATGTGCAGAGAGAAATAGGAGTTGCATATATGCAATAAGTGGTGTTCAAAAGTTAAGTAAGATATAATTCACAGTTCGATTTTTTTCCTCCTTTTTTAACCAGTAATTTCTTTTGTGCTTATGCATAACATCTGTCAAAGTGATTCAACAGCATACTCTCTTAATTCTCCTGTGTCTAAACTCCACTGCCTGTCCTCTCACCATAGCATCCACTGAAGAGTGAGCCAGAATGATTTGTCAAAAAAATATGAGCCATCTAATAGTGTTGTTGGATACAATTTGTTAGCAAAGGGTTGGCTTCTGTTTGAAACTTTCCCCATCAGATTTTGGAGCAGCCATCCCTTCTCTGATAGGTCTGGCTGGATGTGCAAAATAACAACTGTATTTCAACCCCAGATCAGTGTGCAGAAACCAAAGCTCAACTGCTGTACTAATTTGACCATTGCTTACTTTATTGATAATTTGTACAAAAAATAGTATGTCCTCTAGAAAAATGGCATGTTCATTTTAGGAGATTCTGCCAAATTCACTTTGCCTTGGCTATACTGCAAGATATTTGTTAGAACAAAAAGTTATTAAGAATACTTTTGTTTCCAGGATGACTGGAAAGGCTTTAATTAGCAACAACATTTTAGGATGCCCAAGGAAACTGGCTGTTATCATCTGAGTTCTCAGAATTCTTATAATGAATAAAAGAGAAATAGAATTTAAAATAGTATCAATATTTAAAAGATGTGACAACTGACCCTGGCTGACTACCTGCTATTAAGGTAGAAAAAAAATTCAGAAAAATTTAGCCTTTTATTAATATTTATAGCACTGAACAAAGTTTTTTCTTTCATATGGGTGGTATCCATTAATTTTTTGTTGTCTAAAGAAGAAAAAATAGAAGTAGAGTTTATATCAAAGATGGTTTACGGTGCATGTTTTGAGAGGAAATTTCTAGTTTGGTGTATAAAGTGCAAAGTAAGTCTGTAAAATGCCCTTTGAAGATTCCGAAGAAAAGGTTTTGTGAAGGGCCTTGGTGTTTATCTTGAAACAGAGATGTGAGTATAGAAGCTCTGTTTCCGTCCTGTATTGCTGTGGTATCTTTATTTAGAAGTCTGTCTCTGATAACGTTCAGAGCATAAATATTTTTTTATAAGGTGTTAAAAGATTGGTCTGGGTTCTTCCCCCCAAGTGAACAGCATTTCCAAATTTCTCATAGCTTGCTGGTTTATCTAGCATAAGAGCATTTCAAAACAATATAAGAAGCTACCCTGCTTGATGTCTTCTAAACACAGTATAGCCCCCAAAAATGGTTTGTATTAGAGCAAAACTGTCCAGCTGGTACAACTAAGTTAAATTGATTTGCATTTGTTCCGTGTTCCTTGTCTCCTCTGAAACACAGTCATATGTCCACAGCTTCATGAAATTTTTTTTTTGCGCTTACTCATTACAATAAATCATCCAATTTGGTTTTCTGTTTGTGTCTTCCAGACTAATTTCAAATTGCTCACGTGTGCTGGCGTTCTCTGTTGCTTGATATGGCATGGATTTGCTCAGCAAGGTAAGGCACTTGATTGCACTGCAGTAGTTTAATGCTGCTCTGAAACCGTGTCTGCTTAGCAGTTATTTATGTGGATAAATACATCCTCACTAGACAAATGCTAATGGCAGTAGGTCAGTCATACCTCATGTTAATAACTTCTTTGTAGTTGGAACTTACTTTACAAAGCCAGAATGAAACAAAGTGAAATGCTGTTGTTGTAAACACCTTTTTATAAACGAAGTGACAGATTTGCGTTCCTCACTAGGTGGAAGTGACTGCATAAAAGCTAATGCAAAGTCATGTGGAGAATGTATACAAGCAGGACCGAACTGTGGCTGGTGTAAAAAAACAGTAAGTGTTGCAAAGTGCTCTTTATGGTTTGGTTTTTTCCCTTGGATTCAAACATTAGTGAATACTTTAGGCATATAGAAATGTCAGTTTTCATTAATAGTAGTTTCCTCTAGTTCTTCAATTTGATACTTATTTGTACGTAAAAAATCAAATACTTTGATTTTCTGGTTTGAGTGTAAATGTTTTCACAATGTGTTTACTTCTGCTTTTCTAAATCCTAAGTGTATACAGACCCTATAGGCTGTCTCATAATTACTTAAAATTATTCTAGCGTGGAATCTGTCTGGGTATACTTAATTATATTCTTCTAGTGACATTAGAGTAAGAGCTAATTTTAGACAGATGTAGGTGGAGTAGGGAAAGAGATTGAAGGGAGTTTTTCTTCTAAACGAAAGATTTTCAAATTCTAGTTTTCTGTTGTTGGTAGACTTGAGGAGTAGGAGATAGGTTTGTGTGGGTTGGTGGTTTGTTTCATTATGAAACAAAAAGTATTTTCTTAGGTTAAGAAAAATTAAGTTCAGGAAACTACAAAATATAAGATATAAGCAGTATATGGTGATGTATCTTCTTCAGGTTAGAAAGAGAAGAAAATGTTTTCTATAGCTCTTCTTTGGTTTGTTATTGGAAACTGAGAAATTTTTCTGGTTTTTGCTAGGAGATGATAATGTATCTTTATTTCTATTTACTGCCTACTTACTATTCCCCAAACCAGCTTATAAACTTGCAACATTTAATTAAACTGACTAATTTTATAATCTGGCCTTGAGCTGTCAGATTTCTTGTAGGTCTGTGTCATCAAAAACCAACAAGCTTTAGTATACATTTATTTATATGCATATTTTGGGGACGGGGGCAGAATCAGAATTGCCAAGTTTCTCAATTAGAAGCCTTATTTATTATATTTGAGGTTAAAGCTTTTTTAAGGTTTGATAATTTGTTGTTCTGAAGAAAGTGAAGGATTGGTTTTGCTTGTGAGTGTTACTTTCAGATTGAATTTCCCCAAAATAAGAGTTGTCTGTCTTTGCCCTTCTCTGTCAGCATATAGCTATTACTTTGTTGTGGAGTACCAAGGTACACTTACATAATCTTAATTAAAAAGGAAAGAATGTTAAAAGCAGGCTGCATAAGTAGGTTCACATTATTGACAACTATGTGAAAATGAAAGATTTTTCTATTTCCAGTCACTTTTAGAGTAGCCAGTTTAAACAGATGTCCCACTTCTAATGGAGGTGACATTGGGCTTTATTTTTTTTTTGTCTTACTTATATGTTATATACAGATAAGTATAAGTAGATGCAAACTCCTAGAGTAAATAGTTGTCACTGAATGTATTTAGTATCATTTAATATATTTCAAGACCATGTGTTTTATTACTGAACTTTGAAAAAAAAAAACGTGGAATCATTGTAGGAAGAGCAGTTGTGGGTGAAATATAACAACTTGCACGTAGCTGTAAACCTGATACTCTTTTTCTTGTGTTCTCTAGGACTTTTTGCAAGAAGGAGAGCCAACATCTGCCCGGTGTGATGACTTGGCAGCACTGAAGAGTAAAGGCTGCCCTATGGAAGATATAGAAAATCCCAGAGGCAGCAAACAGGTGCTCGAAAACAGAGAAGTAACGAATCGTAAGAAAGGTGCTGCAGAGAAACTGAAACCAGAAGCCATTACACAGATCCAGCCACAGAAATTAGCACTGCATCTAAGAGTCGGTAAGGACAGTTTCGTCCCAGTTTTGGGATGATTTTTCTGTCACCACCACATCTGCATTTTTTGATTTGAACGTGTAACCATTTTGTTACAGAAATTACTGTTGTTCAGATAATGTGAATGATAGCAGAGCCATTGAGTTCAGCTCCACGTGTTTAGATACTCCAAATACTGTTTGATTTTTAAGAAAGATTAGATATTATCGCTTGTTCTATTTTTCCAATAGAACTTAGGAGAAAATTGATACAACATAGAATGATGGATGTATCAGAAAGGTAAAATTGTTTTGTTTTCAGTATTTTGTACTTGATTTTCTACAGTGTGCTTCACAGGATGAAAGTAGAGGAGTCAGCAAAAACTTTAAGTTATGAGAGCATTTCCTTTTGCTTGAAGTACTGCTGTTGCCTAAAGTCTGCGTGTCTGAACAAAGTGGTTTTGTAGTTATGCAGCACAATCTTTGGATTGCTACGTAATATACCTTCCAGAGGCTAAAGATGTGGACACAGGACCACAGTAATGAAAAAACCAAAGTAGTTGTGTACCATTTCTAGCCCCTAAAGAGAACTTTATCTCGTTCAGGTGAGGGGACAGGGAGGAACAGGGCTAGTAGCTCACTTCAGCACAATGGAGATTGTCCTTAAGGAGAGTTCTTAGGTACTGCAGACACATTGAACAGCTGCCTTGTATTTTCCTGGAAGCAGAACTTGTACTTGGGATCAGCAGCTTGGTGGTGGTTGCAGTAATAATTGGAAGGTGATGTGAAGCAGGCTCAGCATGATGTGGAGAGGAAAGTAATGAAAATGATTTTGCAATTTTGATATGGCTCCTATTTATTTCTAATGTGACCTTTTTTTGCATCAAACCAAATTATTGTTGCTCTGTTGACACAGAAGTTTCTTCATCAGAGCATAGCAGGGACCTGGGCGACCAGGATCTAATTACCTAGAAGATTATTACTTTGTTTATAAGCACTTTTCTCTGAGGGACTGTGTGCTTGCAGAGGGGGACACTTGATTTCTGTGCAGGGTTTTTGAAATATTAGCTAAGGAAAATCTAAACAGATTTTTGTGGTTGTTTTTTGTATTATGGCTTTTTTTTCCCCTTTGTTTTGTTGGGGTTTTTCTTGTGAAAACCATATTATATAGCTGTATGATCCGTATGCTATTCACTTGCCCATTTAGTGGTTTTCTCACTTTACTGATTTTGCTGATGTTTAGCAAATGTTTCCTAATTATTAAGCAAACTTAAGCAGCAGCAATACTACCATTTAAGTTCAATGACTGAGGGGAGCAGGAAATCCTATTGATTCTATTCCTTATTTCATATATATGATAGGCAAAACAATACTGTTCCATTTTCTGGGAAAGGGGGTGTGTAGTATGTGTGTGTAATTCTTCTGCACTGTCTTTCAGCATCAGAGTGAGACTACATTCTTCTGTAGGCAAAATGCAGGGTCGGGACTTAAAATCACACCAAATAGTAACTTGCCATTCTCTCGCTGCCATTTCTGTGCTCTGAGCTTGGTAGATGCAAAGCAACTTGCAATATTCCATCCAGAACTATTTTTTCTTTTATAAACCTATTAAAACAATGTGGTTTGTTAACTTCTGAGAATTATTGAAGTCATCTAGGATGAAAATAGATGTTGAAAATATGTGCTATTAGGTCTTACAGAAACCTTGTTAGAATGATTGCAAGTATTAAGATTTGAAATTGCACCAACTACAAGAAGCTTGGTTTTTGGCAGACTGACAGTTTCTGTGGGGAAATAAAGTACCTCAGAAATGCGAAGTTGAACATTTGAAAGAAACACTTGTTGACATTTTTTTCGTCCTAATTTGATGTTAAGCATTTCAATTAACAGGAGAAAAGAATTGCTTTTCTCTTGTTCAAAACCTTTATGAAGATTTACCCTTTCCTTAGAAAGGCACTTTTCTTGCCAGTGCAGTTGTGGAATTTTTAATGGTTTCTATTTGTTGTTTAATCTCTGAAACAGGGGAACCCCAAACATTTTCATTGAAATTCAAGAGAGCTGAAGACTACCCTATTGACCTTTATTATCTTATGGACCTCTCCTATTCTATGAAAGATGATTTGGAGAATGTGAAAAGTCTCGGAACGGCTCTGATGTTAGAGATGGAAAAAATAACTTCAGACTTTCGGATTGGTAAGAAAGATTTGCCTATTCTAAACAAACAATAATTAAACCCCCTAAGTTTCCTTCCTGATGTTTTTCACTTGATCGTATATGAAGAGTATTTTTTTTCTCAGTTTAGCAGTATTATGGCAGATGTTCCAATACATAGAACCTGTTGAACAGCATGAAAGTATTTGGTGTTGATGGAGAAGGTGGGACATAAACAAGTATAAGAGCTATTTCTGATGTCAGTTCAGCTATAATGTATTTGAATTCTGTTGTGTCATAATACAAATGAGACTTCCATTCTTCAACTTAGAGGGATTTTATTGTTCTGTCTTAGGTTTTGGCTCTTTTGTGGAGAAAACTGTGATGCCTTATATAAGTACAACACCAGCCAAACTCAGAAATCCTTGTACAGGGGACCAGAACTGTACAAGTCCATTTAGCTATAAAAATGTGCTCAGCCTTACCAGTGAAGGAAAAAAATTCAATGAACTTGTAGGTAAACAGCACATTTCTGGGAACTTAGATTCTCCTGAAGGTGGCTTTGATGCAATAATGCAGGTTGCAGTTTGTGGGGTAAGTGTGTATTGCTATTTTTTTACTGCTCTATTAGCTGAAATTGTTTGAATGCAGCCTTAGTGTTTTATGGTGGCTGGCATTTGAATATGTCACCTCCTGCAAGCAAGACTGGGTAGGTGAGGAAGAACTCTAGTGAATGAATGAAACTGGGAAATGTGAAAGTGCCAAACAGAGTTTGTGATCACAGCATGTAGAGACAAAGTTTTTTAAGTTTGCTGTAGAGTAAGAGTCAGGTTCTGCTTAAAAGTGTATGAAATCCTGAGTAAGCAATTGTTCTCAGATTACTTTAAAGGTCTGTAAGCTCCTTGTAAGTATGGTTGCAGAAATCTGGTGTATTGTGACTTGTACTAGTTTCTCAGATGGAAGCAGATGGAAAACTCTTCTTTTATTTATTTTTGAAGGCCTAGGGGTTCTTTGTTTCTGTCATTTTGACAGACTATTCTATGCACCTGTACAAAATGGACTCCCAAAAAAGTGATATCCAAGTTTATTTCTTTGTTACCATATTATTTTTGCTGTTGGTCAATGGATTCAAGACTTTCTGAAACAATCTGGAGTCTTAATTTAAAAGTGCAGTGTTAATCATAAGCCTTCTAGGGTTTTTTTTGGTGGTAACTGATATTATATGACACTTTTACATGGTCTTCTCTCCTTAAATTAGCTAGGGCTTCAGCTCCATGGAAAAATTTAAAAAAATAGGAAAGGGCAGTTTACATAGTTAGGCCCTGCAGTTGTGGGCCAGGATGCTCATGGGCCAGTCCTCTGGCAAGCACTGTGCTGGGTGCAAATCTGCCCTACGTTGGCAAAGCCTGATGATTTTTCAGAGCCTAATGCTGGGCAGGTCAGTACTGCAGCAGTGCTGTACACCAGCGTCCTGGAGCTGCCTGGTCATGGCATGGCAGTGGGTTTGGCACTGAAGAGCTGGGCTGATGGGCCTGATTTCTAAAACCTCTTCAGATACTCTAATGAGAACTGAACAGGGTCTATCCCAAAAAGAATCTTTCTTGCCTTTGATGAAAAACGTGCAGCAGATGTTTTGGAGCAGATGTTTAACGAAACACAAGTGCTTCCAAGGTTTGCATGAATCAGTGTTTTCCATGGTGACACTGCAGTGTGGCTTCTCCTAAGTCTGTCTACTTTTCCATGCATTTCTCTCTCAAGTGTTGGTCCCCAATGCTTTAAAATAAATTGGTACAAAATACCAAAAATCTGCTTGTGTTTTTCCCAAGGAACAAATTGGCTGGAGGAATGTTACAAGGCTATTAGTGTTTTCCACGGATGCTGGATTCCACTTTGCAGGAGATGGTAAACTTGGTGGAATTGTTCTACCAAATGATGGGAAATGTCATCTGGAAAATAATATGTACACAATGAGCCACTATTACGTAAGTCTTTATATCATCTTCTAGGGAAATGAATATTTTGTGATGCTTGAGCTCAAAAGAACTCATTGGGTCATCTGGTATAATTTCAGACCACTGTGTTTTAGAAAATTTATCTGTATACATCAAGTGACTTTAGCTTAACTAAAGCAAATGTGCAAGAATTAATCCAGTCTTAATTAGAAAATTTCAAGAAATGGCAACTTTCATGCTATGATTATGTGTTGTTGGATTTTAACCTTTTTGATAACTAATAATCCTGTATGTCACACAGAATCACAGAATATTCTGAGTTGGAAGGGATGCACAAGGGTCATAGAGTCCAACTCTTAAGTGAATGGCCTGTATGTCCACTGGAAAACTGTATTGGCTGTCCCATTATTTTATCATTTCACCAGTCTTCATGTTCATAATAGTTTACTAATATGAAAAATACTGTCAAATATCTCCTTGAATAGTTTTTTAAGACTGAAATCTTATGATGCAAAGTTTATGGTACAAGTATGGTTAACATTGCCTTCATGGTTTGTGGAAAGGGAGATCAGACAAAAAGTGGAAAGAGAAACATATAACAGAGGGGTAACCACAATAAGCTTTACCAAGTTTGTGTGTTCATGTATTCCTAAGCTTGAGTGAAAATTGTTCAATAAAAACGTAAATTTAATTCAGTTTTATTTCATCATTTCTTTATGAAACAGTGCAAAAAGTAGTGGTTTTGAAGGGACTGAAGAGAATTTTCTGAACACATTGAGATTAAGGATTTAACCTTATATATGACATGGAATGTGATAATGTCCATATGAAGAAACACCTATCTTCATGGGGCATGCATGAAATCTTACCAATGCCTGCTTGTTTTCAGAGGTTGTTTTGCTTTAGAATTGTGATGTGAGCTGGGTAGTTAGGAGTTGTATGTGTGTTTCTAAAGACTATTTGTATTTATGATGTCAGAGTCTTTCTGCTTATTTTCTAGCAACGTGTCTCAAATTTGAATTTCATTTTATGCTTGATTTTTTAGGATTATCCCTCTATTGCTCATTTGGTACAGAAACTTAGTGAGAACAATATTCAGACAATCTTTGCTGTTACTGAAGAGTTTCAGGCAGTCTATAAGGTAAAGAAATTACTCTGAAGTCATTAAAATTGCCTTGTTTGAAATTAAAATAACTGTGGAAGTAAGTGATCATGAAAGTAATATTTTGCTACCCACATACTTCATTATTAAGCTTTTTTACTTGTTCAAATCAAAACTGACTGTGTGTGTAATTTCCAGTGAGAAAGTGCCCCTTCTCTTTACTGCTCTTTGTAGGTGTGAGGGAGTGGAGAACACATTTGCAGTTCTAATTTTTGTGAACATTTTTACAGCAAAATAGCTGAGGGGGGTGTGGACACTGAATCAGAGGACATACTTATGGAAAAACATATTTTGTTTCTTGTGCTCTATTTATATACCCCATGTTTAAAATTAACTAAACTGCTGGATGTGATTGTGCAATAGGAAATGACTGTGTAAAGGACATGCATATTTTTCCTTCTTTTAACCTGTTTTTTTGGTTTTGGGGTTCTTTTTTAAACTGTATTCAAATTGTTTTTTCTTTTTTTTTGGAATAAGATGCCTGCCTATTTTTTGTGTATTCTAAGTGTGGTTGAAGAGAGATTATGTGTGGTCAACTTGTACGAGGGAAGGGCTTAGTATTCTGCTGCCAAATGCAGAGTGAAAATGTAAAGGAGAAGAAAAGGCTGGGTGTTTGTGCTACTTAGTAGGGCTGTGTATAACCTCAAAAATTGTGATCATCACTGGCAACACAGCTTTATTTTCTGAAGTACTTGATCTTGACTAGTTAATCCACTAACACGTTATATCACCATTTAAGACCGTAATTTTCCTTCTGTTTTTGTAAATATTGAAAGGAACTGAAAAATCTGATACCAAAATCAGCAGTGGGAACATTGTCTTCAAATTCCAGCAATGTGATTCAGCTGATCATTGATGCATACAATGTAAGTTCAGATTTCATTTGGGATGTATTAACTTTTCTTGCTCCTAAGTTTTTCAAGCAGAGACTCCAAGGTGGATTAGTTAGTATAGTACACTATAAATATACTCCATTGCTGTAAAACCACAGTAAACACTCAGACTCTATAGCAGTAAGAGGTTAGATGAGTAAAAAGATACACTTTTTAAGTCGTTTAAAGTGGTATTACAAAGTGAAGTTATCATCCATGTTTTCCATTTCAAAAAATAAAATTCAGAGCCAAAACCCACACTGTTTCTTCAGCATCTTCATTTTTACCTTCTTTCCAAGTGTTAGCAAAAAACGCCATTTTGCTGGGTTTGAACCCAAAATATTTTCTTCATTGCTGCATTGTGCGTAAATGAGCCTCACTTCTCCTTTGGGCTACATGGGGTAAACAAGTGCCTCCAACGTCTGTGGAAGGCTGCCCTGACCCTGTAACAGGTTCAGACACGAGAAGTCGTCACCACGGCGTGACTTTGGGCAGCCCTGGGCTGGTGTTTCTCAGCACATTGGAACTTAAATAATTCCAGTGTGCCTGTGGGGCTGGTGCTTAGACTGGGCATAGTTGTATAATGCCTGGTCTTCAGCAAAATGCTTCTGCAACTCAGTTTGAAGTTAGGTGATAACTGTTGTTTCAGTCCCTTTCTTCAGAGGTTATCCTGGAAAATACTAAGCTACCAAAAGGAGTGACAATCAGTTACAAGTCTTTCTGTAAGAATGGAGTGAATGACACACAAGAAGATGGAAGGAAGTGTTCTAACATTTCAATTGGAGATGAGGTAACTCGGAGTATATGTGCTGCTACTCAAATACAAAATGCTTCTAAAGTGTCCAACACAGCATTTCTCTTTAATAGTTCAGAAAAAACTCCTTCTAGTAACGTGGCACTCCACTTTTTTTTTTGCAGGTTAGATTTGAGATTAATATAACAGCTAATGAGTGTCCAAAGAAAGAACAAAATGAAACAATTAAAATTAAACCACTGGGATTCACTGAAGAAGTGGAAATTAGTCTCCAGTTCATCTGTGAGTGTCAGTGTCAAAGTGAAGGAGAGCCTAATAGTCCAGCCTGCCACGCAGGAAATGGAACATTTGAGTGTGGTGCGTGCAGGTAAATAAAAAGATACTGTATTTATTTTTGCAAAAGAGAAATATGAGCAAGATCTTTGTTTCCTTAATTAGGGTTTACGTGGGTTTACTCATTTTTTTAGTGAAAGGACAATAATTGCTGTTAAAGGCCTGTTTCTTTTGGAATGTTTTGAAATATTGCCATATCTCTACAAATAATCCCTATGCTTAAATATTGATCATTAGATCAGCATTATTGTATGAGTCAGAATTCAAATTTGGCCTTGAGTCAGTACTTTATAGAATATAGGTCAGTTTTGATGTTCCTTTCTAAATAAGGATAACAGATTTTCCCATCTATGTGTAGAAAGACTTCCTATATTTGGTGTCACTGTCACTAGTGTCCACTTGGTTTCCTGTGGGCGAGAACAGGCCTGTGGGTTTTTGTAAAAAGCCTTTTGTTTTTGTAAATGCAGCAGTTTCCCAGTGGTCTGTTATCTCTGATGGACACCACATAACAGTTTGTCGATCACTGATGGGAACAAGAGCAACCTCCATTTGCTCATCGATGTCTTACCCTTGATAATGAGAAGTGCTGATCCCTGAACATCTCAGCTCAGCAGCTCTGAAGATTGTCTACTCTCCTGCTTAAGTGCTGTTCATAGGAAATCTTTTCATTGAAGTATGACAGCAGCTACAGTGAACAGTTGCTGTCACTTGAGAAATAATTATTGTTCTGTCACATGAGAGAGGGATTAGTAATGATTATGTGACAGTTTAGTTAGAGGAGGTGACACATAGTTTCTCACCTGGAATATCAGGTAAAATAATCAGCATAAGAGCAGCTTAGTCCAGTTTGTTCCAGTGCCTTCAAGAATTGGTACGTAGGTGTCAGCTGGAAACCTCATTTGAAGTTTAAGTGGGAACATCCCTTGAGAGTGATGTCACTTTTACTCCTGTTCTTGTGGTCTTTTTTTGTGTGACTTTCAATCAAGGTTATATATTCAGTCATGTTTTTGCCTTGCAGATGTAATGAAGGACGTATTGGAAGACTATGTGAATGTAGCACAGATGAAGTAAATAGTGAGGATATGGATGCTTACTGCAGGAGAGAGAACAGTACAGAAATCTGCAGTAACAATGGAGAATGCATTTGTGGACAATGCGTGTGCAAGAAAAGGGAAAACACCAATGAGGTGTATTCTGGCAAATACTGTGAATGTGACAACTTCAACTGTGATCGATCAAATGGTTTAATCTGTGGAGGTGAGAGATGCTACAGCTTTCTACAGGCAAAGCTGGTCAGCAGTTTACAGGTCTATCTTCTCTACCCAGTAGAGTAGGGATACTTGGCTAAAAGATCATAGCCACTTGATAACAGAGATGAGAGTATTCACAGGTTTGCTGATTGCAAACACTTGTCTATTAATAAAACAGCCCTCTGAACATGTAGTCTGTTAATGCACATTTCACCGTCCTTGAATCACAGCTCCAAGAAGGGTGTAAAGTGAACTTGACTTCTGCTGTTTATTGCAGAGTTACCCTCAGGTATTATAGTAAAGAAGGCTGAGACAGCTGTCCTGAGACTGTGATGTTATACTGGCTCAGTGTAACCGCTGTGTCAATAGAAAGAGAGAATGCCCTCAGCTTACTTGTAATAGTGAGTGCTTGATTTTGGTGCTTGGCAGGATACCAGTGAACTGCTTGACACTGTTCTGAAAGGTAAGTGAGGACTAGAATGTGCAAAATCCAGAAAAACACCTTAAGCTCTTGAAGCAAGACTTTGATGATAGTTAATTCCTGAAATCAAAAGCGATTTACAAAACCATTCAGCAGCCAATGTCTAAATTATTTTGCTGCTTTGCATGTGGAAATGTCCAGTAGGAGTATAACTACTACTTCAGTGTTGTCTGTGATACAAAAATCAAACAGAGAAGCCACTAAGCTCTGAGTGATGAGAATACCTCGTTTGTCTGATTTGCTCAGGATCCACTATTTGCTCACCAGTTCCACAAAGGATGGGAGCAAAGGTGGTGGTGTTCCAGAATACCCAGGAAATAAATAAATAAAATACACAGGTGACAGGAAAGTGTTGACTAAAACACTTCATTCTCAGTGGAGAAGGAGAGGTGTAGCCAAAGATCTTTGCTTGTCATCCAGATCAAGATAAAGGTATCTTGTTTCTTGTGTCGAAGAGTGTAAGGAGCATGAAGTTGGGTTGGGTGTGTGAAGTCGAAAGTACAGCAGCTGAACATTGGTGTCTTTCTGGAGCCAAAGCTGTTTCATTTTTCTGTTTTTTGAATACTCAGTTAGTGCATTCTTAAACTGTTTAAGTCTTGCTTTATATGTTTGTATAGTAATACAAAGACAGGAGTGGTCAATTTATCTGTATGCATGCAAAATTGTGAATTGAAGCAGTGCTGTAATGCTCTCCACCCAGGGGGATATGGTCATCACATTATAATATTCTTAATCTGATTTCCCAAGTCTTGTTACTTTGTTTATGAAAGGAGATCCAAATGTATAGGAGAATGGGAAAAGGGGAGAAATGCCTGCAAGTAGGTTTTCAAGGAGCTAAAATTTATTTTGTACCTCTTAATTCATTAGAGTCTTCATTATCTCTCCCCCACGGTTTCTTTTTCTTTTATCTACCCTGAGGTGGTGAACATTTATTTCTCACTGTCACAGATTTTATGTTTTATATTAGACTTGATTTCATTGCAATACCTTTTCACTGCACAGGAAATGGGATCTGCAAATGCCGAGTGTGCGAGTGTTTCCCCAACTTCACTGGCAGTGCCTGCGATTGTTCCTTGGATACTACACCATGTATGGCATCTAATGGGCAGATTTGCAATGGAAGAGGAACCTGTGAATGTGGCACCTGTAACTGTACAGATCCCAAATTCCAAGGCCCCACGTGTGAAATGTGTCAGACTTGCCTCGGTGTTTGTGCAGAGCACAAGTACGTACCTAGAAAACCAAGTCCCAGCATCTGTGCATTGGAGTTCGTGATATTTATATGTGAAGATTTTCAAAACAAAGCTTTTGATAGTTAAAATTTCAGCTAAGTTTTTTGCTTAAAACTTTTATTCTGAAATACTATTGAAAAAGACTAACCTGACAGTCAAAAACTAAACCTAGTCCTCTGTGGACCAGTGAAATTTGCATCCCTCCCTTTGGAAATCCAGGTTTTTAGAAACCTAGTATTTTCTGTATGAAAACTTGGAAATAAGTGGCTGAGCTGATTGCTGTGCAACTGAGTTTGTGCTGAGAAAAACCTTTGTCTTTCTAGTATAAAAGTCCTGTTCAATCTGCTTTTTTCAATGAATTATTCAGTGATAGCCCACTGTAAAGCTTATCACTCAGTTTCTTCTTTTTAACCTGTGTCTCAGACACTGTTCCACTGCAAATACCCTGTTCTCACAGTGCCTTTTCTGACAGTATTCATTTTCCAGGTAGAAGTGTTGAAAAAAATTTGGGGTTTTTTCTGCCCTTGAAGCTTGTGGGTCATTCAGGGAAAGAGGAATTTGTGAAAAGGGCTTTTGTTAATCTCAAGGTACATAAATGTTCTGATTGGTATAAAGCCATGTCTTGCTTTATTTTTTCCTAACCTTTATGGCAAAAGGGTTGTTTTTTCTTGGGCTTTTTTCCTTATGTTTTCTTCTTAGCATTTCTTTAGATTAAATGCTAGGAATCTTCCATGAACGCATTCAAAAGCCCTGCTTCTGTTTTGTCCTTCCCCAGGGACTGTGTTCAGTGCAGAGCTTTCGATAAGGGAGAGAAGAAGGAAACGTGTTCCCAGGAATGTATGCATTTCAACATGACGCGGGTGGAGAGCCGGGACAAGCTGCCGCAGCCCGGGCAGCCCGATCCCCTGTCCCACTGCAAAGAGAAGGATGTTGATGACTGCTGGTTCTACTTCACTTATTCTGTCAACTCAAATGGTGAAGCCAATGTCCACGTGGTGGAGACCCCAGGTAGGAACACCACGTTGCCTGTTCCTCCTTTGTTGTTAATTTGTGCAGTTTTTGGGTGCTACAAAGTACCTCTGATTGATTTGAGCGAGTTAAATGCATTCAGAAACAGATACCTGTTCCCTGAGTGACAATTGTGCATGCCTGCGTGGCTTTAGAAAAACGTAAGTCGCCCTAGATAGAGATTTTTCAAACCTTTGGGCTGACAGAAACAGTTTCTATTTTTAAAAAGCAAAAAGTCAATCAGATATGTGTATTTGTTGAAACATTTCCTGTTTGCGCTTGAGGTACCTTCAGGCTTATTTTATCTCTCCTGTAGCAAGTCCTATTTAGATAAATGTTGATAATTTTTTGTTTTTTCTAGGCTTGTGCTACAGATTATAAACAATGGTGTCTGTGGGGTTTTGTTGGTTTTTTAATTTCCCTTTTCTTCATAATTTGGGATCAATCTACATAAAATTGTGTACAATGTTGCAAACTGCTTGAATTATTTTATGCTGGCAAACTTTGCTTTTACTTAACTGAGGTACCTTCAATAGTAGATCCTTAAAGCATTTTGCTTAGTTAATCCTGAATAGATCAATCTTCAGATAGGAAAAAAAGTAAGAACAGTTCTATAGCTCCATCAGTAATTTACCATTTATTTACCGAGAGTATTGTTAGTTTGAATCACTAGATGTTGCATCTAACAGTGCAAAATTTATGGTTTTGTACATCAGCAGTTTGTGGTCTCCTGATTTTTGTAAGCCTGATAGAAAATGCACACCTTAGAGATTTAGTGCTGTATTACATGCTTGAGGAATTTTCAGAATTGGTCATTTTGATGAACATCACTTAACACAGACCAGTGGCTCTTAGAAATAAATACTGCTTCAGTTCAGAATGTTTTAAATTCTTTACAAATGTAGTCCACAGTATAGAGGAGGAACTTGAGCCCTGTGTCCTAGGACAAGCCATACATGCCCTACACTTTTGAGGCCTGATCTTTTCTTCATGTATAAATTTCTGTTGCCTTAGCTCAGAGGTGAATCAAGCCCATCATGCATGAGGAGGTGCCTTAATTTTGTGCCATACAAGTGCTGAAGGAACAAGCTCTGGCCAGTAGAGCTGTGTTCTGTGGAGCAGACACTTGTTCTTTGGCTCCCAAGGAACTCCTTGTCGTGTCCCTTCCCAATTCTCTTACTCTTGCAGAGGCAGCTATGAAGATAAGGAGTCTGCAGTGTGGGGGAAGCTGTGTTCTATTGACAGTTGTTCTATTGCACAGGAGTTGCATTAATTTGCTTCTGACTTCTTAAGTCTGTGCACTGAGCTCTGCAAAAGCCTTTTTCAGTTTGTGATTATTGGGAATTTTATATTAATAGTGGAGTTGGATTTCAGTTTGGAGGATTATTATTTCTGTGTCAGCCACTTTAAATCACTTTGCATCACAGTCTGCAGCTTCCTCGTGAGGGGAAGAGGAGGGACAGACACCCATTTCTTCTCTCTGGTGCCCAGTGCCAGGACACAAGGGAATGGCCTGAAGTTGTGTCAGGGGAGGTTTAGGTTGGATATTAGAAAAAGACTGTTCACCCAGAGGGTGGCTGGGACAGCTCCCCAGGGAAATGGTCACAGCACCAAACCTGGCAGAGTTCGGGAAGCATTTGAACAATGCTCTCAGGCACAGGGTGTGACTCTTGGGGTGTCCTGTACAGGGACAGGAGTTGGACTCAATGATCCTTGTGGGTCGCTTTCAACTCAGAATATTCTGTGTTTTTGTACATGGGGCCTGTTCTGCTGGTCAGTGTTTGTGCTCCACATGCCACCACCTTTGACTTGGAGCTCTTAAATGTTTCAAATACAATTGCCAGTTATTTTACTCTTAATATGTAGATAAATAGCTTAAAGGGTTAGCAGTGTATAGACTTTATCATCAGAACAGGAGTTACTCTGTTGCTAAGATCAAACACAAATTAGAAGGATAAAAATAAGTTGGAATGTAACAGGATGTACATACTGCAAAAATTCTCTTATTTGAAAGAAAAGTAGTGTTGGCATATCTGATATTCAAAATACTGGCTTCAGTACAAAATCGAATGTTAAAAGCTTCTGGATATGCATTACCTTTACCAGTTTGTAAAATCCTGTTTGCTTTGTTCCCCAGAGTGCCCCAGCGGTCCTGACATCATTCCCATTGTAGCCGGTGTGGTTGCTGGAATTGTTCTTATTGGACTTGCATTATTGTTGATTTGGAAACTACTAATGATCATTCATGACAGAAGAGAATTTGCTAAATTTGAAAAGGAGAAGATGAATGCCAAGTGGGATACGGTGAGTCAAGTTTTCCTATGTATAAAAGCTGCAGTAGCAGAGGAAACATAAAAGCACATGAACAAAAATCTTCTAAGTGTTTCAGATTGTAACCAGTCTTCTTAGAGAAGTACTTCTCGAGGCAGAAAAGAGAGTAGTAACTCGGATTTAAATAACGTTTCAGAGAGAAAATGTAATGGTGAGAGAACAGCTCAGCTTTGCAGTTCTACCAGTTTTACAACATATGATTAAAACGTCTATTACAAAGATGAGTCATTTCTGTAGAAAGCAGAGAAGAAAACTTTGCGCTCATTGAAGAGATCTTATAAATACTCACACAGGGTTACTTGGGAGACTTCCATAAAGTCACAAAATCATGGCTGATGCTGGTTTGTTGAAATCTTCCCAGCCAACAGAGAAATGTGCAAGAAAAACAAGCCTATGGTCTATAGGCTTTCATAGGCTGTGGAGTCACTTCCTCTGGGCCGTGTCAGGAGTCTGCTAATCAAGAACCCCTTCACTACACTTCTGCAGAAGTCAACGCCCCCACGTGCTTGATAAGAATATATATTTTTTTTTAAATTGGCCTAGGAAGGCTTTTGGTTTTATTTAAGAAAATTAATTAACCTCGTACTGGGGAAAAAAATCACTAACACTTTTCTTTATATGTAGCATGATTTCTTTTCAGTGATAGTTGAGAATGTTGCTTTTCTTTTCCTGTTGCATTATTCGACATTGACCATTTCTTTTACTTCAGCAAGAAAATCCAATATACAAGAGCCCTATTAACAATTTCAAGAATCCAAACTATGGACGTAAAGCTGGTCTCTAAGTCTCAGTTTGTATCTCCTTTCATTTTCTTTCCTTTTTTTCCCCTTTGCATGTCACTTCAAACTCACTGTGTGTCAGTCAGTTAATCACAGTTTGGGTCTTGCTCAGTGTATCTACTGCTGCTTTGATTGTGGGGTTTTCAAGAATGCAGCTTGAAAATTTTTGACTGGTTTTGGCAGCGAGATTGCTTACTTACTAATACTACCAGTACTGGCTTAAACTATTCAACAAGTGATTTTTAAAATTTTTTCGTGAATGTGTGGATACATAATAGAACAGCTCTTAGGATTGAAGAATATCTTTCGATTGTAGAGAGAGACACAGGGGAGGCTTTGTCTTCTATTTCCTCAAATCAGCAGTCAGTTTGCTTAAAATCTATATATTTGCTAAGCTAGATTAGATACTCCTAAAATATCCCAGCCTATAAATATCACTGTTTTTATTAGAATAGCTCTGTGAACATGCGGAGTAGCATTACTTTTTTTGTAAACTGCTTTGGCTTATTAACCTAGTGTAGAACTAGCCTGTAATTAAAGAATGAAATGCATATACTCTACTAATTTTATAATTAAATATGCATCTTATTTTTTTCATTCTTATTTCTATTGAAACTGGCAGTAGCAAAAAAGAAGTGCAGAGATCAGAGTAGAGGGAGGGGAATGAAGAAGTTGGGAAGGCAGCACATCCATTGAACATCCTTGGAGTATTTTTCAGAAGCCAGTGGAAGGGAAGGATCTGTATGTCTAATTTTATACTGTCTCCTGTCTCCCCTTTTCAGTGTTGCAACTCAAAAGATTTTGTAAAGGAAAATAAGGGGAGAAAGCAGAAACTGACAGTATTTAAGCTCTTACATGCTCTCACTGTGACAGCAGTTCCAAATATTTTGTGTAGCATTCTGAGCCCTTCCTGGTGAAATATACTTTCCTTTTTTCTTTGCAATCATTTCACTTTCCAGTGTGTCTAAAATGGATTGTAAAAAAAATGTTCCTTTTGCCTGCTACATCAACCACATTCACCTCCTTTTCATTTTTCTCCCAGAGTCAACTATTCTGAGGAGGAAATTGAGCTTTTGGTCCTTTCTAACACTTTACATACTCCATCTGGTTAAGTCTCTGTTACCAGTTCTTCTGCTATTCACTTAATTGTGTACTTTCTGTTGCATGCAGGATAAGCACCTAACAAACCATACGGTGTGTAACTTCCATTCTGTGCTCTTGTTCTCTACTCTGTGACTCTTCAGGATGTAATGTCCTTGGTGCTGCCATTTCTCCTCAAAATGTAATTCCTGCAAAAAGCTTTCTTCTGGTGTAAATGAAGGGATTGACTTCTGCCTTTTTGGTTCGCTCAGATGTGAAGGTTAAAAGTGTGAAAGGGTGTGTTTTGGGTTTTTTTAAACATGACTTTGTAATTTTTGGTATTCATAGAAATATTAGAACTCTGGGGAGAGGAAGGTAGGTTTATCCTTATGGACAACTGAAAAGGAGCAGGTCAGCATTGTCAGAATAGGTGAGCCATGAGACATAAAACAAGGTCTTCCTTTTCCCTATAGGTAACATTTTCTTGTGGTTTTAGATTATTGCCTAGGCTCTCATTTAGATGAAGAGTTGCCTTGTAATGTCAAGGCATCTGAAATCCCATTATAAGAAAATTACACCATAGTGGATTCCCTCCAAGTGTGTGCATACGCAATTAAATTAACTTTGCACAGTTTGTGTGACCCTTCCCCTCTCCCACAGCCGTCGTCCACACATGGGCTGGGGCTCTATGGTGAGGGAACTGCAGCACCATGAAGTTTGTCGTGGACCAGGTACCCAAATAGTTCCCTGGTGCTGGCCCATGATGGTGCAGATGATGCCACAGTATCCTGGTGGTCAATGCTCAAGGCAGCTGGGTCAACCCAAGTTCTGTTTGCCCGTGTTCTGCCCCAGTCAGCCATAAAAGCTTTGGTGCAATCATGCTTGTAACAAGTCTAAGGATGAATTCCTTCTGCACTGAAAAGCTGCATCACAAATTTAAAACACAAAGCTGCTATTTGTTGTGAATGTCGTTACCACTCCTGCTTGGGCATTGCTAAGCATCTTCAAACAGACTCCAGATTCAGTCATCTTGAATTTCACAGGTGATAAACACATTTATATTAGACACTAAAGCTGTAGTAATTTGGTTAGCCTTATTTAGCAGCTGCTCATTAAAATGGAAAAAACCCACAAACAATTCAAAGTGCTCAAATCGCAGGGACTTGTTCTTCTCCTGACTTGGATTTTATGCCTGTAACTTACCTTGCTGCTGAATGATGAACGTGCTCTGAGTGTGGGAGCGCAGATGCCATGTTTTCAATCCTTTTCATATAAATTACTGAGTTCAATGAACGCTGGTTTGTGGCTCCAAGGATGGATGGAAATGGGATTAGCGGTGCCCTCTGGCGGCCTCGCTTTGTCCAGCCCTGGAGCGGCCGCCGCGGGTCCGGGGCGGACATGGCCCCGTGTTCCTGAGAAATAGTGCTGGACATCAGCAGGGGCTGGAAATAGTCACAACCAGCACTTGAACAATGTATGTGCATGAGTTTTAATTCTGTTTCTTACAGCGGGTCTTAAACCCACTGTGAAGGTATCTTAAGAGAGTGTTGAAACAGTGAGTCCCTGGAGCAAAAGGACTAAGAAGGTTAATGGAACATCCTGTGTAATAGTTTCATCTTTATGCCACACTGAACTGAACTGTTGTCCTCTGAACAGCCCAGTCTAGTTGAAAGTGAATACTGTTGCAAGAACATGGTTCTTTATTCTCTGTTGAAGGTACTTTTAAAAGTACCACCATCTTTATTTTACTCAGTATTTCACTCAGGCTTGTATGTAGTTATTGTTTGTTAAGTTTAATTTTGGTGTAAGTGTGCATGGAGTTTTCAGTTTTAGGGGCATATGGCAGATGTGTTTTCCCTAACTCTGCATGCTTAAACCAGTGTATTCTCTGCAGTGGCATAAAGAAAAAGGGGTATTAAAAACCATAGTATCTGTCTAAGACAGCAAGTTTGGAATCCTGTGTTTCAGTGGCCAGTTAAAAAACTGGAATGCTTTTAATGTCTGAAAATGTATATCCTCTGCCAGCTGTGAGGCCCTGAGCGAGGTGAGCATCATGTTGGATTAGTGGGTATTTATTTTAATGAAGAGCTGTCTGCAGGAGACCTCACCGAGCCAGGCCCAGGACAAGTGGTGGGGCATGGCTGGAACAGCCAGGGCCGTCATCAGAAGAGAGCAGGGAAAGGACTGCAGATCCATCAGGAGCCTGTGTTGCAATTGTAGAGTGCAGAGCCTCAGGAGGCATTTAGCTGATCAAATGTCAAGTTGGGTTAAGCTGCATCGGTGTGAATATTGACTAAATCTCCATTATTTGTAATGGACACTGAGACGCTTGCCTGACATGGGGAGACAGCCAGTCAAGTGCTTTATCCGGTGACCTAAAGCCCTCTGTGTGCTTCTGAGAAGTGCGAGTACAAGGGAAGGCAGGACAGGGTTTCAATATCCTTACAGGGCTTATGCTAAATCAAGAGCACGAAAATTTCGATTCTGACTTCTCTTCAAAAAGCAGTGTAGTAAAAAATTTTCAATCTTAGTATGCAAATTGTATTTTAAGCCTGATTTCAGGTTCAGATCAGTTGGATGAGTAGCACCTAGCAGATTTCCAAGTTTTCGTCCTAACCTTTGGACCCATTTCTAGACTTTCGGGTAGAAGTTATCTGTCTTTTACAAACTAGAAGATGTAAGTGTATACCCTCTGTATGTGCTGGGGGGAGTTTGTTTTGTAAAACGTCGGAGGCTAACAGCACAGTGTAGCAACTATTACATAATGCCTTGCCATGGGAGAGCTGGACAGCAACTTCTCCTTTGCACGTGATGCAGCCTCTTGAGCTTACAGACTTCCTCTGCATCGTAAACTGTATTGGTTTATATTTATATTTTTAAGAATTCTCCCATTAAAACTTTTCAAGGAAATAACATACATTGCCAAGAACTTGGAGACATAAAGAGATACTTCAGTACCAGATTAAATTAAACATCATCCCTGGATGTTTTTCCCATTTCATTTGTATATTACTATTGCAAACCTTGTGCTAAAAGTACTGGGTAAGGTCATCATTTTGCCTTGATTAATGAGTCTGTCTGAGAACTAGTCACATCACACAGTTTCCATGATTTAAAATTTTAAAAAACGCAACCAAATGTTGGCTCCTCATCCCTTCCCAGACCAGTAGGTGATACACTTTTAATCAAGACAGCATTTGCATGGGAACTGATAGAAGGGAGAAGGGTCTTTTGCTGTTACTCTGTATTTGTGAAGTACAGCCAGCATGGAACACCCAGCTCCTCCTTCACCTCTGTCCAAGTGACAGTGACTCAGATCTTGAGAAGACTGAACAGGGAACTTTGACTTCCATTGTCTGGCAGTCCAGGTTCTGGCTGGACAAGTCTCTTGGATCTAGGCAAGATTGGATGCACCTCCTTGCTCTTTCCATGTTAGAGAAGGATCTACAACAGGAGCTGCATGGTCTCCCTCAGCAGCAGCCACTGTTGTTGGGGTAGACCAGTTACTCATCCTATACTGGGCTTTGCAAACAGAAGGCAACAAACTTCCCAGGAACCGTGATACCAAAATTTCACACCAAGTGAGGTTCTTGCTTGCCTGGTCACTTTTGGCACATTTTGTGGTATTCCTAGCTGATTTTCCAGGTTTATGACCCTGAAAAATAGACACCTGATGTTTGTGCATCCTTTAATTGAGTGTAGGAAAAATGGATTTAACCTGAAAGATTGTAAATAGAGTTGAATATTAATAGAGTTGAATTAATACATTGATATAGACCATCTCAGGTTGGGGGGGACTTGGAAGGGACAGAGGTTGTCTTACTGCTGCTGAAGGCCAGGTTCAGCCCTGGCCAGAACAGCACTTGGGCTGCCGTCTGCACTGAGCTGATTTTTCTCAGGAATCAGTTGTGTATGCACAGAAGAGCTTCATGCTGGCAAACAACATTCATTTAGACTGAGGTTCAGGCTGTGATAAGAGCTCAGAGCTGCAGCTCCGGCCCATTCTAGCAGTGGTCCTTTCTCCTGTGAAGACTTATTTGTTAATTTTGTGTTCAAGCTGTTCATCTGAGATGTGCAAGGATGTCATAAATGGAGTAAGATTTACTGAGATAGAAGGACACCTGGGAAAAAAGGAAGCTTAAAATAAGTTTAATTTAGAGGTTTTTAAATCTCAGCAAGAGAGATGTAAGCAATTATTCTGTAGGCTTGTCTCATGTCAGTAGAAATAATATTTTTATTACAGCATCTGCACCAGTACAGAAGTTTCTTTGTTTTATCTGTACATTTTGCCCTTATGGGGAGGTGGGGAGACCTGCAGGAATAAAATGAGAATGATGAGTACTGAATGTTCACTATAAATATTGACTGTGTATTAGCAAAATACTAGAAGTCTTTCCACTTTGTTTCTAGAATTAAATTACAATGTAAGATAAGCTATTTAAATGTTTATTATAGCAGAATGTGGTCTGTGTTCAGTCCTGGTGCCAAACAATGTTGTTTACAATTCTGTTCTTCTTTATAAAATACCCTGGGCTGCAGAGCCCTGGGTGATGGCTCAGCCCAAGATGAGCCTGCGAGGTTCAGCTGCCTCCAAGGAATTCTGTGGTGCAAATGGAACCAGGATCCTGCTAACCCTTTGCTTTATTTATTAGCTGTGCATGCCTTTGTTCAAGTTGCTAGAAGGAAAACTAGTTTGACTTAAGTTGTTTGTGTGTACAAACAAAGCATTAATGGGTAATTCTTACGCTAATTTTTAAGCTTCTTAAAAACACATTTCTTTTTTCGTATCTTTAAATGTTAATATAATTTTTTTTCTTTTTCTAGGGTGAAAATCCTATTTACAAGAGTGCAGTGACGACTGTGGTCAATCCTAAATATGAGGGAAAATGAACACTGCTTGTATAACTTCACAACACTGTATGCAGCATAGCAATTTTCGTAGTCACAATAAGATAGATTTAGGGCAAACTGCAGTGATTTTACTAATTCATTACATATAGGTTTGTTTTCCTGTGTGAAAATGTACCATATGTAATTTTTTTTTTTTTTTTTTTTT